>JAZKJV010005310.1:0-318699 GCA_037367405.1 Ottelia alismoides | reverse complement strand
TTATAATTTCATCAAATCTTATGTTCCAACTTCAAGAAGCTTATTTGAGTCCATAGATGGATTTCTTTAGCTTGCACATCTTGCTTTCCTCAACCATGAAGCCCTGGGGCTACTTCATGTGAATATCCTTAAAGAGGCATTCATAGAGGAACACTCTTGACTTTCATCTCGAAAGATGTCAAAGCTAAGTTGTGTAGCTACGTTAGCAATATTCTAATGGGTATAAGCATGGTTACTGAAGAGCAAGTCTCATCGCAAGCAAATGTCTTCTCTTCGGGTGTGTAGCTCATGGCCACGAGCCGTGCTTTGAAGGTCTCTACCTTCTCATCAGGTTCCCTTTCTCTTGAAGATCCATTACACCTTAATGGGTCTTACCCATATAGGATGGATCCTCGAGGGTCCATATACAACACTTGTATATGAAGTCTACCTTAGAATTTTATTGCTAACATCCATCTTCTCATGTCATGATCCTCATGAGCTTCATCACATGAAGTCCGATCATTGTCAGACTTAAATGACACATGGAATACATCCTCAAACTCATTTGAAGAGGTATTAATGTTTTCATATTTATTTATCTTTTAGCCTCCTATTTCAGGAGCCTCATTATCATCTCAAGATTAAATGAGTTCCTTTACTTCATTTTCATCTTGATTCTCAAGAGAATCATCCTCTAAGAATCACATTCTCAGAGATGAGATCTTTTAAGAATCTCAGAGTTATAAAGTAGGTATCCAATACCATCCTTTATTTTCCTAATGAAGTAGCACTCTCTAGTGCTCGATTCCAGCTTACTTGCATGGAATCTTATTAAGATATATAATGTAGTCTCTACTACATATATACTAGGAAACTAAGAGGGAAATTATGCTAAAATTCATCATTGATCAAACCATGTCACACATGATCCAATTGTATCTCCCTACAACTCTATTGAGTTTAGGTGTGTTAGGAGGATTGAGATAGAAATGATATTCATATCTTCATAAGGTATTCTTTAAATTTATCTAACAGGTACAAGCTACCTAGGTTAGATCAAATTCATTTCATCTTTCTTCAGAATTTGGTTCTAAACCAAAATTATGAAATCTTTAAACATTTCAAAGGTTTCTTAGGTGAAGAGAAGAAATCACATATCATACATACTCATCAATAGATATCACATATCCATAATGTTTATTATGATATAGATGATCCACATACATCAATATGTATGAGATCTTCAATACCTCGACATTTAACACCATTCCCAGAGAAGGGTGTATTGGACATTTTACTTTTGAATACTATATTCACAAGTATGTAAATTTTAAATTTTAGACATTCTAAAGTTTCATATCTTACTAGTCCATTGATCTCATCAACAAACATATGTCCAAAACATGATGCCAGATCATTGTCCAATGATCATGATCCTCCTATTGATCTTTTAAGGTCCAACTTTCAGTATTAGAAATCTTAATGAACCATTCATTAATTTTCTAATTTTGTGGAGTCCACTAGATGCATATTACTATCTGAAATATATCCATCATAACTCTTTATGATAGGTTTATTCCAGAATTCATGTTTATTTCCAACATTTAGAAACAAACAAGGAGTGTATTCTAATATCTAGGTCATAGGAGACAATATCTACGACTAAGGGACTCTCCCACTGAAAATATGAAGTCCATTTATCCAATAGAGATTGTTGCAACAATTGTAACAAATATCCATGTGGATAACTATAAACCTTAAGATCAAAAATTTCCAGTCTTCTAAAAGATATGAAACAATTGCAAGTGTCATTAGAAGAATGAGATACAATTATTAGACTTTAATCTTATCTTATAAGAAAGTCAATTTCAATGATTAAATGTAGATTATTCTGGTGCTCTATCCGAGTCCTTCTCTAAGGATTCCTAGACAGACTTGATAGTCATACTATCAACACACCAACTTATTGCAGTATTGGCATTCATCCAACTCTTTGGATGTCATATGGAAGTCACAAAAGTAGGTCAACTCTTTGACTTTCCTTCTTACTCGGGTCCGACCCATGCTTCCACTGCGCTCCCTTCAATCTATAAACAACCATTGCTTAAGACTAAGGATCTCTTATGTTAAATTCAAAAGAATTTAATGTAGAGCATTTCAACATTTATACATGCTTCATTAAATTCATACAATATGAATATTATGGAAGCTTCATGAATGATTAGAGTATAGACAGTAGAATGGTGACATTCATCGTATCTACATCCATTTAAACTCTTAAAAAAATGGTTCAGGTAGGTATTCAAACATTTTGAATACATCATCTCTTATAGAGCTACCATTCTGCATGATGCAGTGAACCATGTCATTCTGATAAATGTCAAGAGCACATATGTATGCCAGAATATCTTCTTTGATTTTATAAGGATTATTCGAAAATTACGATCACCATCGACATGTCACTTCCAAAGTACATTTGATGATATCAAGACTGTAGAGACATACAAAACCCTAGGGTTGTAGATCTGTTTGTCTATTTAATTGTCATTCCTCACTCTTATGAGGAAACTTGCACATTGCAACCATATACATTATGTGTCCAACTGCAAGTACAATATCTGGATCATGAGTCCAATCCATGATATTTTACTGGTTATTATTGAGTGTAACATTGAGTGGGTTTAATGAAGGATTATCTGAAATAAGAAATTTACATAAGGGTATAATATATATTATATATACATATTTTACTTTGATTTAGGAATTTTTATATCAAAGTTGTCCTGCCTTGTCAACACTGAAAGTTCATTCCCTTAATCACTTTCAAATGTAATAGATATACTTACCATTATATCTCAAGCAAGATCTGGGATCTCCTTCCTTATCTTTGTCACATCCCAATAATATGAGAACCTGCAACTCGGATAAAAAGAAGCGGGAACACATTCTGCCTTGCAAGGTCCAACTTGCATCTCCCAATTCGGTCTTTAACACCCAGGCCCACCACCCCTAAGGTGATGTTGACCCATCATTAATTGAACCAACTGTCAACATGCTTAATACTCGCTATATGCAATCCAATATCGCCCCAATAATATGAGGACCCGATATTGGGGTCACTACGTATACGGCCTAACTCTTTCGATAAGCGAAGAGCCCCATCCAAATGGATTGTATGCAGGAGCTGTCACTTCGGATAGGCGTCTCCAACATACAATATCTGGCGAAGGAATCCTTCGCCTTGACGGGAGACCATGGATGTCACTTATGTGATCCTCCATATCATATTCAAATTCTAATTAATCATTATGAATCATATTCATTACGATTAATTCTTCCAAGGGAAGTAATACATCTATTTATAATAGAGTGTCTTAATTTTAATTGGATTCCAATTAATCTAATCATATTAAATTAAAGATCCAATTAATATCTAACAAATATTTTTTTAATTATTACTTGAAATATGATACTATCTCAAATACATATTATTTCGAATTTTAATAAATAGAAAATACTTCATGATCTCTCAGGCATCATTCGTTCCCTACTCGCTGTCATGACCAGTACCGATGGGAGTGAGACGGGACCGCAACTGGTGCGACCCGCTACCCCAGCGATCCTCGACTAGACACCATATCCGCCTCGGAAAAAACAATGCCGAGTCAATCACTTTGAACTTGAGATGATCATCGGTCTTTCAACCGAAATTATACCATATAATATTAATCAAAATCATTTTGATAATATTATAAGGAGATTTGCTAAAAAAAATCCCCAATCCTATTCAAGCAACAAGGTTTTGCATGTAAAAGTTGTCTATAACTACTGTAGGATAAACTAGAGTTTTCATGAAAAATATTTATTGGAAATTTCATATTAACCAATTATGATCAAGATCAACTGTATTATCAATTTGGTTAATGCAATGTCATTCAAGAAAATAATTATCATCTTTAAATATTTCACAAATATTTATCAACAATCATTTCAAAAAATTAACAATTAATTTTCATTAATTTATTTGAATGACAATCACAAGGTTCATAATAATGATGCAATTTCTCAGCAGTGACCCTTACTAACTAAAAATAACATATCTCATTCATTTTAAATCCAAATTAAGCAAAATCAATTTATAGAGATTGATAACTTGATTTAAAAACGAAACCATGTGATAAACACATATTTCCAGGAGTTTTAAAACCGTAATTAACATCTTAATTTTGTCTCTAATCGTCATCCCTGAAACAGTGGACATGTAACGTCCCGGGCTTAGGTCCCTGGTCCATTGCTGAGGAAAACTGGCCCGGACAAACTTGTTGGGTACGAGCCCAGATGGACCCGTTGGCAACCACCCAAATGTTTAAGCCCAAGTTGTCAAAGTAGTAATCCCCACGACTTATAAACCCACACCCATACTTCATGAGTTTTAGATGTGGCACTATGTTTGGGGTTGGGGTGTTACAACCTCCCCCACTTATATTCGCAACGTCCTCGTTGCGACATGGTCCATCACTTCTTCCCAGTGACAGTGACGGCTGCACGCTCTGAGTAACCATTTCCTCCTACCTCTTTGTAGGGGTGGCTCCACCTCTCGGGTAGCCCTTTCCACTATCAGAGGGAAATTGGCTCTGATACCATTTGTAACGTCCCGGGCTTAGGTCTCCGATCCGTTATTGAGGAAAACTGGCCCGGACAACTTGTTGGGTACGGGCCCAGATGGACCCGTTGACAATCACCCAAAATGCTTAGGCCCAAGTTCTCAAATAGTAGTCCCCAATGTTTGGGGTTGGGGTGTTACAACACCCCAACCCCAAACATAGTGCCACATCTAAAACTCACGAAGTGTGGGTATGATTTATAAGTCGTGGGGATTACTACTTGACAACTTGGGCTTAAACATTTTGGGTGGTTGTCAACGGGTTCATTTGGGCCCACACCCAACAAGTTGCCACTGCCAGTTTTCCTCGATAACAGACCGGGAACCTAAGCCCGGGACGTTACAAATGGTATCAAAGCCAAATTCTCTCTGATAGTAGAAAGGGCTACTCGAGAGGTGGAGCCGCCCCTACAAAGAGTTGGAGGAAATGGCTAACCGGAGCGTGCAATCACCACTATCACTGGGAAGAAGTGATGGACCATGTCGCAACGAGGATGTTGCAAATATAAGTGGGGGGGGGGGGGTTGTAACACCCCAACCCAAACATTGGGGACTACTACTTGACAACTTGGGCTTAAGCATTTTGGGTGGTTGTCAACGAGTTCATCTGGGCCCGTACCCAACAAGTTGTCCGGGCCAGTTTTCCTCGATAACGGACCAGAGACCTAAGCCCGGGACGTTACAAATGGTATCAGAGCCAATTTCCCTCTGATAGTGGAAAGGTCTACTCGAGAGGTGGAGCCACCCCTACAAAAGAGGTAGGAGGAAATGACTACCCAGAGCGTGCAGCCGTCACTGCCACTGGGAAGAAGTGATGGACCATGTCTCAACGAGGACATTGCGAATATAAGTGGGGGAGGTTGTAACACCCCAACCCCAAACATAGTGCCACATCTAAAACTCACGAAGTGTGGGTGTGATTTATTAGTCGTGGGGATTACTACTTGACAACTTGGGCTTAAGCATTTTAGGTGGTTGTCAACGGGTCCATCTGTGCCCGTACCCAACAAGTTGTTCGGGCCAATTTTCCTCGATAACGGACCGAGGACCTAAGCCCCGGGACGTTACAAATGGTATCAGAGCCAAATTCTCTCTGATAGTGGAAAGGGCTACCCGAGAGGTGGAGCCACCCCTACAAGAGGTTGGAGGAAATGGCTACCCGGAGCGTGCAACTGCTACTATCACTGGGAATAAGTGGTGGGCCATGCCACAACGAGGATGTTGCGAATATAAGTGGGGGAGGTTGTAACACCCCAACCCAAACATAGTGCCTTACCTAAAACTCACGAAGTATGGGTACGGTTTATAAGTGGTGGGGATTACTACTTGACAACTTGGGCTTAAGAATTTTGGGTGGTTGTCATTGGGTCCAATTGGGCCCGTACCCAACAAGTTGTCAGGGTCAATTTTCCTCGATAACGGACCGGGGACCTAAGCCCGGGATGTTACAGGACATATGGTCAATAAAATGATCATATCTTAAGCAAACAAAATCCAAATTAAGCAAACTCAAATCCTACTGTTTCCTTAATTAATGGGGAACATTATCCAATTTAAAATTCGTGTTTAAACATTTTAAACATGGCCGAAATTTTATCACAAGACAGGGTTGCGAAAATTAAAATGCTAAAATCTTCAAGAACCCAAACGAGCCTGAATTTTCGTAGATTCATGGATCTAATCCAAAACCTTCGACAACCTAGCTCTGATACCACGTGAAGGATCCAGGAAAAATCCTCAAGCGCATCACAGAAGCGTGATGATCACATCGAATGCGATCGGGAGCCGACTAGTCGCACTAGTGCTCGATGCAACGGAAATTAAAAATTTCTATGTGACGAAACCACATGATCCAAGAACACTTCTCGGATCATTTTGTCTAAACTACAAACAAGTAATAGGATTACCTATTGAAGTATGGTTACGATCGAGTCTCTAAACAAAGAGACCTCCTGTCTCAAGTCCTATCCGACGGAGGAGACACTTGCGAGCGCGTGGATGAGACGCGTGCTTCTCGCAATCCATGTTGATGATCCAATCCACGGATCTCCTGATCTCGACAAACGAGATACGTCGTCTTCTTCACGAGCAAGGCATGTCAAAGTAGACGGAGATCCACGAGCAAACTATCGGGCAACATAACGACGACGCTGCGGAGATGTAGGATCTCTCTAGGGCATCCATAGTGGACGGCCACATGAGAGATAGAGAGAATGGGCTTGTAAAGAGAAAGAGAGAGAGGGAGCATTCATTGATGTTGACTGTCTTAGAAGAGCAAGGAGTGCCTCTTCTTATACAGGGTTTTGGGAGTCCATGGATCCCAATCCATGGACAAGAGACAATCAACGGATGAGATTGATTGTGTCCCTTTCAACGGCTAGGATTGTTGTTGGTAAAAACACAACAACAAGTGATTTAATTCAAATTAATATCATTGATAAATCAATATAATTAATCTCAAATTAAATCACTTTTGACTAGAGATAGGATAATGAGAAGACCATGGTCCTCTCCTAAAAGGGGGGGCGGCTACTATACTCCTCTAGAGGAGTTGTAGCCGTCCTCTCTTATTAGAGGGGACTTGGTCAATCTCATTAATATATCATGAGATCTCATTATCTCATGATAACTCCTATAACTCTTGTCAAAATAATTTTCACAAAAAATAAGTCCAAATTACCTTTTGGAAAATATCAATCAAGCCATTGAAAAAATTTGAATCTCATTCACAACTTAAAACTAAATGTAATTATATTTTCAATTAATCGTTCAATGTAAATTAAATTCACATTAACAATTAATCAACAAATATAAAACACAATATGCTCTCTCTAACATATTATAAATCACATTGATAATATATATGATTAATACGGATAGTGCTATCCATATTCATATCCATGATAATTAAATCACATTTAATCATCTTGGATCTCTTTTGTCATGTGCCCAAATAACATGAATCACATTCACATTATTCATATCTTTGATAATTAAATCACATTTAATTATATTAGATATCTCTCCTTATAATATGAATCAAATTCATATTATCCATGATAATTAAATCACATTTAATTATCAATTTTCTCGATGCTTGGATACATGTATCAACAATGAAATTATCCATGAACTCTTTCAAGGATATTGCGCTTTCTCCGCGGATACTTGGAGATAAGGAAAGGGTGATTGTATTGTTCCACGTATAGTGACTTGGATATTGAGATCACATCTCAAATCTAGATCTCGGGCCTCCCATAGATGCTTGTTAAATCAAGACCACAAATCTAATCTTCTCATTGCATCTGAATCACATTCAGATCAGTGTCCAACATTTGGACCAAGATCAGATTACTTCTCTACTGAGAGGAGTCACTAAAATTCAAACCTGTTTCATCACTCCCTAGGAATGGAAGCGTCATGGTTATACAATCGTTTATGATCACATCACCCCTCACGTATTCCCAACACCTGTACATCCTGCATACTGGAAGACTCAGAATAAACCCGAAGTATTGGATCAATTTTATACTGTCTACTCCATGGTTTTATCAGTAAGTTTATCATTTGATCATTGGGAGTTGGTATCGATCATATACTTTACAAAAGCATATATCATACCTAGGTCCTGATCATATACTTTCCAAATGTATATATCAAACCTAAAATTCAGTCAAGCTTCCAAAGCGAGACGACCGTGCGCATGGAATTTGATTCTTCCCAATATCTCATGAGTGCGCTCATGTCTTCCGGTTCAGTAATGAATCTGTATGATCCCTTTGAGAGATCGTATTACTCATATGCCCTTATATGTGCACCAACATGCCGGTGTATAGACCTTGGTTAGGTCATCAACCTATTGGTTTGCTAAATGTACATACTCAGACATATAGTAACACATCTGTCTCCGGTCAGAGGATGTGTGCCTGTATCGTGACAACATACGATATAGGACTTTGGTTATCTCGATCTCATTAAGCCAACTCTTTGACCTAACTAATCTGACACCTCCGAATCTCTATTCCCATGCAAAGGACCTACATCAAGAGGTCGGTCAGATATCGGCCTATGTGAGAAAGGATTGCCATCTCCTACTCAGGCTGGAGATTATCTCTTAACAATCATTTGACGGTACTTGATGAGTCCTCAATCTAACCCTTTAGATATTCATCCAAGCACCAACCTCTATGATTCAAGTGTTGAATCAACAACTGTATGATTGTTAAGATGGCCATGGTACATAACCCTAATTGTACTAAGGGACCTATTATGCAAATTAGTTATTCTTCATTTTAGATCAGGGAATGATATCTGCAATAACATTTATTGCATAATGTGTGGGCTCGCATGTCCAACAGAAGACACATCTTCACATCCTTCTTTTCCATTAGGTACGGAATAGCCGTGTGATCAGTGTAGATTGTCACCTTAGAGCCCAAAATATGAGACCTGAACTTCTCAAAGGCCCATACTACAATGAACATTTCCTTTTTAGTCACGATGTAGTTCTTCTATGTAGGGTCTAATACTTTACTTGTGTAGTGGATCACAAATGGGATCCCCTCTCACCATTGTCCTAACACAACTCTTATAGCTAAATCTGAAGCGTTAGTCATGATCTCAAATGGGAGAGACTAGTCAGTAGCTTGTACGATAGGCGGGGCTCAAATCTTCATCTTCAAGAGCTCAAAGGCCTCCAGACACTTGTGATCTACAACGAACTCTATGTCTTTCCTTAAGAGCTCAGTCAGTGGGCGAGCAATCATTGAAAAGTCCTGATTGAATCTCCTATAGAATCCAACATGCCCAAGAAACGACCTCGCTGACTTCACGTTGGTAGGTGGATCGAGTTTCTTGATCAACTCCATCTTGGCAGGGACAACCTCCATTCCCCTTTCAGAGATGACATGCCCCAACATGATACTCTCTGTCACTATAAAGTGACTCTTTTCCCACGGAAGTACCATATTCACCTCCCTATACCGCTTGAGGATTCGGTCCAAGTACGTTAAACAAGTATCAAAGAAATCACCATGAACTGAGAAGTCATCCATGAACACTTCCAGGAAAGCTCCCACCATATTGGCAAATACGACAATCATGCACCATTGAATAGTGCCTAGGGCATTGCAGAGCCCGAATGGCATGCGCTTGAACGCGTAAGTGCCGAATGGACATGTGAATGTGGTATTTTCCTGGTCTTTAGAGGCTATACCCATCAAGAAGACAGAAGAATGCTTTTCCTGCAAGTCTCTCCAATATATTATCAATTAATGCAAGGGAAAGTGGTCTTTCTTGGTCAAAACAATCAGGCATCTATAGTCGACACAACGCATCACGACATGGGTACTCATGTTGCAATCTCTACCCCCTCCTTATTGGTGACTATCTGAATTCTCGATTTCTTTAGGACAACATGAAGCGGGGCCACCTACTGGGAGTCAGAAATAGGGCATATTAACCCTTCTTTACACCATTTCAATCTAGTTCTTCACTACTTCCTGTAGATTGGGGTTAACTCTCCTCTGGAACTCACAGGAAGGTCTCACATTATCCTCAGTAAAAATGTGTTGCGACCAGAGAGCAGTGTTCTTCCCTACGAGATCTGACATCGTCTAGCCTATTGCTTTGCGGTTTCTATCTAAGACCTCTAACAACCTAGAATAATATTCTAAAGTAAATTCTTAGCTAATGATAATAGGATATCTCTCTTTGGGTCCTACAAGAAAGGCGTACTTCGACGTAGGAGGCGGTGATTTTTGTTCTAGCAATGTGGTGTCATCAAGCAAATCAGGCTGACTGAATCTCAATCTGGCTGCGTGTTGCATGAAGGTGGGCTCAACTATGTAATACTCAATACCAACCCGGCTGTGTAAGGAGTTGGATCGCCAAAGAGATGTAGCAATTCAGCCAAAGTCACGTCTGAGTCATCATCTTTGTCCCTTGATCATTCTGAAGGAGGTGCAACTGACAGATCCAAAGGGATATCTAAGTAATTAAGGGAATATGAGGATGCATCTCTCAAGACATCATACACCTCGCAAACTACAATGTGCAGTAAATTCTTTCATATGAGAGGGTCTCGCTCTGTCCTGTTGGGGTCTATCTCCAAATTCCAACTGTGCTAATCATCCTATAATCTGCCTCTGAAGATGAGTACTCTGTGCTACTCTTGGAGTCAGGTCGCTGCCACTTCATCTGCTTCATCTCTAAGTTCACTTCTCCTCATGGAGAACATAAATGTTGCCCAGCAATCCTCAAGAACGACTGCCCTAGAATAATTTGAGATTCTCTCCAGGGATTGGGGGTCTTTATGTCTAGTACAATAAAGTCCACCTTGTAGTCCTGCCCCTCAATCGAGATAACTATGTTCTTCACTTCTCCCTTAGGTCTCTTCATTGATCTATCTGCAAATTGGAGTAAATCTCTTGATTTTTGAAGTGGTCCTAACTCTAACATTTAATAAAGTGATAACGGGAGAGGGTTGGTTGAAGAACCATAACTAAAAGAGTGCATGCAATTGCAATGTCGTCGATACGACTCTTCGCATAATGAGCACCCATGTCTCTCTTTTTCCTTGGTAATTGCCGATTCTTGAGACAATATGTAGTGCCTATTGATAAGACACGAGTCTTCACATATTGGTTCGGTTTCTTCCTGCTAACCCTAGTAGACATGCATCGTTCCTTGAGGTATTTCTGGAATGCATGATTATTAGACACATACTTTTCAAATGGCACTTTAACCATGATATTTCCTTACAAAATCATGCCATTTCTTAGTCATCCTTGTGAATCTTCTTTGTGCTGCACTTTCCTACCATTAGAGCATGAAGGAAAGGGATTGAAGATAGGGAAATAGATGACGAAGAATACAAATCAAAATCAGAAACAACATTCTTTGCATTAAGTGAAACATAGTTCTTCATATATGAATATTTTTAATGCAACATGGGATCAAAATCAAAATTATCTACTATAGGTTGTGGAATAGAAGCTGTAGTGGTATCCACCACAACTGGAGGTGCAAGGTCCTCCATAGAGTCTATGGTATCGCCATGTCACAGATGTTGAATTTGTGCTCTCCTTCTCTTCTCAGCTCCCAGAGTGGGAATCCTCGAATGATGCTGATGGAGTTATGATATGTGATGCCTCTCCTCCTCATCCTCTGAAGTCTCGTCAGATCGAGCTCCAGAGGGGACCCTCTCCACTTCCCTTGATCGGTCAGGCATGATCAAGGTCCTTCCGCTACTGAGTGACATATTATTAACATTATCAAATGAAAAGAAATCATGTTCAGATCTAAGTGAATTTGAATAGTATACCTGACCCAACTGCTGCAGAGACTGAGATCTGTTTAAGCTATTGGGATTAGCTTGAACCTAGGCAAGAAAGGAGGTAGATGGTGCAGACTGCTCATCTTGCCAATGTGACAGGAGGTTGACATCCACCCGTAAATCATAAATTGTGTTCCTAAGATCTTTGAGAATTTCCTGTTGTACGTCAATGGGTCCGGACGAAGAACTAGTGTATGAAGAATAACACGACGATTGGCCATGTTGGCCTGGGTACTGCCTCTAATGCTGTTGTTGCTAGGGTAATTGCTGGTAATGTGGGTCTTGCTGGCCTGCTTGAAAATGGCCCTGATGGCCATACTGCTGCTATCTCTACTGTAGGGAGTGGTATGAACTGCGACTGTGCAGTGCTGGATGGGGTGCGGAGGTGAATGTATTGTTGTAGAAGGTCGAGGGATGCTGGTAAGGCTGGCGGTCTCCCATGCTTCCCTGCCCGGCAGGGTCCTAGGAATACCAGACACCATTCACCTCCCAAACCCGGGGAGGCCTCTCTTGAACTATCTCGACTGGTGGTGGTTGTTGCTATAAAGAATGGATGTAGGATTGGTCCTGCTCCCACGACTGGGGTTGCCCTGACCTCGGCTGCTCCTGAACATTGTGAATGCAAAAAAAAAAACAAGAGTAGCAGATGCAGTCATGGTAGGTATCTTAATCTTATATACCCTCTCAGTCAACTCCTCCATCTGCTTTGGAATCTTGGAGATGCTACTATCAAGATCATTCATCCTTCTACTAATCCTCACGACCAAAGTTGGCTTGTCTGCAAGAAGTCCCGTGCTGGGAATTGGGCCCTATGAGAGATCAACCACATCTTGCTTTCTTCCTCTAGATAAAAGTGTAACTGGGGAATCAATGTACGCCCTGCTGGCGGTCTCTGAGCGGCTTGTCTCATCCATTTGCTCGAATACCTTCCAGACGGTATCCGCTCCTCTTGATGTCTAGCTACCTCCACAGGCAATGCTCACTGAACCCTGCACCTCAGGGTTGAGACCAGTGAATGGACCAAGATGTTGTCATCCATACCATGACAAAGACACCTCTATAAGAGATCCTTCGATCCTATCCCATGTGTCACAGAAGGGCTCATTGGGGAGTTGGGAAAAGCTGGTGATGCATGTCCTCATCTGATAAGTTCTACTCAGAGGGTAAAACTTCTTTAGAAATAGGTCCTTGAACTGGGCTTATGTAGTAACCGTCACTCCTAAATTCTTGACCTGGTAATCTGCTTTGCCTCCCAAGGCAAAAAGATGGACAGTGAGCCTAATATTATCCTAGCTAACCCTAGGGTGTTTGAGGTGATGAATACATGATTCATTAACATTCTGTCTGCATTTTGTCTTAAAACCCTTAACAAATACATGTAAATATCCATTAATTTTCATTTTTTTAACAAAACCCTATTCATGAATAAGAATACACTTTTATATATTAAAATCATGTAAATAAAAAAAAGAATAAAAATAAAGAAAATAAAAAGGCAAATTGTATATGTATATATGTATAATATGACTTGTAAAAATAAATATAGTTGAAAGATATATTTATAACCTAATCCCTGAGACCAAGTCAGCATGAATTGGTCGAAAAATAAATCAGTAAGGGGAGATAAGGAAGAAAACACATAAAAAATAATTAATTTCACACTTCACACGCTCTTCATTAATTATCCAATAAATATCAAAACTTCAATGATTTTTATTAATTCATATGAATATATTTTTCACCAAACTCTTTTCCTAATTATTTCTAAAAATGTATAGAAAAATATAAAAATTAAAATATTACCTTGTATATATGCCAAGAAATCCAACTTGTAAATTGTCAAAATCCCAACTTTCGAACATCATAACTTTCTCATGCAAACTCCAGTTTCACTCTACTCACCTTTAAAGTTCATAAAATAATATTCTCTAATTAATAGATGTGATTTCACTAAAATAGGAGTCTGTTTGCAAAAAGTCAGCTTTGGGACCTAACCACAACTGGGTTTCTGCACTATTTATTTTATCTAGAACACATTATTTATTGTTTTAATAATTTTATAATTTCTAATTATTTTATTGAGATTGTATTTTCACTTAATTTATTTCATAATTTTTGGAGCTTATTTATTATTTTAATTAAATAAAAAACCCTAGTTTATAGGTATAAATGAACTGTATACTTTATACTTCTATTTATTAATAAACTTAAATTAATTTATTAAAATCTATAAAAATTCATACATATTTTATTTATTAACTTAATAATAATAAAATATAAAAATATATTATTTATTAATTTATCGAATTAAAAATCCAGAACCTCTTTATTAAGTATTATTTATACTTATTTATTAATATAATATTTAAATTTCGTAAAATAGTTATTATTTATCAAAAGTAATTATACATAATTTAGATAATTTAATTATATATATTACTCATTTTTATCATTATTTAAAATAACATTATTTATTATTTAATATATATTAGAGGGTATTTATTGATACTGGCCAATCAGGTATTGACATGTGTCAACACCCGGTGCCCTCCTTTCTTCTCTAAATTCTAACTGCCACCTCAAAGCCTCTACCTTTGATCCTAACCCTCCATCATCTACCTCAAACAACCACCTATCATGCCAACCCTTGATCATCAATTAACTCGCTCCGATCATCCTATAAAAACCTCTCCAAGTCAACCTCTCCAACTAACTCCTCATGAACCAGAATCAAACTGGCCGACCACCCTCCTTCTCCGTCTTGATCAGATCGACTCCAGTGGTGACAGCACTCGTCGACCATCCCGTGTGGAAGAGGAAGCTTCGGTGGAGAGTTCCAGGGGGGCTAGCCACCTTGCATCATCGCCATGCGCGACGTCAAGCTCCAGACATCCAGCTCCAGCCACCGACCGTCGAGCGACGATTAGTAGGATCATACATCCTACTAACCACATGTATTTCTTCATCTTTTAACTTTTAATTTCTCGACATATGTGCCTTAATTAGACAGCCTTAGCACGCCATTAAGACCCTTGATTATCCTTCTTAGATGCACAACCAAAACCCCTTTACGAGTTTGATTCAATTCACTCCAAATCAATATTCCATTTCTCGCATTTTCAATGATACACACTTTCTGGAAACACATTTTAGATCTGCAAAATTTCATTTTTTTCCGATTCAAGTTAGAATCGAGCAACAATCCTTCTGAAGCTATAAAGATCAAAGAAGATTCAATCCAAGAGTCTTCTCTTCCAGCTGCCAGACCTTACCGTGCCACCATCTTCTTTGACGCTCCACCTTCGTTGTCCGCCACCTCAGAGCCCACTCACCTACAGGAGAGCTCGGAGGGAGAAGGAGTCTCCCTCTTAGCCCTACAGGAGGCCAAAGATCGCCATCAATCATCGGGAATAAATCGAGGAAGAAGCCACCTTCGCCACCTGCACAAGAAAGGGGAAGAACGACTCAAGAACATGCGAGTTACATGCTCGCGACACCTGTCCAAATCAGATGGTTTAGAACCGACCGCGCCTTTTAATCTCAGCCGACTATCGCAAAACGGTGGAAAAATTGCAACATAAACCCAGACAAGTTCCCAAATTTAACTTTCGCTCCAGAGATTTCCAGAAATTACATTTAGGTCCCCATGTAGGGACCTAAATGTAATACTTTTAATTTTCTTTGCAATTTCATCCTTGTCAGGGACCTAAATGTAACAGAACAAAACCTTTCTTTTTGCACTTATATCCTTGTGCTGTAGGGACAAATTGTGCTGTTGGGTAGTTAACAACTGTCCTATCGACATTTCTTGTAATTTTTCGTTGATTTTCATCGTGTATTTTCTCGATTCATTTTTTTATGTTCATGTCATTTTTTAGTGTTTTCATGAGTTTGCTGTAAAATCAAGAAGAGAGTAAAATTCTTGAGATTCTTTCCTTCATCGAAAACCGTAGTACGATTATTATGCCTCCTCGAGTTCGACCCAGGGGAACTTACCTGGATAAAAATAGTTTAAGGGATTAAAATAGGAGATAATCTTAATTATTCATCTCGTTTCTCTCTCTTTCCTATGGTAATCCTGATTTTGTTTGATTAACACAGTTTTTCTACATCAACAACTAAATTAACCACGGGTCATATCTCCGTTTATCAAAATGGCACCGTTGCCAGGAAGGCGTTAGCTTTACTCCGGTTTTCGACATTATTTTGAGAATTTTTGATCTTCTTGATTTTAAGATTTTCTGATTTCCTTTTCTATTTTTGCATGATTTTGTTTTACGACTTTTATCAATTTTCTTCGATTTTTACAGTTTTTAATTCCTTTGATTTCTTTCGATTTTTATTTTCTTTTATTTTACGGTTTTTGTTTTTGTTTTTCTAACAAATTTTGCAGGGCCTACAGGATCAACCGACTTCTTTCGAAGCCGAGACATTTGAAAGTACAGAGACCGTCCCCTTCTCTCACGGATCGGTTGTAGAGGGCAAAATTAGTTTGGATTTATTTTCATTTACTTGTAATATTTTTGTAATAAAAAATAAGGGCACTTGCCCGTTTTTCTATTTATTAGAAGGGGCCCCGTAAGGGCATCCCGACTTGTACCTCCCCCCCTCTTTCTCGGGGTCTGCTTCACGAGTGTCGTGCATTCAGGGGAGCAAGGCACCCACCGCGGTTTTCTCACATCGTCGGTTTTCCACAACTTTTTATGAGGCTAGGTGCTTGTTTAGGTGTATTTCGTTTTTCTCTCGCTGTTGCGCCTTCGTAATTAGTTCTAGGACTCACACCCTAGGTGCATGCTTATCTAGGAAAAATAAAAAAAATTGTTAGATGTGTTTAAAAAAACCA
Organism: Ottelia alismoides; assembly: GCA_037367405.1. NCBI lineage: Eukaryota > Viridiplantae > Streptophyta > Magnoliopsida > Alismatales > Hydrocharitaceae > Ottelia > Ottelia alismoides. The sequence goes on along the minus strand of JAZKJV010005310.1, from coordinate 301,875 downwards.
AAAAAGTGAAAGCCACAAAAATAAAACCGAGACTGCTTAAATACTTAACTTAACATAAACGTAAAGATCATTTGATTTGGGAGAGCAACCCCCCACACGTGCATTGCAGGTACACTTCCAGATATTGTAAGTGAGGGACGTCACTTAAGGTTAGAACCAGAGTCCGAGTTTCTCTCGGAATACTACTTAGTCCATACATCTAATCACTATTCTTCAGTTGGTACTCTCGGGTAGCCGACAGTGGTCCGAAATTACTTAGCAGAGTGGGAGGTTTAGAGGACAATGCGTAAGGCTCGGTCCTCAAGTAACATAGGTAGCCGGAAACTGTCTGTACTTATTCCCATACTGACTGAGAATAAGTGTCTTTTTTTCAGCATGGATGGTAGAAACACATGGAGCAGAGAACTGAGGACTATCTTGTAGATATTTTATATTCAGTGAATTTACAGAATTCCTCCACCTCATATGATTTAGATATTGATTTTCATTTAGCCGAATTATTCTCCTCTAGTCATTCTGAGGATGAGCACGGTAGCGAGTCAGATGATGTTTCAGACATCTTCTATAGTCCGACTCTAGAACATATTGAAATGGTGGATAACCATAAGGCAGATAAGTCTACCACCAGCACAAATCCCCTTACACATATAGAGGATGATATAGCAGAGTCAGATCATACCTTACCTGGGCCGAAGACCTTGCCACCAAACATGAAGTATGCTTTCCTTGCGGGTCCACACCAACAGTTTCAGGTCATTAGCAGCGCATATTTGACCGAAGAGCAAGAGTCTCGTCTGACGGAGATTCTTGAAAGAAACCACAAGGCTATTGAGTGGACTGTATCCAATCTCCGCGGGATAAATCCTGCTTTGTATTCTCACCATATCTATCTTGATCATGACAACAAACCTTCCAGAGAGTTTTAGCGTAGGATGAACACCATCTTACGTGATCATGACAACAGAAGAGGCACGTGTGGGTGTGGTCGCAGGCGGTTAGGACTATTGTGTCGTACACAGACGGTTGTAAGGCGCAACCCCGCGAAGGGCGACAGTTGGCGACCGGGTCGGGCGGCGGGAGCGTAGGATGGAGTGAGGTACCACGTGGCGTGCGAGGAAGGAAACCATGCGGCGGGTTAAATAAAATAGATAATAATAAAAAATTAATAATAAAAATTAATAATTAATAATTAAATAAATAAATTAAAATAGAAATAAATAAATAAAAAGAAATAATAAATAAATAAATTATTTATAATAAATATATATAAATAAAATAAATAATAAATAAAATAAAAGAAAATAATAGTAAATATAAATAAAATAAATTAAAAATAAAAAGGGGTGACACGTGGCAGCTCTAGGAGCTGCCACGTGTCGCTTCTATAAAAATAAAAAATAAATACCAAAGAAAAATAAAAAAGAATTAACAAAATAGGTCAAATCAAAATGTTGTCAACATGAAAATTGCTTGTCTCGATGAGATCTACAACTTTCGTGAAGGATCAAAAATGAAAAGGAATAGTATGTACAAAAAGTATTTTTAGGGGTATCCTACTGAAAAAAAATACCACATTTTTATCTTTTCCGATTTTTTTAGCATTTTTAAAATAAGATAAAAATCGAAATAAAGTCAAAAAATAAAATAAATATTTACAATTTAATCTAATGTTATGTGAATTTTTAATAATTATGAAAATAAAGTAAATAAAATAAAGTAAAGGGGATATATGTACAATATACAATAAGGGGCCCAAAACCCAAGTTTCACATATGGACTCCGATTCTTTTGAATTTGGTCTTTTTTTGAAGGTAATTAAATGTATATTAATTCAAAAGTTAAGGATCCATAAGAAATTGTATGGGAGAGATATTCATTTTTAAAGGTATTTATTCTCAAGCTAGGATTTGGGTTTTATTTATCAATTTTACAATTTAGTAATTTTTTTGGCATTTTTCATTTATTTGTGTAGTAATATATACACCAGAGAGTTGTTTTTATTCAATTCTAAGTTAGTGGAAAATAGGTAAAAATATAGGAAAATGTGGTATAATACATGTGATATTTACAAGGGGGCTTGGCTTCTTATTTAATGCAAATATGCATTCTAAAATGCAGAAATTAATTCTAAGTGCATCAATGGTAAAAATGCAGAATAAATGATGAAATCAAACTAATTACTCATGAATGAAACTCTATTTTCGAGTGATGATTCATAGATCTATCACTTGTGTATATATGTTCCTGGTGACAGAGAGAGCACCCCCTGGTGCCAGGCGAAACAAAGGAGGAGAGGAGGTGGTCCAAGGCATCGCTCCGGCGAGGCCTCCGCTCCCTGGTTTCCAGGTATGAACTGTGCCTATTTCAATTATTTTTAGGTATATTTAGTCGTATTCTTTCCATTCCTGCATTTTATTTTGTAATTAGATCCTAGGTTTAGTTAAAAATCAGATTCCTTCGATTGCCAGAGCTCTATGCTTCGACAATGTTTTGCCATGCTCCCGACTGTTTCGACCCCCTAATCCATGCCCATTTCATTCCCTATCACTTTCTATACTCGTTCCACCTCTCGATCCATCCTAGTCCTTCACAGATCAGTGAACCAGAGCTCTTCCATCTCGCTCTCCTTCCATGTGCAACAGCTTTCAGATGGGTTGAGGAGCATCGCCTCGAGCCCCCAAGTTTTTTTTGCAAGTTGTGTTTCCAAGTAACCCGTATTGGGTCGACTTTGATCCTGCGAATGAGTTCCAGGTGCCCAATTCTTCATCGAGCTCTAGGCCTCTTCCCAGTGAGGCTCGGATCCTTTTGCCGGTACCAGCCATTGCGGACAGCTTCCAGGAAGCTCGGGAGCCCATCAACAAAGCCCTCGGTGATCGGTGTGAGGAGGAACGCTCGATCGAAGCAAGGGCAAGGATATGTTCTTCCCTACTCTGGCTTCGAACCTTAGCATCATCCACTTCCAGGAACATCCCAGATCTAATCCAGGTCATTGATTCCAAGCAAAAAGCTGCCTTGCCTCAACCGTCGATCAAGTTAAGTGGCATTGATGTGGCGCCACTACAACCGCTTCCTTCCATCAATTGATGGGTAATATCATAGATACCCCTCTGACTTTTTAATTTTACTTTTAGTCCTATAAATATGATTCGTAGTGTAAATAAATGCGTACTTTTTTCAACCAGACCCCTGCACTTTGTTGATATTACATCTAGGTCCTTGCTAGGTCATCTCAAGTGGACCCCCACATGAGGGGACATTTTGCATGTATGCTCTTGTGGGTTTTTGTAATTGTAATTTAATAATTAAAATTTTAAATTTAGTTATAAACTTGTGGTAAATTTGCATGTAACTGCTAGCACTTATTTTTAATTGCAAAAATACCCTTCTAGCTTATTGATTTTTGCGGATGTTCTCTAATTTTATAAATATCATCTGTGCTCCAAAAATAGGATAATGTACCTCAATTCTTGATATTTCACGCTACATATTTTGTTTTTCATATTATGCAAATTTCCTATTTATTAAAATTAAAAAGAGCACATCTTACCCATGTTTGACTTAGGAAATACCTAAAAATTCAAAACCTTTTTTAAAAATTCCAAAAAAAATTATATGTTGTCTATTATAATATTTTCAAACTCCAAACAAAAACCCTAAAAATAGAAAAAGGAAACAATTAAAAAATAAAAAGCTCCAAAATCCTTATAAAATTATAAAAACTCCTCAAAAATATCAAAAATATTTCTTCTTGTTTTTGTTTTTGATTTTTATTTATATTATATACTATGTAGTAATTAGTTTTAAGGAATTTTGGACCATTTATCCTTTTTAAACAACTTTAAAATATTCAACCTATTTATTTATTCCCTGATTGTGCATTTCTCGGACTTTAAATATACATAAAAAATCGAAAAAATACCTGAAAAATCACAAAGACATCAGAAAAATATAAAAAAATTTAAAAATATTTTATTTTTGAAAATTTTGATTATTTTTAGCTATCTTTATAATTACAATACCTCATATTGTATTATATACCTATATATACCTATATATAGTTTATATTATTAGTAACTATTATAAATACCTGATAAATATTTTAAAACCTTATATATATAAGGACTGTACCTTAGGGTATTTTTATGATTTTTGCATATATATTATATATTATATATATAAACGTTATATCATATATACATTATCATATATATATATTCATATACTCTTATATATATGTCTATATACTGTTATATAATATTTAAAATTAAAATAAATTAAAAACATGAAACTAAAAATAAAAAAATAAAAATAAAAGTAAATATCAGATAAAATTTTGTAAAACCAAAAACCCACACAAAAAGGCTATGAAGACTCTTGTGTACATAATTTACTTTGGTTAGAAATAATAAATAGGCCACTCTGTTTGCTCTTAGTGGTTCAATCTCTACATGCTTACACATTATACACCTTTGCTTGTAGAGTAAAATAAATTGTACTTCACATTTATGTTATTCATTGATTATTCATATGTTGTGGGCACTTGTTGATTGACTCGGGATTTCTGGTATGTTGCCACAATGACTTTATCTTCGCCTTGTGAGTACATACTAGACCTGTGAAAAGTCCCCACTCATCACCTACCATCCCCCCACCTTTGCTCATGCCCTACTTCTCACCAACCATCGCCGAGCTTCATGGAAGCTCCCCTCGAACTTCCTCCCATCTCCGCCTATAAATAAACCCCCTTTGCCAATTTTACGAGTTTGATCCCTCTCCAGAGACTCTTAGCCCCTCAGGCCTTGCACATGGAGTGTGCTTGGTGATATGAAGCATTCTCCGCCATTCTGCGGTGAGGAGGAGGCACAGAGGAGTAGATCCAACCATCGCCGGAAGTCCCTTCTGATAGTTCTACCTCGGGTGTCCTAGACCCGATAGAGGCCATCTTTTATCGTCTTAGGTAAGATTTAATTCTAAGTTTAATTTCTACATTTTAACTTCAGCATGTAGTCATTAATTTAGGTTAAAAATCGAAATACCCCTTTGACATGGAGCTTGAGCTCAAGACTAAAATACATAATGCATACACCTTTTTTCTGCTTGCAAGCACCTCCATTTCAGTTCCTATCACATGCTCCATCTTTTGCCGAACTTTCCAACCCAGATCATGCTCAATCCGGTGGATCGATCTTTACCTTCCGCACTCCATCGGAAGCTCGTCACCCCTCCATTCCACACAGCAAGCAACTTCAACCACCGACTGAGGACCTTCGCCTTGTGCCATTGACCATTTTTGTGCCTGATTGAATCTCTTGTAGCACCAAAATCCTCATCTCGAGGTTCAGAACATGCATCCAGGTCCAGAGTACTCTAGGGTCCATCCGACAGACCTCGGACCATTTTGAGCCTACCTGCAGACGCACGTGGAGTCCATGAAGCCGGAGTAACTACCAGTGAAGGAAGAAGTGGCTGGAGTATGAAGATCTGTGGAATCAAAGATCAGAGAAGAAGTTCTTCCCATTCTTGGAGACCTTACCATAGTTATACGATTAAAGCCTCATTCCAGATCTTATCTGAATCGTTTGATCAAGAGCGAAACAAAACCCTTTCACATTGTAGATCAAGACACGTGGAAGCGCCTCCGCCCTCTGACCGCGTAAAGTAAAGGGCTAATTTATTTAGTAGCCCCTCCGCAATTAAAAATAGTCCTATAAATATTTAATTAAGGTTTAAATTTTGTGGAAAAATTGTAACTAGACCCTTGTATTTCCAGTATATCACACCTAGGTCCAGTTCCAGCTCAGCTCACGTGGTCCCCACTTGAGTTGGGCATTTTGAAAGGGATCCCCTCCAGGTTCCTTCATTTCGATTTAGTATTTAAAAGTTATATTAAAGTGTTAAAAAATTGGGTATTTTGCATGTAAACCTTCATATTTTTTATTACAAACTCAGAAACATCTAAAAATCATAAAAAATTCTAGAAAAATAAAAAAATACAATTTCAGTTCCTATTTACAGCTCTTTTTATCTAGTATTTCGTAAAATTGCTCCCAAGGACATTAGGGCATTTTAGGTATTTTTAATTTCCAATATTGTCTTGGTTGTGCATTGTTTGGATTTTTAACCCTTTTTTATTGTTATAAAATCCCAAAAATAACAGAAAAACTCTGAAAACTATCAGAAATACCTTAATATTTGAAAAACCAAAAATATTTTTATTCTTAATTTTTAGCATTTTAGTTCTGAATAAAAAATTAGAAAGGCATGCTTGTGTGCATAGTTTCCTTATTAGTTTGTTTTTCCCCTTAATTAAAAATCCTAAAAAAATATAAAATTAAAAATAAATAAAAATATGCATTTTATATCTTGAAAACTGACTACTTCGTAAGATTTCTCGTGCTCCTTGTGTTTGACCCTGGTTGCTATACCAGGTTAAAATAAATAGGGAGATTGGTGACATATTTTCATGCTTAGATTGATTTATCTGTTTGATTGAGTGGTTTCTATCTTTTTCTTGATTGAGCATTGGCCTTGTGATTCGGATTGCAATGTCCCTTTGATTATCTGATTCCTTAACTCATGTTGCTCGGCCTTCCTCGTCAGAATGGCGTCGTTGACGGGGAGCACGACATAGTAGTCGCTTTTTTCAAGTTCTTGTATATTTTTATCTCTATTTGTTATAACTATTTTCTGACCTATTTCTGTTTCACTTTTTGTGCGAGGAACCACCCGAGGACACTTTGGAGGAGATCCACACCTGAGGAGGAGCAAGAGGACATCCAGGAATTAGTTATATTAGATAGAGAAGAGTAGTTAGTTTACTTTTCAACAGACTTTTTATTGTTGTAATAATTCTAGACTCTGGTCTCTTCTTGGACTTGACCTATCGGGGTCTGTTTCACCGAGTACCAGTGTGCTCGGGGGACCTCACTGAGTTTTTTGTAGTTTTGTTTTTATTGTATTTTTATTTCTATTTGATTCTCGTAGATTTCGCCCTTAGACTTAGGGCTTTTTATTGATTGTGACGTAAATAATTTAAGGCCCAATCCCTAATAGATTGCTTGCACCTATAGAGCGTAATTGGACCTTATTAATAATTCAAAATAAAAAAGTTAACTTGATCGATTGAGAGGTCACGTGCCACTAGAGGTCATATACGGTGCGTGCATGATTCGTTGTGGCAGACACCGATCAACATCCGAGACCGGACGTCGACCTCTCTCTCTCTGATCAGTTATCTATCGTTCTTCATGATCATTAGAAATTGCTCGTCTTAAGGCCAGTTTCTTCATGCATCATATAGTTAGTTTCTTTTCAGTCATTTAATTTATGCGCGGATCACCCTGCATGTAGAGTGCCGGAGATAGGTATTGATGAATCTATGATTCATCATCTTTATTCATTTATTTTAGCTTAAAATCCCTTATAAAACACCTGCATATAACACTAACTCCATATTCTTACTAACTTGCATACGTGTGTAAATATTGTACACTTCCTACTAATTTTAGCCTAAAATAAATAAATAAAAAAAGAAAGGAAAAATCAAGAAAAGAAAATAAAAAAGGGAAGACTGTATACATGCTGACCCAAACCCCGAGAGAAGGTCAAGACTTGACCTGATCGGCCAGGAATAAAGTAGGGGGAGATAGGGTCCTCAATTAAAAAATCCAAAAATTCTGTTTTGTGTATATCTGTATAAAACTGACACAAATTTATTTGTGCCTTAATTGACCTCAAATCAAAAAACTTTCAAAATCAAAGTTGTAAATAAAAATGTGTTCTAATTAATAAAAATAACTGCACAATTAAATCATGTACATAATAAAAGTAACCACACTCGAAAAAAAGCCACTAAGCACTAATTGAAAGACCAATTCCAGCTCCATATGAACTCAAATTTTAAATTGGATTCTAAATTAAATTATCTTTAAAATGGCTGTGATTTCATAATTTTTGGAGTTACGAGTAAAAAGTTGGTTTTCCGGGGTGGTTTGTGCAATTTCCCATGTATTTTATAAATATTGTATTTATGTGTATATTTGTAAATTATTCTTACGAATTATTTAAAATAAAAATAAAAATAAAAATAAAATAAAATTTTTAAAACAAAAAAGCTAATTTCCTCATTTACCCTTGTATATAATGTCATATATGTACATAGTATACGTATATAGTTGCTATTTTTAATTAACCACCATAAAAAATAAAAAAAATAACATTTTCTATTTCAAATAAATAAAGTGACGAAAATTCAAAAAATTACTTAATTTTGTAAATACTTTTACCTCTCTTTTACTTAATCTCATGTCAAATTTCATCTCTCTTATCTCTTCCACCAAAAAAATTCAAAAATTCAAATTTCATCTCCATCTTTTCTATTTATATGGCTCCTTCTCCCTCATTCCAACTTGATCAGTCTTTATAGAGAGGAGCCTGATCTCCGAGAGAAAATTTCGTCGAGAAAAGTGCCTAGCCTCCGAGCCGTCCGATGACAGCGAGTCGGCCTTCGTTGAGGCGATCCCGGTCCATTTTCGCTCCTAAGGAGAGATCCATCCGTTTTCTCATTTTTATATTAGTCTAATCATAGTTTCATTTGTCGCATTTTAATTCCATTGTCATTTTATTTCTCTAGATCTTAAAAATATATATATTTCCATCACGATTTGATCCGCTTCGACTCGATTTTTCATCTCACATTCTTGATCTCTTCGCATTCTATTTCTATCTTCCACGATCTATCAACTCCGACCATACACGGTGGTTGGAGAATCGGATCCAATTCCTTTCATTTTCGTCGGATCCCCGTTTATTTTGCTATTTGTAAATAAATAAAAAATTATAAAAAAATATTTTTTCTCTAACTTTTGTTTTGCAGGACCAATAAAAAGAAAACAACAAAAAAATAAAAATAAAAAAAACATTCCTCATTTTTTTCGTATTTACAAAAAAAATATAAATAGAAAATATCCTTTCTGTTTCTGTTTCTATTTACAAAAGAAATAAAATTTACCAAAAAAAATAAAAAAATAAAAAAAGAGAAACGACAGCTGGGCTGCCACCCCCAGCCACCATCACCGCCACAATCTCCTTCTTTAAACATGCCTCCAACCGCCGCCGCCTCACGAGCGGCACCCATCGCTAGCGCCAACACCGCCCCCTCCCTGAGGCCATCCTCCATCGATGCCGCGTGGGGCGACACTTCCCAACGACCGCTCCTCGGCCACCAGCCACCACCTTGTGACGGAAATCCTCCATTGGCCCTGACCACCGCCGACTCCCTCACACCTCCTCATCGTCGTTGCACCTTCCGGCCTCAGCCAACGGCCGACCCCACCGCTCGAGGGAATCACCGCTGCGTAAGGCAGTGTTTCTCTAGGCGCTCCGCCCGCTCTTCCGCCCGCGCCCCATCGACTTCAGCTGCTCTGCTCTCTCCTCCTCGAGCTCCTTTCATCGAAGTCAACCTCCGTAGTTGCTGCCTCCCTTGCGTAGCCCACTTACGTGGAGAAGAAGCAAGGGGCGACGCCACATGCCCGTGTTCCCCTTGCATTGAAATGAAAAAGAGAAGAGAACCTAGGGTTTCAATTAAAAAAATTGAGAAAATTACAAGTATACCTCTAGAATATTTCATAATTGCAAACCCAGCCAGAGCCTCAAGCACATGCCATGCACATGATTTAGTGGTAAAATTGTGCATTCTCCCCTGTGTTTTATTTTTATTATTTATTTGATGCAAAAACAAAACTTATTTAAATTTTAGTCCCTGTTCTCAGACATTGATTTGCATGATTGTTCTATTGAAATAAATGTTTTTATTACTCCAAAATTTTTGAAAAATTATGATATTATCTGATGTGTATATCCATCTAGCATAAAATTTCCATTGCATTTTGTCTTCATTTATTTTTAATAAAAAATAAAAAACATGCCATTTTTCTCTTCTTGAAATTCAAAAATTCATAAAAATTTGAAAATAACTCCAAAAATTCCAAAAAAAATTAGAGTAGTTGTATTTCATTGTCTTTTAATTTTTGTGCAAATTTCGTTATTAATTATTTATAAAACCCAAAAATTTTAAAAATACCATAAATCTTATAGAAATCATAAAGAATTCGACAAAAATTTCAAAAATTGTGATTTTAGTTCCTTTTTGTAGATATTTGCATGTAGTTTGACATAAAAATAATTGCCAGGAGTTTTGGATTCTTAAAATATTTTTAAGTTGCAGATCACTCCTGGCTGTGCACATTTTCGCATTTTCTCACTGTTTGATTTTTAGAAAAATACAAAAACATCTAAAAATTTCACAAAAATTTCCAAAAACATTTCAAAACTTTTAAAACACAAAAATATTTTCTCTGAATTTTTTTGAGCATTTTTGATATATTGAAAAATTACAAAAATTAGTTGGTGTGCGTATTTTTTATCTTATGAATATTGCTTTGTATTATTTTTGAAAATAAAAAAATTGCAAAATCAAAATCACTAAAAAATTGAAAATCAGAAAATACAAAAAAATTAGAAATTTTAAAAATAAAAAAAATAAAAAAGCTAAAAAATCACAAAAACCAAGGATAGTTGTCCTTCGAGATTCCTATTTTCTTTTAATTAATTTCTGATTTATTGAATAACCCTCGGGATTTGTAGCCTCCCTGAGTTCGACCCTGTCCGCTATACAAGTTAATAAATAGCAAAAATAAAAAAATATATTTTTGTTTGTCACTTGATTTTTAGTGATAATAACGACCTGTTTACCATTAATTTATCCGATCCACCAATTTTCCGTAACAACAAAATGACGCCGTTGCTGGGGAGGCACGACGAGGGTAGTTAGGTTTCTCTTTTGACCTGCTATTCTTGGTTGTACATATTTGTTTTTATTTTTATCACATTCACTTCATTGTTCATATCACTGCATTTGTTTCATTTTTTTCTCATATTTGATAATTGTATTTCTTACACATTCTCTTTTCTTTTTCTCGTGAGGGCCCGCGGAGCAAAGGAGGCGATCCTAGGAGAGCCGAAGCACCCAAGCGACGTGGAGGCGGCTTGATTCTTAACCAACCCGCAGGATAGCGTGAGAAGAGGAGAGGAAGAAGAATTGGAAAAAAATTTTAAAAGAGAGAGAGAGTTTTTCTTTTCTACCATTTGAACTCTTTTAAAAGGACATTCATTTGTTTCGGGGTCTGTTTAACCAAGTGCCGGTGCACTTGGGGGACCTCACCGGTTTTGTTTTCATCGCCTTATTTTTCTTTGTTTCCTGCGAATTTCGTGAGCTACCTCTTGATTGCTTTAATTAATTTACTTGAGCCAGGTAATTAATTAGGTCCAAACACCCTAAATAAGAAATTTCTGTGCCTATAGAGTAGAGCGTAATTTGGACTTAGTCAAATTAACTTGTTCTTGCCCGTTAATAGAAGCTATCATCTAGGACGGTTCACTTGCATCATATAGGTTAGTTTATTTTTTTGTATTTCAATTCTACGCGGATCACTTGCATGTAGAGTGCTGGCGACAAGGTACGCATCTCTAACCCTTGCATGCATCATTGTTTTTAATCGCGCATTGGCATTTCTGATCTCCTTCCTTGTTTTCACTCACATAAGTTAAAAAGGAAATTGGACACTCGATAGGAGATTCTTTTAAAATATTTTTAACCAAGTGACAACCGCCTAAAATACGGGACTGCTAAAGAAAACTCGACCCTAAAAAATACAATGAAAAATTATTGTTTTGGGGAGAGTAACCCCCTCATTGTTTGGTTTGCTTGAGCGAGAGAGCGACCGGCACACTAGGATAGAACCATGACCGAACTCTTTTCAGACTACTATCTTGGGTTAGTCGTTCTCCAGTGAGGATCACTTCGTTAGCCGGTAAAGCGGCCCACGATGTCCTTAACAGATTGAATTAATCGAGTAGCCGGTAAACGCTCCGCAATTCATACTGGCTGAGAAAGATCTAACTTTATGATTGGGCCAGTCTCCTGAGAGCATTGGGTTCCTAACAACTCGCTTTAACCGCTCTGATATATTGTATTCTCACCAAACTCTAAAATTGACAAGATAATTGACCGAACCTTCACGGTCTTCACTTTGAGTTGAGTTGGTGAACTGGGGGTTTGTATTGTGTTTGGTTGCTTGTGTACTTGCTAGATCCTTCTATGCATTTGTTCCTTTTTCTCCATATCTTTTGACTTGACCACTCGTGCTCTTCCGATCCCGTCTTTTGTTTCGGAGATGGCCGACTGGAGTTATTTTAATCTGATCTTCACGGATACCTCATACTCTCCAGACGATCCACCTTCCTTTTTCCGAGAGGACTTTCCTCCTGATTTTTGTGCATATCCGCCTAACCCATTATTTCAGGAATCAGAGGACTTTGATTTTCACCCACCCTCATTCAACCCACTCGATCCTAGGATTTTGGAGTCACCTTTCAAGATTTCCACACTTGAGACACTGAACCAGATGATGGAGCATATGAATTTGAGGATTAGCAATCTATTTAACATAAATACGAGCCAAAAAGGATAATCATGAGAGCTTGCAATTGCCCAAAATACAAAAAATGAGAAAAATTTAAAATTCCAAAAAGATTCTGGGAGATACATTATTGATTCATTTTGTGAGGAGAGGACCCAAATGCCCGATCATATACCCACACATCTATTCACATCATGTCCCAACCTTGACCTCGAGGATTCCACTATACAGACTGCTCTTGGCAATCCTCGTGTATATGTTGATTTCGATCTCCTCCCTTATATGGAGGAGATCCAAAAATTCAAAAAAAATGTTGACTGAACCTAAAGTGTTGGCCACCATTCATGAGATTATTAAAGCCCCACTTCAATAGGCCATGACAGATTTATCTACTCCTCAACACAAGAAGAGAAAGCGAAGGAGAAGATCTGAGCATCACATCTTTACCATGACCACTGCCTACGCCATCTCTCACCATCCGTATTTTAAGAAAGGGAACACTGCCACACCTCTTGTGAGTTGCTCCATATCTGACTATTCTTGTGATAACACTCTCCCTGATGGTGGTTCATCAATCAACATAATACCCTTCACTATCGTACAATCTCTTCATCTTAGGCCTCTCAAGAAAACCAGGATGATAGTTCAATTTGCTGATGGATCTATCAAGAGGCCGAAGGGTTTTGTAGAAAACATTGTCATTCTTATTCAGGGCATGAATTTCACTTCGGATTTTATTGTAATGCCCATGGAGACCTCTACCCCTGTAGAACACCCTCCAATCATCCTGGGACGACCTTTCCTCGCCTCTACGGGAGCCGTTATTGATTATGGTTCAGGAGAGATTTGTTTCCGTTCTGATGTAGGGAGTGATGTGTTAATCACTACACCAACTACTATCTAAAGACCCACATCCCATGAGAGCCCGCCCATGTTAGCCAACCCCAAGGAATTTGACCTCGCTGATAATATCATAGATTCTTGTTATATGTTGGATGATATTGAAACCCAAGAATTCCTCTTGAAGGAGGAAGACTCGGAAAGCACAGACCTTGGAGTTCCCCCTTCTGGTATGTGGCGATGCATTGATGACATCCGCGGAATTTACACGATAGAAACCCCAGAGCGGAAGGCAGACTTTGAGACTAGACAGGACGGACATGAATCGACTACTTTCACAGATGAGTCCGTTCCTATTCACCCTGATTCAGATGAGACCGATCAAGCCAAATTTGATTTGATTGCCTTTATAAAGGAATTTGGGCCTTTTGATAAAGATGATGATCCGGTAGAGGCTTGCCAGGCTGAAATTGATCCTACTTTTTCTGATAATGATTTTGAGCCATTTTACTTCGATATTTGCGAGTCTCCCCAGGTAGGACATGACCACACTACTTCCAATAATCGGTTTAGGCCTGCACAAGCTGAAACCGCTGAGGATACATTCTTGGTCGATCCTAGTCAGTTTATATCTAATGATGATCCCAATATCAACCTACACCTTGTCAATTCCATACCTCAGCGGTCCCGTAAGAAGGTTCATTTTCGACCTTCTTGACCTTTGTACATCCACTCCACTTGTATATCCTTTCATTTCACTCTTTCTTCTCCCGTTTTATCATTCACCCCATTTCCTGTGAGTATATATGCTATACTTAGGATGTGGTTTATTATAAGTATGGGGGGGAGTGAATGATTTGCGTTGTTCATATTCATCCTGTTCATCACTCTTGTTGTTGCCTATACTTAGGGAAACACTACCCTAAATATAGGGGGTGATGTTGTTCATATCGTATCTTTTTATTTTTGAGTCTGTACATTCTCGTCATCGGTTTTCCCCTTTTGTACACTCTACTATACTTAGGATTACTTGATCCTAAGTATAGGGAGGATCACCAACTTCTCTTCTTTTTATCCTTTCTTTGACTTATTGTAGCATAGGAGTCTTTTCACTTTTCTATACTTAGCACGAGTTATGTCTTCCTTTTTCGATCTTTGATCACTATGAGGACATAGTTTGAGCTAAGAATAGGGGGTGCTGTATATATTGTATATATACTTTAGACATAACTCGTACTTTTAAATATGTTTATTTGGGGGGTTATGTGTATAATTTTATAAAATCCACGTGTGTAAAAAAACAAAAACAAAAAAAAGAAGGAAAAACAAAACAAAACAAAAAAACAAAAACACACAAAAAACACAAAAAAATCATGTACATTATTTTACTAACCCTTTTTCCTTAAAAATACTACAAAACCAAAAATCTATAAAAAAACTTGCATAATTAAAAAAAACTTTTCTTTTACATCTGCATTTTTCTCCAAAAAAAATCCATAAAAAACTTCAAAATTAGAAAATTATAAAAAATGTTCTTTTCATGTGTGCATCATTCCTTTTCAAAAAAAAAACCTTTGCATTGTTCATATTTTCTTGCATTTGCATGTGCATTTTTCAAGATAGTATTGACATTTAAACTATGTCTGGAATGAAATTGAAGAATGGAGCTTAGTTGGACCTTAATCCACCTAATTCTCAGAGGAACTTCATCGAGAAATAGGATTTTAGAAGCTTCAGGTCTTTGAGTTCCACATGACAATGTGCAGCGTTTGACTCTTAGTGTCTAATCTGGTCTCTTCATTCTGGGTACAACTATGGAATAGGGAATTAATTTGTACTCTCGCACTATGCACTTAGCTTAACTCAGACGGGATATTGGAAGACTGTGTGAGTTTCTTTTCTGGTAGCATGGAAATCTAAAGAACGGAGTATGGGTTGAAATAAAGCTTCGAAAAAGGGATGGACGGCTGGGCACAATTTTTTCTAAGACCCCAAAACATATATGGAAACAAAAATATTCTATATCCGTAGGGGCACAACAAGATCCAAGCAGACCAAACATCCAAATACAAAGAAGCCACTACCAAATAAATATCTCACTAAAAAGGTCCAAGCTTCAAGAAAACCTACAGATCTTGGTGGAGACTCGGCTACACTGGCCATCTTCACAAAGAGAGGTGACTACACTGGCCACCCTCCAGTTCTTTTCTCCTTCTTCTAACTTCTCCCCCAATTCGATTGTGAACACAGCGCGACAGACCTTAGAAGAATTTACCTGACTCCCCGAGGATGAGTTACTGGAGAGGAGATTCGCATGGTAGTCTGACATTCTGGATGGGAAGAGCTAAAACCTTTCACACACATGAGTCTATTGTTCAATGTTCATAGGGTGTGCTTTGGGAAGAGGATTGATCTAAGATGACTTCTGAGCTGAAACTGTGACAATGATGTGTAGAACTTGAAGGCTGTCGGTTTTAAAATTCTAAGTCTCACAGAGTTCCGACACGGTTATAATCCAAAGGTCCGACAAAGCTCCAAACTAAAATTTTATGAAGATAAGTTTAATACTCAATATTGTCATACTTTCTTTATTTTACCTTTCTTTTTCTTTTTCTTCACTTATTCTTTCAAATAAGTGTTTGCTAAGGGACTAGCAATGGTAAAGCATAAGGGGATGATGAATCTGCAATTCATCATCTTTATTCATTTATTTTAGCTTAAAATCCCTTATAAAACACCTGCATATAACACTAACTCCATATTCTTACTAACTTGCATCTGTGTGTAAATATTGTACACTTCTTACTAATTTTAGCCTAAAATAAATAAATAAAAAAAGAAAGGAAAAATAAAGAAAAGAAAATTAAAAAAAAGGAAGACTGTATACAGGCTGACCCAAACCCCGAGAGAAGGTCAAGACTTGACCTGATCGACCAAGAATAAAGTAGGGGGAGATAGGGTCCTCAATTAGAAAATCCAAAAAAAAATGTGTTTTGTGTATATCTGTATAAAACTGACACAAATTTATTTGTGCCTTAATTGACCTCAAATCAAAAAAACTTTCAAAATCAAAGTTGTAAATAAAAATGTGTTCTAATTAATAAAAATAACTGCACAATTAAATCATGTACATAATAAAAGTAACCACACTTGGAAAAAAGCCACTAAACACTAATTGAAAGACCAATTCCGGCTTCATATGAACTCAAATTGAACCAATCTCACTTTCATTGGATTCTAAATTAAATTATCTTTAAAATGGCTGTGATTTCATAATTTTTGGATTTACGAGTAAAAAGTTGGTTTTCTGTGGTGGTTTGTGCAATTTTCCCATGTATTTTGTAAATACTCTATTTGTGTGTATATTTGTAAATTATTCTTACTAGTTTTTTTAAAATAAAAATAAAAATAATTTTTTAAAACAAAAAAGCTAATTTCCTTATTTACCCCTGTATATAATGTCATATATGTATATAGTATATATATAGTTGCTATTTTTAATTAACCACCATAAAAAAATAAAAAAAAATAACATTTTCTATTTCAAATAAATAAAGTGACAAAAATTCAAAAAAATTAGGTAATTTTGTAAATAGTTTTATCTCTCTTTTACTTTATCTCATTTCAAATTTCATCTCTCTTATCTCTTCCACCAAAAAAAATTCAAAAATTCAAAAATTCAAATTTCATCTCTATCTTTTCTATTTAAATGGTTCCTTCTCCCTCATTCGAACTTGATCAATCTTTAGAGAGAGGAGCTCGATCTCCGAGAGAAAATTTCGTCGAGAAAAGTGCCTAGCCTCCAAGCCGTCCGGTGACAGCGAGTCGGCCTTCGTTGTAGCGATCACGGTCCATTTTCGCTCCTAAGGTGAGATCCATCCATTTTCTCATTTTTATCTTAGACTAATCTTAGTTTCATTTGTTGCATTTTAAGTCCATCGTCATTTTATTTCTCTAGATCTTAAATACACACACACACACACACAGACACACACACATTTCCATCACGATTTGATCCGCTTCGACTCGATTTTTCATCTCACGTTCTTGATCTCTCCGCATTCTATTTCTATCTTCCACGATTTATCAACTCCGACCACGTACAGTGGTTGGAGAATCGGATCTGATTCCTTTCATTTTCACCGGATCCCCGTTCATTTTCCAATTTGTAAATAAATAAATACATAATAATAATAAAATATTTGTTTTATATAACTTTTGATTTGCAGGACCATTAAAAAGAAAACAACAAAAAAATAAAAAAAACATTCCTCATTTTTTTTCAGATTTAAAAAAATATATAAATAAAAAAATATCCTTTCTATTTCTGTTTCTATTTACAAAAGAAATAAAATTTATAAAAAAAATAAAAAAAGAGAAACGACAGCAGGGCCGCCACCCCCTGCCACCATCGCCGCCACAATCTCTTGTTGGACATGCGAGCCCATGGCGAGCCATTATGCAATAAATGTTATTGCAATTCACTCCTTAGTCTGAAATAAAGAGTACATAATTTGCATAATATGTCCCTTAGTACAATTAGGGTTATGTACCATGGCCATCTTAATAATCATACAGCTGTTGATTCAATTATTGAACCATAGAGGCTGGTGCTTAGATGAATATCTAATGAGTTAGATTGAGGACTCATCAAGCATTGTCAAATGATTATTAAGAGATGATCTCCAGCCTGAGTAGGAGATGGCAATCCTATCTCATTTAGGATGATATCTGACCGACCTCTTGATGCAGGTCCTCTGCATAGGAATAGACATTCGGAGGTGTCGGGTGAGTTAGGTCAAAGAGTTGACTTAACGAGATCGAGATAACCAAAGTCCTATATTGTATGCTGTCACAATACAGGCACGCATCCTCTGACCGGAGACAGATGTGTTACTATATGTCTGAGTATGTACATTTGGCAGACCAATAGGTTGATGACCTAATCAAGGTCTATACACCGACGCGCTGGTGTGCATATAAGGGCATATGAGTAATACGATCTCTCAAAGGGATCATACAGGTTCACTACTGAACCGGAAGACATGAGCTCACTCATGAGATATTGGGAAGAATCAAATTCTGTGCGCACGGTCGTCTCGCTTTGGAAGCTTGACTGAATTTGTTGGTTTGATATATACTTTCGGAAAGTATATGATCAAGACCTAGGTATGATATATGCTTTTGGAAAGTATATGATCAATACCGACTCCCAATGATCGAATGAGAAACTTATTGATAAAACCATGAAGTAGACAGTATAAAGTTGATCCAACACTTCGGGTTTAATCTGAGTCTTCCA
This sequence comes from Ottelia alismoides, assembly GCA_037367405.1. Lineage (NCBI taxonomy): Eukaryota > Viridiplantae > Streptophyta > Magnoliopsida > Alismatales > Hydrocharitaceae > Ottelia > Ottelia alismoides. The sequence goes on along the minus strand of JAZKJV010005310.1, from coordinate 283,254 downwards.
GTATGCAGGATGTACAGGTATTAGGAATACCTGAGGGTGATGTGATCATAAACGATTGTATAACCATGACACTTCCATTCCTGGGGAGTGATGAAACGGGTCTGGATTTTAGTGACTCCTCTCAGTAGAGAAGTAATCTTATCTTAGTCCAATTATTGGACATTGATCTGAATATGATTCAGATGCAATGAGAAGATTAGATTTACGGTCTTGATTTAATCAAGCATCTATGGGAGGCCCGCGATCTGGATTTGAGATATGATCTCAATATCCATGTCACTATACGTGGAACAATACAATCGCCCTGTCCTTATCTCCAACTATCTGCGGAGAAAGCGCATTATCCTTGAAGGAGTTCATGGATAATTTATTGTTGATTTATGTATCCGAGCATTGAGGAAATAGATAATTAAATGTCATTTAATTATCATGATTAATATGAATTTGATTCATATTATAAAGAGAGTTGTCTTAGATAATTAAATATGATTTGATTATCAAAGATGTAAACAATATGAATATGATTCATGTTATTTGAGAACAAGAGAATAGAGATCCAAGGTGACTAAATGTGATTCAATTATCATGGATATGAATAATGTGTATAGCAATATCCATATTAGTCATATATATTATAAATGTGATTTATAATATATAAGAGAGAGCTATTTGTAATTTACATTTGTTAATTAAATGTTAATGTGAATTGGATTCACATTGGACATTGAATTGAAAATGTAATTTACATTTTGTTTTGGTTTGTGAATATGATTCACAAAGTTTTCAATGGCAAGATTGCAATGTCTACAAAATAATTGAGAATTATTTTTGTAGAATAATTTGCAACAAAAGTTGTTGCAAATAATGGAGATTGCATAAGAGATAAAATAGCCACCTTCCTAATGGAGGAGGGTGGACGACCACCACTCCCATTAGGAAAGGGAGGCCGTCCCCCCTCTCCACATGGAAGGAGGCTTTCTCTCCTTTCATTATCTCCATGTATTGATGATTTAATTTTATGATTAAATTGTGTTGATTTATCAACATATATTGGTTTTACCAACACAAATATTAGCCATTAAAGAAACACAATCAATGAGAGCCATTGGATTTGTGTTGGCCCATGGATTGAGATCCATGGATCCCAAAACCCTATAAATAGAGAGGCATACCCATGCTCTCTCTTTACACAAATTGCTTGAGAAGCATCTCTCTCTCTCTTTCTCTCTAGACGTCAGCCCTCTCTCTCCCTCTCATGGCCGTCCACCATGGATGCCATGAAGAGGTTCTCCATCGCCGCGGCATCGTCGTTATGCTGCCCGTTCTTCTGCTCGTGGATCTCCGTCTCCTTCGGTGCGCCTCGCTCGTGAAGAAGACGTCGGATCTCGTGTGTCGAGATCAGGAGATCCGCCGCTTGGATCATCAACATGGATTGCGAGAAGCACGCGGTTCATCCCCGCGCTCGCAAGCGTCTCCTCTGTCGGATCAGACTTGAGACAGGAGGTCTCTTCGTTTAGAGACTCGATCGCAACCACGCTTCAAGAGATAATCCTATTACTTGTTTGTGGTTTAGACGAAACGATCCGAGAAGTGTTCTTGGATCATGTGGTTTCGTCGTATAAAATTTTTTAAATTCCGCTGCATCGAGCAACTAGTCCGACTAGTCGCTCCTTATCGTATTCGATACAACGCTCACGCTTCCATGATGCGCTTGAGGATCTAACCATATATTTCAAGTGGTATCAGAGCCTTAGGTCGACGGTTTCGAATATGATTCGCAAACCGAGGACGACTTGGGTTCGTTAAGGTCGCGAAAGTTTTCATCGCATTTGATTTCGCGGACCTGTTTAGTAAATAAATTCGGCACTGTTTAAATTGTTTAAACACGAATTTAATACTTGGATTTTGTTCCCCATTAAATAAGGAAACCATATGATCTGAGTTTGCGTAAATCGGATTCCGTATGCTCTAGATATGGTAGTTTTAATGAACATGTATTCACTGTTACGAGAACTGCGAATCTTAACGTAATTAAGGAGTTAATTACTATTTAGAGACGCCTCGAAATGCATGCAAAACACATAGGTTCTGTTGTAAATCAAGTTAGAAAACTATAAAAACTTACTTTGCTTAATTTGGATTTAAATTGATTGAGATATGCTAATTTTAGTAAGTAGGGGTCACTGCTGAAATTACTTTCCTAATCAAGAACCATGTGATTGTCAATTAGTGAAATTAATTGTTAATTTCATGAAATAATTATGGAAAATATTTGAGAAATATTGTAAGATGATTATTTTCTTAATTGACTTGGCCTCAACCAATTAGTTGATTAGATTTGATCCATATCATTATTGGAAACACAATCATCAAACTTCTTGCTTGAATAGGATTGGGAATTTGTCTAGCAAATTTCCTTATAATCAAAATTGTTTTGATTACTATATGGTATAATTTCGGTTGAAGATCCGATGATCATCTCAAGTACAAATTAATCAATTTGGCATTATCCTTTCCCGAGGCGGATATGGTGTCTAGTCGGGGATCGCTGGGGTAGCGGGTTGCAACGTATGCGGTCCGTCCCACTCCCGCAGGTACTGGCCATGACAGCGGGTAGGGCCGGGATAATGTCCGAGGGATTAAGATGTATTTTTCTAATTATTAAAATACAAATTAGTACGTACTTTGAGAATAATACCATATATATTCAAGTATAGCAATCAAGTTTGATTGATTAAATTGGATTGATAATTAATTTAATATGATTGAATTAATTATATCCAATTAAACCACTCTATTATGAATAGAGTTATTATTTCCCTTGGAAGAATTAATTATGTGAATATGATTCATGATAATAAATTAGAATTTGAATGTGATATGGAGGATCACATAAGTGACATCCATGGTCTTTCGTCAAGGCGAAGAGTTTCGTCGCCAGATATTATATGTAGGAGACGCCTGTCCGAAGTGACAGCTCCTGCATATGATCCATTTGGATCGGGCTCATCGCTTCTCGAAAGAGTAAGGACGTATGCGTAGTGACCCCAATATCGGGTCCTCCTCATATTATTAGGGTGATATTGGATTGCACATAGCGAGTTGTATTCCTGTTGACGGTTGGTTCAATTAATGACGGGTCAACATCACCTTAGGGGTGGTGGGCCCGTGTATTAAAGATCGAATTGGGAGATGCAAGTTGGACTTGCAAGGCGGAATGTGTTCCCGCTTCTTTTTATCCGAGTTGTAGGTTCTCATCTTATTGGGATGCAACAAAGATAAGGAAGGAGATCCCAGATCTTGCTTGGGATATAATGGTAAGTATATCTCTTACATTGAAAGTGATTAAGGGAATGAACTTTCATTGTTGACATGGCAAGACAACTTTGATATAAAAATTCCTAAATCAAAGTAAATTATATATTTATATAAGTTTATGCAAAAATTTCTTATTTTAGATAATCCTTCATTAATCCCACTCAACGTTATACTCAATAATAACCAGTAGAATATCATGGATTGGATCCTTGATCCAGATATTGTACTTGCGATTGGACACATAATGTATGTGGTTGCAATGTGCAAGTTTCCTCATAATAATGAGAAGTGATAATTAAATAAGACAATAGGACTAAAACCCTAGGGTTTGTATGTCTCTATAAGTCTTGATCTCATCGAATGTACTTTTGAAGTGACATGTCGATAATGATCGTAATTGTCAAATAATCCTTATAAAATCAATAAAGATATTCTGGCATACATATGCGCTCTTGATATTTAATCATGAATGACATGGTTCTCTGCATCATGTAGAATGGTAGATCTATTAGAGATAATGTACTCAAATTGTTTGAGTACCTACCTGAACCTATGATTTAAGAGTTCAGATGGATGTAGATGATGAGTGTCATCATTCTACTATCTATACTCTAGTCATTCATGAAGCTTCATAATATTCATATTGTATGAATTGGGTGAAGCTTGTATAAATATTGAAATGCTCTTATATTGAAATTTTGATTTTAACATAAGAGATCCTTGGTCTTGAGCAATGGTTGCTTATAGACAAAGGGAGCGCTGTGGAAGCATGGGTTGGACCCAAGTAAGATGTATAGTCAAAGAGTTGATTGTACTTCTGTAACTTCCATATGACATCCAAAGAGTTGATAAATGCCAATACTACAATAAATTGATGTGTTGACAGTATGACTTTCAAATCTATCTAGAATCTTTAGAGAAGGAATCAGATAGTACATCAGAATAATCTACATATAATCATTGAAATTGACTTACTTATTTGATAAGATAAAGTCTAATAATTGTATCTCAATCTTCTAATGACACTTGCAATTGGTTGCACATGTTTTAGAAGACTGGAAAATTTGATCTCAAGGTCTTTAGTTATCCTTGAGAATTTTGATGCAATTGTTGCAACGATCTCTTTTGGATCGATAGACTTATTAATTTCAGTGGGAGAGCCCTTAGTCTTAGAGAATGTCTCTATGACCTAGATGTTAGAATACACTCATTGTTTATTTCTATTTGTTGGATATAAACATGAATTCTGTAATAAATCTATCATAAAGAGTTATGATGGAGATATTTCAGATAGTAATCTAAAATCTAGTGTGCTCTATTAAATTAGAAAATTAATGAATGATTCATTAAGATTTCTAATACTGAAAATTAAACCTTTAAAAATCAATAGGAGGATAAAGATCATTTGACAATGATCTGGCATCAAGTTTTGGACATATGTCTGTTTATGAGATCAATGGACTAGTAAGACATGAAACTTTAGATTGTCTAAAGATTCAAATCTTACATACTTATGAATATTGTATTCAAAGAAAAATGTCCAATACACCTTTCTTTGGGAAAGATGTAAGATGTCAAGGTATTCAGGATCTCATACATATTAATGTATGAGAATCATCTATATCATAGTAAACATTATGGATATGTGATATCTATTGATGATTATGTATGATATGAAATTTCTTCTCTTCACCTTAGAAAACTTTGAAATGTTCAAAGATTTCACAATTTTGGTTTAGAACCAAAGTTTGATGGAAGATGAAATGAATTTGATCTAAGAAAGGTAGCTTGTACCTATTATATGAACTCAAGGAATACCTTATAGAGATATGAATATCATTTCTATCTCACCCCTCCTAATGAACCTTAACTCAACAGAGTTGTAAGGAGATGCAATTGATAATGTGTGACATGATTCGATCAATGATTAATCTTAGCATAATTATCTCTTAGTTTCCAGGTATATGTATATGTGGTAGAGACTACATTATATATACTTAATAAGGTTCCATGCAAGTAATCTGGAATCTGGCACTGGAGAGTGATACTTCATTAGGAAAATAAAGGATGGTATTGGATACCTATTTATGACCTTGAGATTCTTAAAATATCTCATCTCTGAGAATATGATTCTTAGAGGTTGAGACTCTTGAGAATCAAGATGAAAATGAAGTGTAGGAACTCATTTAATCTTGAGAAGATAATGAGGCTCCTGGAATCGGAAACTAAAAGGACAATTAAAAATGAAACACTAATACCTCTTCAAATAAGTTTGAAGATGGATTCCATGTGTCAGTTGAATCTGATGATGATCGAACTTCATGTGATGAAGCTCCTGAGGATCATGACATAGAAAGATGGATGCTAGCAATAAAAGTCTAATGTAGACTTCATATACAAGTGTTGTATATGGACCCTCGAGGATCCGCCTATAAGGGTCAGACCCATTAAGGTGTAAATGGATCTTCAAGAGAAAGAGGGAACCTGATGAGAAGGTAGAGACCTTCAAAGCACGGTTCGTAGTCATGAGCTACACACCGAAGAGAAGACATCGCTCGCGATGAGACTTGCTCTCCAGTGACCTTGCTTTAACCCATCAGAATATTGCTAACTGTAGCTACACAACTTGACTATGACTTCTTCATAATGTGAGTCAAGATTGCATTCCTCTATGAATACCTCTCTGAGGATATTCATATGAAGTAGCCCTAGGGCTTCAAGATTGAGGAAAGCAAGATGTGCTAGCTGAAGAACTCCATCTTTGGACTCAAATAAGCTTCTTGTATTCGGAACATAAGATTTGATGAAATTGTAAATGTTATGATTTCAGATAGAATCTTGATGAACTATGTAAAGCTTAGTGGGAGTGCCATTGTGTTCATCGTGCTAAATGTAGATATTATTCTAATCATTTAGAATGATATAAGAATAAGTAATAAGTTTTTTAAAATTTGGTTGTTCCATACTTTGAGATATGATCTCAAGGATACCTCTTAGACCTTAGTTCTGAAGTCGTTCAGAAACAAAGAGAAGAGGATATTGGGACCATCACATTAGTAGTACACCTTGGACTTATTCCATTTTCTGGAAAAATTCCAAGAAAGGCTTCCTTCCCTTAAGATGTGGCAGTGACCTGTCTAAAGGGATAGCACCTCAAAGAGTTGAGGAAGTGAATGCTAGAACTGCTTGCACTTGTGCATCCGTTATGAGAAGCTGGGTATATGCTAGATGTGTACAAGAGCCAGATGTCTACCATGCAGTGGGAGTAGTAAACTATTACTAATCCTGCTATGGAGATAAAACACTTGATTGCAGTAATAATAATATCTTCAAAGAGGATAAAACTTAGAGATAGTGATCTCAAAGTCTTATCTTCAAAAGTTTAAGATCTTGTAGATAGTGATCTATAAGGGGCTTAACTGTAGATACCTTAGGAGATAGAGATCTCCAGGAATGAAGGTATTCTAATAAGGATTATGGTAATACTGGTTATGATAATTAATAAGATGTAGTGTCAAGGACACTATAACCAACAAAATTGAGTATCGGTTGCATGAGATGCAACATTCGCATTGGATGCGAGCACTGTTACTAGGAGATATGCAAGTGCCGTAAAAGGACTTGGCGTAGTCTCTTGGGAACGGAGTGACTGATCAGCTTACCTAGCTATTTTCTAAATAGCCTATGATTGTCACATGAGTGTGGGTTTAAATGATTAGCCCATTAATGGCTCTTTGGGCTAGTGGGAGATTGTTGGACATGCGAGCCCACGACGAGCCATTATGCAATAAATGTTATTGCAATTCACTCCTTAGTCTGAAATAAAGAGTACATAATTTGCATAATAGGTCCCTTAGTACAATTAGGTTTATGTACCATGGCCATCTTAATGATCATACAGCTGTTGATTCAATTATTGAACCATAGAGGCTGGTGCTTAGAAGAATATCTAATGAGTTAGATTGAGGACTCATCAAGCACCGTCAAATGATTATTAAGAGATGATCTCCAGCCTGAGTAGGAGATGGCAATCCTATCTCATTTAGGTTGATATCTGACCGACCTCTTGATGCATGTCCTCTGCATAGGAATAGAGATTCGGAGGTGTCGGATGAGTTAGGACAAAGAGTTGACTTAACGAGATCAAGATAACCAAAGTCCTATATCGTATGCTGTCACGATACAGGCACACATCCTCTGACCGGAGACATATGTGTTACTATATGTCTGAGTATGTACATTTGGAAGACCAATAGGTTGATGACCTAATCAAGGTCTATACACCGGCGCGCTGGTGTGCATATAAGGGCATATGAGTAATACGATCTCTCAAAGGGATCATACAGGTTCACTACTGAACCGGAAGACATGAGCTCACTCATGAGATATTGGGAAGAATCAAATTCCGTGCGCACGGTCGTCTCGCTTTGGAAGCTTGACTGAATTTGTTGGTTTGATATATACTTTTGTAAAGTATATGATCAAGATCTAGGTATGATATATGCTTTTGGAAAGTATATGATCAATACCGACTCCCAATGATCGAATGAGAAACTTACTGATAAAACCATGAAGTAGACAGTATAAAGTTGATCCAATACTTCGGGTTTAATCTGAGTCTTCCAGTATGCAGGATGTACAGGTATTAGGAATACCTGAGGGTGATGTGATTATAAACGATTGTATAACCATGACGCTTCCATTCCTAGGGAGTGATGAAACGGGTCTGGATTTTAGTGACTCCTCTCAGTAGAGAAGTAATCTTATCTTAATCCAATTATTGGACATTGATCTGAATATGATTCAGATGCAATGAGAAGATTAGATTTGCGGTCTTGATTTAATCAAGCATCTATGGGAGGCCCGCGATCTGGATTTGAGATATGATCTCAATATCCATGTCCCTATACATGGAACAATACAATCGCCCTGTCCTTATCTCCAAGTATCTGCGGAGAAAGTGCATTATCCTTGAAGGAGTTCATGGATAATTCTATTGTCGATTTATGTATCCAAGCATTGAGGAAATTGATAATTAAATGTGATTTAATTATCATGATTAATATGAATTTGATTCATATTATAAAGAGAGTTGTCTTAGATAATTAAATATGATTTGATTATCAAAGATGTAAACAATATGAATATGATTCATGTTATTTGAGAACAAGAGAATAGAGATCTAAGATGATTAAATGTGATTCAATTATCATGGATATGAATAATGTGGATAGCAATATCGATATTAGTCATATATATTGTAAATGTGATTTATAATATATAAGAGAGAGCTATTTGTAATTTACATTTGTTAATTAAATGTTAATGTGAATTGGATTCACATTGGACATTGAATTGAAAATGTAATTTACATTTTGTTTTGGTTTGTGAATATGATTCACAAAGTTTTCAATGGTAAGATTGCAATGTCTACAAAATAATTGTGAATTATTTTTGTAGAATAATTTGCAATAAAAGTTGTTGCAAATAATGGAGATTGCATAAGAGATAAAATAGCCACCTTCCTAATGGAGGAGGGTGGACGGCCACCACTCCCATTAGGAAAGGGAGGCCGTCCCCCCTCTCCACATGGAAGGAGGCTTTCTCTCCTTTCATTATCTCCATTTATTGATGATTTAATTTTATGATTAAATTGTGTTGATTTATCAACATATATTTACTTTAATTTAAATTAATTGTTGTTGGTTTTACCGACACAAATCTTAGCCATTAAAAGAAACAAAATCAATGAGAGCCATTGGATTTGTGTTGGCCCATGGATTGAGATCCATGGATCCCAAAACCCTATAAATAGAGAGGCATACCCATGCTCTCTCTTTACACAAATTGCTTGAGAAGCATCTCTCTCTCTCTCTCTCTCTCTCTTTCTCTCTAGACGTCAGCCCTCTCTCTCCCTCTCATGGTCGTCCATCATGGATGTCATGAAAGGGTTCTCCATCGCCGCGGCATCGTCGTTATGCTGCCCGTTCTTATGCTCGTGGATCTCCGTCTTCTTCGGTGCGCCTCGCTCGTGAAGAAGACGTCGGATCTCGTGTGTCGAGATCAGGAGATCCGCCGCTTGGATCATCAACATGGATTGCGAGAAGCACGCGGTTCATCCCCGCGCTCGCAAGCGTCTCCTCCGTCGGATCGGACTTGAGACAGAAGGTCTCTTCGTTTAGAGACTCGATCACAACCACGCTTCAAGAGGTAATCCTATTACTTGTTTGTGGTTTAGACGAAACGATATGAGAAGTGTTCTTGGATCACGTGGTTTCATCGTATAAAATTTTTTAAATTCCGCTGCATCGAGCAACTAGTCCGACTAGTCGCTCCTTGTCGTATTCGATATGACGCTCACGCTTCCATGATGCGCTTGAGGATCTAACCATATCCTTCATCTATTTCTTTAAACACGCCTCCAACTACCGTCGCCTCGCGAGCGTTGCCCACCGCTAGCGCCAACGCCACCCTCTCCCTGAGGCCATCCTTCATCGATGCCCCGTGGGGCGTTGCTTCTCAACGACTGCTCCTCAGCCACCAACCACCGCCTTGTGACAGAAATCCTCCATCGCCTTTACGACCGCCGACTCCCTCACACCTCCTCATCGCCGCTGCACCTTCCGACCTCAGCCAACGGCCGAACCCCACCGCTCGAGGGAGCACCCATCCTCCATCGCCGCCACGCAAGGCGGTGTTTCTCTAGGCGCTCCGCCCGCTCTTCCGCCTGTGCCCCATCGACTTCAGCCGCTCCGCTCTCTCCTCCTCGAGCTTCATCTGTCGAAGTCAACCTCCGCAGTAGCCACCTCCCTTGCGCAGCCCCCTTGCGTGGAGAAGAAGCAAGGGGTGACACCACATGCCCGTGTGCCCCTTGCGTTGAAACGAAGAAGAGAAGAAAACCTAGGGCTTCAATTTTAAAAATTGAGAAAATTACAAGTATACTCTTGGAAGATTTAAAAATTGCAAAGAAGCCCAACCAGAGCCTAAAGCACATGCCATGCACATGATATAGTGGTAAAATTGTGCATTCTCCCATGTGTTTTATTTTTATTATTTATTTGATGCAAAAACAAAACTTATTTACATTTTAGTCCCTGTTCTCATACATTTATTTACATGATTCTTCTATTGAAATAAATGTTTTTATTAGTCCATTTTTTTGAAAAATTATGCTATTCTCCTGATGTGTATATCCATCTAGCATAAAATTTCCATTGCATTTTGTCTTCATTTAATATTAATATTAAAAAATAAAAAATATGCCATTTTTCTCTTCCTGAAATTAAAAAATTCATAAACATTTGATAATAACTCCAAAAATTTCAAAAAAATAGGGTAGTTTTATTTCATTGTCTTTTAATTTCTATGCAAATTTCGTACATTAATTATTTATAAAACACAAAAAAAACCAAAAATCTTATAAAAATCATAAAAAATTCTACAAAATCCAAAAATTATGATTTCAGTTCCTGTTTGTAGATATTTACATGTAGTTTGTCTAAAAATAATTGCTAGGAGTTTTGGGTATTAAAATATTTATAAGTTGCAGATCACTCCAGGCTGTGCACATTTTCGCATTTTCTCACTGTTTGTTTTTTAGAAAAATACAAAAATATCTGAAAATTTCACAAAAATTCCCAAAAACATTTCAAAACTTTTAAAATCCAAAAATATTTTCTCTGAATTTTTCTGAGCATTATTGATAAATTGAAAAATTACAAAAAGAGTTGGTGTGCGTATTTTTGATCTTATGAATATTGCTTAGTATTATTTTTGAAAATAAAAAAAATTGCAAAATCAAAATCACTAAAAATTAGAAAATCAGAAAATACCAAAAAAATTAGAAATAAAAAAATAAAAAAATAAAAAAATAAAAAAATAAAAATCACAAAAGCCAAGGATAGTTGTCCTTTGAGATTCCTATTTTCTCTTAATTAATTTCTGATTAATTGAATAACCCTCAGGAATTGTAGCCTTCCAAAGTTCGACCCTGTCCGCTATACAGGTTAATAAGTAGAAAAAATAAAAAAAATATATTTTTTGTTTATCACGGGATTTTTGGGGATAACAACGACATGTTTACCATTAATTTATCCGATCCACCAAATTTCCGTAACAACAGGTACACATCTCTATTTTTGCTTGCATCATCGTGTTTGATCGTGCATCGGCTTTTTCGACTTCTCCCCCTATTTTTGGACTTAAAATAAATCAGGAGATCGAAAAATTCGTTAGGCGTTGCTTTCATTTGAAAAATACCTAAGAAAGAGAAAATCGTAAAATTAGGACTGCTAATGCAAACTTGGCCCTAAAACACACCTCATTTAAAAATATTTGTTTTGGGGAGAGTCACCCCCTCATTGGTTGGTTTGTATGTAGCGAGAGAGTGACCCACTGACGAACCGCAAAATCGGCCCTTTAATACTGTGTTTTTAGCACATGGAATCATCATCGTAGTCGGGCCGGTTTCGGGTCGTCAAAGCGATCACCTCATTTAGAGATATGCCATGATGAATCGAAATGAGGTGATCGTCAATTATTTTACTTGGCAAGATACCAAGGTCGAACTCAGGGACACGAGCCTCTCTCGTATTAATCGGATTTAAGTTTGTTTAACTAAGCGTATGATTAAAGCATATAGGTCAATTCATGCATGTAGACAATACACATGACAAGATAATGCATTAAATTAAACATGCATTTTTTATCAATTTTTATAATGCAATTAAATGAGCATGCAAAGCGAATGATATACCCAATATAAAAGTCACTTGAACCATAGAAAAAAAATTGCAAGTTAAACAGAGTTAGCATTAAGAAGCATTCTACTCTCATTAAGCAAGTGGGCATGATAAATAAAGAGATCAAGACACTTAGATAATAAAATAACACATCACAGTTCATAATATCAAATCTGAAATTTAACCATGCCATAATGTAGAGGACGAGAAGAGCTTCAAAACGAAACTGAAATGAACTTGATTGGAGCTATGTAGCTCAAGAGATGCATAAAGGAAGTCAGGGGCATAAATGCAAGAAAACATGAAATGATAACTATAAAAAGGTCCCTGGGAAGGACTAAAAAGTAAATAAAATAAGTTGCGAGTCCTTCCCTGTACTTTTACCAAACGCGCGGGGACCTTTTTGCAAATTTGAAGAAATCCGTGGGCATCTCTGCAAATGTCCCAGAGTAGCACGTGCGATGCACGTGCTATCTAGGCTCGGAAGGAGGCTCGGCAGAGGCGCGGTTGCTTCGGCTTGGTTCGGACCCAGGCTTGGGCTCGCTGCAGGCTCGGGAGCATCCAAGCCTAAAGGTTCGGATGCTGAGGCTCGGTGCTGCTATGATGACGCGATGTGGCTGAAGATGGACCATCCGATTATGACGATCGGATGGCTGCGGTGAGATCCTGGATTGACGACGTGGCTGCACGAAGGCCATTGGATCGAGACGATCCAATGGTTGCTGGAGAAGATGAAGCGGCCTCATCTGGGCCGTTGGATGGTAGCTGAAGGAGGACCATCCAACGGTCCCTGTCCTTCCTCCTTCGCTTGCGGCTGGCGGCGAGTTTGGAGCTCCGGCGAAGGAGCTCCAACTCCGCCTCTCGTCTTCAGCTGCATGTGACCTCCCCGACGCTCCTTAGAGTGACGTCGATGAAGCTGGAAGCTCGGGGAGGATCCAGGACCCTCTGAAACGATGCTTCGGAGCTCAGGCGATGGCTGCAAAGCTCGATCAAACAGCTCCGGCAAGGGTCCCGATCATTGAAGCTTTGGATGACCTGCAGGGTTAGCAAATAGCCGAAGCACGAGTGGACTGTGTAGGTGAGTGGGATGAGAGCTCGTAGGGGCGTAGGAGGTGTGAGCTCGGAGCTCCTCCGCCGCGAGGGCGGAGGAGATGGTCGGAGGGTGAAGGGGTTCTGGAAGAGAAAGAGGAGATGGTCGGAGAGTGTCGCGAGAAAGGGGGATTGATGGTGGAGCTTAGGGACTGGTCATCGGAACAGGAGAATGGCCGGAGAGGCCTGATTAAATAGACGAAATCGAAGAAAAATACAAGGAAGGAAGAGAGAGCTTACCGGTGATCGGGCGGAGGATATGGCCTGGGCTTGAGCTCGGAGAGGAGCTCGGGGTCTTTGCACGTGCTGGGCGGCCGTCCCAGCGAGCTCGGGCGGCGATATGGCGCCGCAGCTCCACCGTCGAAGGCGGAGGGTCTCACCAGGGGGTGTCGTCGTCTTCGCTCGATCCGGCCACCTCCCCCTGTCACTGGGAGGTGGCGGAGGGCTGGGCGAGCCCCCGTGTAAAGGCGGACGGGTTGAAATGTCGGGAGGAGCGGTGTATTTGAAGTGGGAAGAGGCGGAGCTGATGGTGTGAGTCGTGGGTTTAGAGGTGATCGTGGGATGAATGGGAGCATGTCGGCGGTTAATGGAGGTGTGCGCGAGGGAGAAGGATGATGGGGGAAGACCGGGAGGTGTTTGGTTAGTGGTGATGGTGGTCGGAGTAGGTGGGGTAATAGGAAGGGGGCGAGGTGTTCGTGCGGTGAAATCGTGGGAGAGAGGGAATAATCGGAGGTTGACGATGACCTCCGACCGTTGGATCTGGAGATCCAACGGTGGAGATCTAAGCGCGAACGAGTGGGCAGGATGGGAGATCGGGTGATGCGATCGAGGAGATCGGGAGCGGCCACGTGTCATGACGAGGTCGAGGCGCGATCCTACGGATGTGATGAGAAGTGGGGAGTGATCGAACGGCTAGCAAAGCTAACGGCTGTGATGGAAGATCTGAAGCGCCATCAAACGGCCTATGATGTGCCACGTGGCGTGCCCTGCTTAAGGTGCGAACGAGCGGTATTGATGAGGCACGGGGGAAGATCAAACGGTCGTGGATAAGGAGCGGCGTGGAGAGGCCTGGGCCGTTGGATCAGGAGGCCGATCCAACGGTCGGTGGGGCAGGCGGATAAGACAAGAAGGGTCGGGCCACGTGGCGCCCTCAGAATGGGCCACGTGGCCCAATCAGGTTATTCAAAGAGTATTTTTAATTTTTGGAGGCCAAAATGGCCGAATTTGAGAAAACTCAAAACATGAAAGTTGTAGATCTTGACGAGATCTACAAGTTTCATGTTGACCAAAACTGAAAAAAAGAGATCAAACCAGGACCCGAAATATTTTTGAGGGTATTTTTAAGTCTAAAAATACCACTGATTTTGTTTTGCCATTTTTTTTGTGGTTTTTAATTTATTAAGGACTCTGTTAATTATTGGACATTAACAGGGTTTTATTGACAAACTTTTAAGCAAGGGGGTTAATTATGGAAAATAAAGATGATGAAACTAAGGTGCATCACCCCCCTATACTTAAACTATGCTCGTCCTCGAGCATAAAAAAGAATGACTAAGTTGGATTAACCCCCTTGTGCATGTGAATACAGGATCCAAGCTGATCAAGTCGACTCGGCTTCAGAGATCCAAAATTCTAGAGTTCAACCCAGCCTTAATCAAGAGGCTTCCAATTCCTCTATTTCTCTAGACTCTCTCTGATGTACATATAAACTAAAGGATATGAGTTTAGTGTTGACTGCAATTCTGAGAGTAGAGTCAATTCGTCACCCAAAATCTTGGTCCGAGAAAATCTCCTAAGGACCCAATCCTCAGCACTAGGGAATAGATGAAATCTTGCATTCAGTCTACCTTCTCTTTAGTTTGTCAGACTTAGAAAGTGTAGATGGCAGGCCATGAATGGAGGGCATGGGATTGTGTCAATTCTTCTCTCCCTCTCATTGGAACAAGGATTCTCTCTAGTGCCATTTTACGCAACACATTTTTTTGGTGTTGATCAGTGCGTCCGTCAAGAGAAGTTGGAGCCGTCTGCACTTGTTTTCCTGGGAGTACACCGGGGTGTGTCTCTTTTGAGTACCTATCGTACCTTCGACACCCAGACTTGTAGCATTTATGATGCAGAGCCCTTTTTTGGTGCAAGCCAGACTCCTGGTCCTAATAGCGGTGGTCCAAGTGGACACTTTGAAAAATTTTGGGAGCGCTCGCCTTTGGTGGAAGCTCTTTGATATGTAATTTTGTGGAATGAGAGCTTTTCTTTGAATTTCATTGACTTGTATAATTGGTGGCTAGCTCCACTGCTTTTACCAAGAGTTGGCGCACACTGATCAACATTTTTATTTATTTTTCACACCCAGGCACTTAGGTTAATGTCAAGAAAGTAGTATAAGAATCAAGTTCTCATACTGGCTAATATTGCTGACACTCAGGTTTCTTGAAGCCTCCAAAGATTTTATCCCATCCTCGAGCATCATTAGATCAAATCCAAATTCGACTTCCTTATCCCAATCCCTCAGGTGAAAAATCAACTCATCTCATCGAGAACCGCAGTCGTGCATGTGATGTGCTGATCATATTCTTTATGTCTGAGACTAAGCATGGAATATAGCATGCAAATCTAGAAACCTAGGGAAATATGGATGATTAAGTCTGAGACCCTGATGGCTAAGGCTGGTTAACCTAAAATCTCAAAGACTTCTAAAAGATAAGTCTTCTTGACCAAATCCGATCCCGGGTGAAAGTGAAAATGTATAGGATTAATCCAACTTCTTCATTCAAGACAAGACACTTTTTTTTTTGAACTTCAAGAGATATAACAACTGCCTAAACTCAATTAAGTAGCTACAATTCAGCCAGTATGGATGTAAGTACATGCCGAAGCCCGTTGCTTGAGGACGGGGCCTTACGCGATGTCCTCTAAACCATCCAATCTGC
This sequence comes from Ottelia alismoides, assembly GCA_037367405.1. Taxonomy (NCBI): domain Eukaryota; kingdom Viridiplantae; phylum Streptophyta; class Magnoliopsida; order Alismatales; family Hydrocharitaceae; genus Ottelia; species Ottelia alismoides. The sequence goes on along the minus strand of JAZKJV010005310.1, from coordinate 267,179 downwards.
TAAGGGCGAACCCTCACTGAACGCGGCTTTCTTAATTGGGCTTAGTAGTCACTAATAGCTCCTAAAGGTTTTTAGGGGTTTTCTGATTTTTATGGATTTTAATAAGAGAGTTAAAACACAAGTTAGACTCAACTTTCCTTGAAAAGAGATGGCGATTTTTCAAAACCCATGTCACACAAAATAAAAATTTTCAAAACATTTTCAAAAATCATTTTCGAAAATATTTCTATAAAATAGTGTAACATAATATCGAAAAACCGCGAAATCCTTTGAGTTTTCTTAGTCCAATGAATTTTTACCTTAGCCAAAAAGTTTTTAATTTTTCAAATTTTTCAGATTATAGCTAAAGTAAATATACGGTATATACGGTATACCCCCCTATACTTAAATTTTGCTATGTCCTCATAGCACTAAATGTTACAAGTACATAGGTCCATTTAAATATAGAAGAATATACGGGAACTAAGAGGGGCTCCCCCTATACTTAGGTTAGAAATAACCTAAGTATAAAGGCAAGAAAGGAAGAGTAGAGAAAATCACGGGGACTTGGGTCCCCCCTATACTTAGGCTGAGATTAGCCTAAGTATAAAGATGGAATTTGATGTCGGGAGGGACCCAAGGTGAACAAAGAAGGGGGATGGATATACAAGTGAGCGGCTGAATCTTCGGAGATGAAATGGAGTGTCTGGGGTGTGCGTTGCAACAAAGGCTCAATCAAGCAAGCAAACCCTTAGTTTCACCAACTCACGCATGAAACCAACCAAAGTTGGTTTATTATCTTGTCTATTTTATTGGTGATAAAACATTTGATTTTTACGCAAAGAAAAGATGTGAAGTGAAAATTATTGCGTAAGCGAGGGTATTGCTCTCCCAAAACCGAATTTTACTCCATTTTTTGGTTGACTTGCAATTAACAGTCCCAATTTTATTTTAGGTTATCACTGAATTATGGTTAGCACATCAATCAGAAAATCATCGTCTGCTGTTCATTCCATTTTCCATTTATCCTAGGTGATCAATCTAGAAAAATGAAAGCCGAGAAAAACATGTATACGAAGAAGAAAAACGCGATCTAGGCTAAGCGAGAAATCATGCAGTGATTTGACGATAAAAGCCGCGAAAAATCTGGGGCCGTTTTGAAACTCAAATCAAACATGTATGCAAGTCGAAAAAGCCGCACCTAATCATGCATCTATTAGCGGTGATTAATCTTCATGAATTTTAGCTAAGTGATACGAGATTATGTGCGTCTTTATTTAAAGTGTGTCCTAACCTACGATCAAGCACATAAGATAAAAAAATAAAATGAGCTCGGAGAGCCGCGTGCCTAGTCCTAGGTCGACACTCAAGTGGGGACGATCCCCACACAACCACACTCGTTCGATTACACACGCGAGTCTTTGATCGAAGACCGCTGTAAAAGACGAATTATTAAAAATGCAACAAGAAAATGCGACACATTTTTTTCCTTTTCTTCCTCCTTTGCTCCAAGCATGCTCCCGCGGCTCCTCGCTGCGGGGAGTATCCTGCTCCTCGCCTCCTTGATCCATCAAGGGCCCTGCCACAGAAACAATTGTTAGAGATCAAATAAGAGAGAAAAAATTTTATATGCAAAATGTATGATTATTTAACCTATAAAAAGAAACACTAAATTAGACACACAAAAATCCAAAAAAATAAAAGAAATGAGCCGTGTCCCCGGCAACGGCGCCATTTGACGAACCGCAAAATCGGCCCTTTAATACTGTGTTTTTAGCACATGGAATCATCATCGTAGTCGGGCCGGTTTCGGGTCGTCAAAGCGATCACCTCATTTAGATATATGCCATAATGAATCGAAATGAGGTGATCGAGAATTTATTTTTTTACTTGGCAAGAAACCAAGGTCGAACTCAGGGACACGAGCCTCTCTCGTATTAATCGGATTTAAGTTTGTTTAACTAAGCGTATGATTAAAGCATATAGGTCAATTCATGCATGTAGACAATACACATGACAAGATAATGCATTAAATTAAACATGCATTTTTTATCAATTTTTATAATGCAATTAAATGAGCATGCAAAGCGAATGATATGCCCAATATAAAAGTCACTTGAACCATAGCAAAAAAATTGCAAGTTAAACAGAGTTAGCATTAAGAAGCATTCTACTCTCATTAAGCAAGTGGGCATGATAAATAAAGAGATCAAGACACTTAGATAATAAAATAACACATCACAGTTCATAATATCAAATCTGAAATTTAACCATGCCATAATGTAGAGGACGAGAAGAGCTTCAAAACGAAACTGAAATGAACTTGATTGGAGCTATGTAGCTCAAGATATGCATAAAGGAAGACAGGGGCATAAATGCAAGAAAACATGAAATGATAACTACAAAAAGGTCCCTGGGAAGGACTAAAAAGTAAATAAAATAAGTTGCGAGTCCTTCCCTGTACTTTTACCAAACGCGCGGGGACCTTTTTGCAAATTTGAAGAAATCCGTGGGCATCTCTGCAAATGTCCCAGAGTAGCACGTGCGATGCACGTGCTATCTAGGCTCGGAAGGAGGCTCGGCAGAGGCGCGGTTGCTTCGGCTTGGTTCGGACCCAGGCTTGGGCTCGCTGCAGGCTCGGGAGCATCCAAGCCTAAAGGTTCGGATGCTGAGGCTCGGTGCTGCTATGATGACGCCACGTGGCTGAAGATGGACCATCCGATTATGACGATCGGATGGCTGCGGTGAGATCCTGGCTTGACGACGTGGCTGCACGAAGGCCATTGGATCGAGACGATCCAATGGTTGCTGGAGAAGATGAAGCGGCCTCATCTGGGCCGTTGGATGGTAGCTGAAGGGGGACCATCCAACGGTCCCTGTCCTTCCTCCTTCGCTTGCGGCTGGCGGCGAGTTTGGAGCTCCGGCGAAGGAGCTCCAACTCCGCCTCTCGTCTTCGGCTGCATGTGACCTCCCCGACGCTCCTTAGAGTGACGTCGATGAAGCTGGAAGCTCGGGGAGGATCCAGGACCCTCTGAAACGATGCTTCGGAGCTCAGGCGATGGCTGCAAAGCTCGATCAAACAGCTCCGGCAAGGGTCCCGATCATTGAAGCTTTGGATGACCTGCAGGGTTAGCAAATAGCCGAAGCACGAGTGGACTGTGTAGGTGAGTGGGATGAGAGCTCGTAGGGGCGTAGGAGGTGTGAGCTCGGTGCTCCTCCGCCGTGAGGGCGGAGGAGATGGTCGGAGGGTGAAGGGGTTCTGGAAGAGAAAGAGGAGATGGTCGGAGAGTGTCGCGAGAAAGGGGGATTGATGGTGGAGCTTAGGGACTGGTCATCGGAATGGGAGAATGGCCGGAGATGCCTGATTAAATAGATGAAATCGAAGAAAAATACAAGGAAGGAAGAGAGAGCTTACTGGTGATCGGGCGGAGGATATGGCCTGGGCTTGAGCTCGGAGAGGAGCTCGGGGTCTTCGCACGTGCTGGGCGGCCGTCCCAGCGAGCTCGGGCGGCGATATGGCGCCGCAGCTCCACCGTCAAAGGCGGAGGGTCTCACCAGGGGGCGTCGTCGTCTTCGCTCGATCCGGCCACCTCCCCCTGTCACTGGGAGGTGGCGGAGGGCTGGGCGAGCCCCCGTGTAAAGGCGGACGGGTTGAAATGTCGGGAGGAGCGGTGTATTTGAAGTGGGAAGAGGCGGAGCTGATGGTGTGAGTCGTGGGTTTAGAGGTGATTGTGGGATGAATGGGAGCATGTCGGCGGTTAATGGAGGTGTGCGCGAGGGAGAAGGATGATGGGGGAAGACCGGGAGGTGTTTGGTTAGTGGTGATGGTGGTCGGAGTAGGTGGGGTAATAGGAAGGGGGCGAGGTGTTCGTGCGGTGAAATCGTGGGAGAGAGGGAATAATCAGAGGTTGACGATGACCTCCGACCGTTGGATCTGGAGATCCAACGGTGGAGATCTAAGCGCGAACGAGTGGGCAGGATGGGAGATCGGGTGATGCGATCGACGAGATCGGGAGCGGCCACGTGTCATGACGAGGTCGAGTCGCGATCCTACGGATGTGATGAGAAGTGGGGAGTGATCGAACGGCTGACAAAGCTAACGGCTGTGATGGAAGATCTGAAGCGCCATCAAACGGCCTATGATGTACCACGTGGCGTGCCCTGCTTAAGGTGCGAACGAGCGGTATTGATGAGGCACGGGGGAAGATCAAATGGTCGTGGATAAGGAGCGGCGTGGAGAGGCCTGGGCCGTTGGATCAGGAGGCCGATCCAACGGTCGGTGGGGCAGGCGGATAAGACAAGAAGGGTCGGGCCACGTGGCGCCCTCAGAATGGGCCACGTGGCCCAATCAGATTATTCAAAGAGTATTTTTAATTTTTGGAGGCCAAAATGGCCGAATTTGAGAAAACTCAAAACATGAAAGTTGTAGATCTTGACGAGATCTACAAGTTTCATGTTGACCAAAACTGAAAAAGAGATCAAACCAGGACCCGAAATATTTTTGAGGGTATTTTTAAGTCTAAAAATACCACTGATTTTGTTTTGCCATTTTTTTTGTGGTTTTTAATTTATTAAGGACTCTGTTAATTATTGGACATTAACAGGGTTTTATTGACAAACTTTTAAGCAAGGGGGTTAATTATGGAAAATAAAGATGATGAAACTGAGGTTCATCACCCACACACTAGGCTAGAGCCATACCTAAACTTCCTTCAAACTACTGGTCTCGTGGTTAGTCCTTCTCCAGTGAGGATTTCACTTGGTAGCCGGTAATCGGTCCGGGACTTCCTTAGAAGATTGGGCAGATCAGGTAGCCGGTAAACGGTTCGCACCCATAATGGCTGGGAAAGATCTAACTCTGGGATTGGGCCAGTCTCCTGGGAGCATCGGGTTCCTACTATCTCACTTAATCGCTCTTATAGTCTTATTGATCACCTAAAATAAAATTTACAAGGATCAACGGTCGATCCTTTACGATCACCAGCTCAGTGTTGAGTAGGTGAATTGGAAGTTTGACTGTTAATCTTGTTTGCATTCCATATCTCATCCGCAGTTATACCTATATCACGATGATGGGAAGGAGGTCCCTTAGGCTGCCTTTGACAGCACCGCTCTCGAGCGCTCCTCCCCACTCATCTAGGGCAGTTTCGGAGAGCCCAGACCCACTTTCCAAACCTGAGCTTGCTACACCCTGTTCCCCCTCGACCACCCTTCTCCCACCAGTCCTGAGGTGCCCAAGCAGAGGCCAACACTGATTCATGTTCATTTGACAGCACCTGAGTTTGGGTCTTTTGCCTTTGCAGAGACCCGCAAGATGGCCAGCAACGACGGACACACCGATGAGCAGCCCTAGGGTTCTACCTATGTTCTTGATCAGGGTGCCATTAACAACACACTCCTAGCTTCCCCGGAGACGATGCAGAGACAAATTAGAGATCAGGGAGCATTTATGGTCGAGGTGCGCAGAGAGCTTGCAGAGATGAGAGCCGGCAGAGACCAACCGCAGAGACCAGCCGGTGGAGATATCCCAGCACCTGGAGGAGGAGCAGACGAACACGCGGAGGATCAGCCAGAGCTAGTTAGACAGACACGATCAATAAGGTAGTTGCACTAGCCTGGTGCAACCCTCACCCATCGTTGGATCCAGCTCCCTGAGATTCTGAGCGATTTCTAGCTCGGACCCCAGACGATCCAGTTACTGCCCAAGTTCCATGGGATAGCAACCGAGGAGCCGCATTGACACCTTCAAGAATTCGGGATGATCTATAGTACAGTCCAAGATAGATTCGTGGACGAGGACACCATCAAAATGATAGCATTCCATTTCTCCCTGGTCGACAGAGTAGCCTACTGGCTGAAGCATTTGGGGAGATATGTTACTACTTGGGAGCAACTCTGGACCGAATACTTGAACAAGTACTATCCACTTGGTTGGACCGATGCAACGAGAGCACTGATCAACAATTTCACAATGATCCCCCATGAGCAGTTCCATGAGGCGTGTGATCGCTTTAGAGAGCTCATCGTCCGGTGTCCACACCATGATATTTCCAAGCCCAACTTAGTGCATAGTTTCTTTTGTGGACTGACACCGGAGTTGTAGGGGCTTGTCAATGCCTCATGTAGAGGGTCCTATTTCGCCAAGGATGAGGACCAGATCTGGGCCATCTATGAGTAAAATGGCAGAGAATTAGACAGTGATGTCTCAGACCCGAGCCTACACATAGGGGAAGACCCATCCACAGGATGTGTCCTATCAAATGATAGCACGAGTTGATGCAGGTCCATCTATTTCGTCAGCAGTAGCAACACAGGCAGAGTCTTCAGCAACTGACATGGGGATTATTAGTGAGAAGTTGGACCACATAGAGATCAGAGAGAAGAAGCACTGCTAGGGTATGACACAGATAGACCAGTTGACACAGACTCTCAATGACCTGAAGACCTCTTGTGTTTCCAGGAGGCACAGACGGCTTCTCAACCCCGTCTCAGGTCACGGGTTGATCACAATAGCAGTAGCTCTTCGTATCCATCTGCTCAGTACCATCAAGTCCACCATATTTAGGCAGTGTCGCTTCAGCAGTTACCCCAGTATTCTCAACCACCACCATCTTAGGACACTCAGATGGTTGTGTATCAGCATGATCAGCCCCTGGAAGTTCCTCCCTCCCCTTACGAGCAGGAGTCGTTGATGGAAGTCAACAAGATTTGGTATGACCGGTGGTAGCCCGGGATCCGCTGTGATCATCTCGGATTCAGGTGGTTTGACGGAGGCACCTCATCTCAACAGTAGCCTCCAGCTTAGGGCGGACAGAGCAGCCAACCTCAGCAGCAGCAGCCCCAGTACTCCCAGCCATCACACTACTACCAGTAGGGTCCTCATCCCTACCATCTGGGACAATAGTGGAGGTAGCAGCAATAGTTCACTCAGCCTCCCCCTCACCAGTTCTAGCACTACTCATTTCTAGCGAGGCAACATGTCCAGTTCTCATGGACCAGCCTATGAGAACCCAGCCCTTGACTATCTAGCCCGCCTTCTCTTAGACCAGCAGGTATCTTTCAAGCGAGAAATGGACAAGTTCAGGCATGAGATGAGGGATATCATAAAGGGCAAGGCCTCCATACCCACTCAGATCAAGCCCAATAAAGATAACTTGAAGAGGAAGTCTGAGCAGGTACAGTTCACAGAGACCACCACTCCTATTGACTCCCTGGGTGATATTTCTTCCTGTATATTTGATGCTGATTTTGTGACACTTAGGAGCGGTAGGATGCCAGACGGCGGTGCCTCGTCTGTGCGAAGACAACATGATGATCTAGGAGCGCTAGACAAGGAGGACAGCGGTGTTGATGCTATTGATTATGTTGATGACGGTGGTGTTGATGACACCAAGGATGATGATCCAGTCGATGGTACTGAGGCCTTCATTTCTCCAGATGCAGTTGGTGTTACTGATGCCACCATTTGACCAGTTGCTGAGCCAGAGCGCGGTGCTGATGCCGCGAAGACAGACGTAGTGGGTGGTGCTGATGCCACCATTTTTTTTCTAATTGGGTTCCCTTCTGTCATTGTATCTCAGGACAATTTTGAAAAGACCAAAAATAATAATAAAGGAAAGGTTTCTTCATCTACTTTGAGTCCATCTTTGTCGCATGCTGATCTTGATATGGGCTCCATTCCATCACAGACACATGGACCTATTCCTATCCCTCTATCTGAGGAGGGCCCAACCATCCCCTTACCACAAGCACTTCGCTTGGAGAAGGGGAATAAAAAAGAAAATCCAAGAAAGATGCAACAGTTAGAGTTCAGCCAGTAAATGATAGACAGATTCCATATCTAGATGACTCTACAGGAGGCACTTGAGAACATCCCTCTCTTCCAAAAGAACCTGAGAGAGAAGACCACCATCCGCAGGAAGAGAAGGAGCCATAATGCCGAGATCCATGTGCTCACCCATGCTACATGCTTCACGATTTAGAACCGTTTCCCAGCTAAGAGGCCAAATGTAGGAGCTCCGTATGTCAGATTTCACATTCTTGAGCAGCAGTTCGATTGGACCCTATTAGACAACGGCTCTTCTATCAACCTACTTCCGGCTACCTTACTCGATCAATTCGAGTTTGTCCCTCTTCGACAGAGCAGGACAATCCTTCAGCTTTCTAGTAGATCTATGAAGAGCCCAAAGGGGTTTGTTGAAGGACGTGGTCATCATAATTCAGGGTCTGAAATTCCTCATGGACTTCATTGTTTTTGGACATGGATATCCCTGAGTCTGTGATAGATACCCCCATCATACTTGGACATCTATTCTTGGCCACAACCAAGGTGGTGTCCGATCATGATAGTGAGAAAGTATACTTTCGCGTCGAGGGCAAAAGTGTACAAATAGAGACGATCGACGAGACCAGAGCGCGAGATTCAACTTGCTCAGAGCAATTCAGTGATAGAGAGCAAACTATAGAGGCAGAGCGAGACATCCACCAGGAGTGTGATTTTGTGATCACAGATGATGAAGCAGTTTGGTCTGACCTCATTTCACGAGCTCTTGTCTCATCTTCAGACACTACAGATCTACAGCTTCCAACATATGAGAGTTCGGAGAGCACATTCCTGGCAGAGGACACATTCGAGGCTGATGACCGTGCTATGGATAGCAAAGCTGATTATGTTTCTTATGATTTTGATTCAGATCCCTCAGATTCAGACATTGATTGGGCAGAGTTTGATGTGTTTCTACCTTGTCTGATTCCTACAGAGCCGACAGCTAGGGTTGAGGATGAGCCAACACTGACTGCAGACACACCAGCAGGGTTGTCTTCACCAGATTTTCATGATCAAAGAGAGTTCTCCCATTCAGATCTGGTTGCTTTTACGCAGACATTCCAGAAGCCATATTTACGATCTCCCAGTTGCCCAGAGTTGAATCCCTTGCAACAGTCGCTGAAGTATAGATTCCTTTAAGGTGAGCATGAGATGTACCCATCATTATCTCAGTAGATTTGACTGGAGAGCAAGAATCTAGTCTGATGGAGGTTCTTGAATGGAACCGCAAGGCGATACGACGGAGCATAGCTAATCTCCAAGGGATAAGTCTGGCCCTGTGCTCCCACCATATCTATCTCGAAGAGGATGCTAGGGCATCGCGTGAGTTCCAGCTTTGACTGAACCTGAATCTTCGTGAAGTGGTTATGAAAGAGATATCAAATTGGTAGAGCACCGATTTTATCTACCCCATCTCTGACTCCAAGTGGGTTAGTCCATTGCATGTGGTGCCCAAGAAGACGGGCATCACTACAGTTGTGAGTGAACTTGGAGAGGAGATCGCTACCTGGGTACCTACTTCTTGGACTGTATGTGTGGACTACAAACGATTGAATCAAGCCACCAAGAAGGATCATTTCCCGCTGCCTTTTATTGATCAGATTATTGAGAGGCTATCTAAGAAGAGTCATTACTGTTCCTTGATGGGTACTCCAGCTATAATCAGGTGGCCATAGCACCCAAAGACCAGGACAAAACGACATTCACCTATCCATTTGGGACTTATGCTTTCATATGGATGCCCTTTGGTCTATGTAACGCCCTAGCAACATTCCAAAGGTGCATGCTGTCCATCTTCTTGGGCATGCTAGGTGATTGCTTAAAGGTCTTCATGGATGATTTCTCGATCTATGGCGATGGGTTTGATGCTGGTCTTGACTGCCTAGACCGTATGCTTCAACGTTGTATCGAGGTCCATCTTGTTCTATCTTGGGAGAAGAGTCACTTCATGGTGACTCAGGGGATGGTACTTAGTCATATCATCTCCAACGGGGGCATGGAGGTTGATCCGACCAAGGTGAATATCATCAGAAAACTCAATCCATCGTCCAACTTGTGGCAGTTGCGGCCTTTTCTAGGGCATGTCAGTTTCTGCCGACGTTTTATTCAGGACTTCAGCATGATTGCCCGACCGCTTACTAATCTGCTGATGAAAGACATCGAGTTCATCGTAGATGATAAGTGTCTTGCATCGTTCGAGACTCTCAAGAATCTAATTGTTGAGGCTCTTGTCCTTCAGTCGTCTGATTGGTTTCTCCCATTCGAGATCATGACGGATGCTTCTAATTTTGCCATAGGGGTTGCACTAGGATAGAGGAGGGATGGACTATCATATGCCATTTAATATGCTAGTCGTACATTGGATGCCGCCCATCAGAACTACACTATCACGGAGAAAAATATGCTAGCCATAGTATTTGCCTTGGATAAGTTCATATCATATATTATCGAATCAAAAGTGACTATCTTTACAGATCATACCACCAACAGATACCTCATGGCAAAGAAGGATGCCAAAGCGAGATTGTCCAGATGGATCCTTCTACTCCAGGAGTTTGATATTGAGATTAAGGATAAGCCTGGAGAAAAGAATATGGTGGCGGATCATCTCTCCCGATTGGAAAATCTTGAGGAATTAGAGCAGATAGAGCCTATTTCAAAGACCTTCCCTAATGAGGTGATCCTTGCTATCGCCTCGCTCCCAAGGTACTCTGATATTGTGAACTATCTTGTCGCTAAGAAAGTTCCACAAGGTTGGCCCAGGAAGCGAACTGAGACCTTCCTTGCAAAGGCCAAGTCGTACCATTAGGAGGATCCCATCCTTTATCATGAAGGAGGGGATAGCATTTGGCGTCGGTGCATTCCACAGGAGGAGCACCATAGCGTCCTCACCTACTACCACAATCTTGAGGCAGGAGGACATCATTCTGGGAGGAGAACAACAGAAAAAGTGCTCCAATCCAGCCTATGGAGGCCTACACTCTTCAAGGATTCTGATGAACTCATGAAGAGGTGTACTGACTGTCAGAGGATGGGCATTTGTGGACAGTGCGATATGATGCTGATGCAGCCCATTCACTTCTGTGATGTTTTTGACGCATGGGGCATAGATTTCATGGGTTCATTCCCTAAGAGTCAGGGATTTGAGTACATTCTGTTGCTTGTTGATTATGTGAGTCGTTGGGTTGAGGCCATTCCCGCATGAACTGCAGATGCTAAGAATATTTTCCAATTCTTGAGGAAGAATATCATATCATGGTTTGGGGTGCCTAGAGTGATATCTGATGGGGGGTCTCATTTTATCGACGACAAGGTAAAGGCCCTTTATAGCAAGTTCAACATACACCATGGAGTTGCCACTCCATATCATCCTCAAACCAATGGTCATGCTGAAGTATTGAACATGGAGATCATGATGATACTGTAGAAGGTTGTCCTCCCAGACCGAAAGGATTGGTCACAGCTTTTGGACTCAGTCTTGCGGGCATATCGAACTTCCTTCAAGATACCTTTGGGTACGTCTCCCTTTCATCTCATTTATGGCAAGCCATGCCATTTACCTTTGGAGATAAAGCACAAGTCACTTTGGGTTGTCACTGAGATATTATTGGATCCAGAGAGTATAGGAGATCAGAGGAAGGTAGAATTGGCAGCCCAGGAGGAGCTTAGAGATACAACATTTTCGAGTAGCCTGTAGTATAAGGAGCGAGTGAAGATATGGCATGATTCTCATATCAGCCATAAGCAGTTTGAGCCGAAACAATGAGTATGGTTATTCGATGCCAGGTTGAGATTATTTCCAGGGAAGTTACGGAGTAAGTGGAAGGGACCATACTTGGTCCAAAGGTGCATGACAATGGCAACATTGACATATCTGAGATATCATCGGATTCCACCTTTCGAGTCAACGGTCAGCGCCTGAAGCCATATCTTGATCATGATCCGTTGATCGTTGACGTCACCCCTATTCATTTTGCATGAGATGTGATATTTGACTCACATCATTTGCATCTCATGCCTGATTATCACTTTCTCCCGCAGCTGTATAGATCCAGTTGTCCATATTGCACCTTCTCTTGTCTAACACCCCATCTTCATCCTTTGATTATGCTATACTTAGGGTGCACATTACCCTAAGTATGGGGGGTGTCAGATTTTTAAATATTCTTTTGATTCTTTTTACCTATGGTTTGCTGTCTATACTTAGGGATATTTTACCCTAAGTATAGGGGAGGTAGACCCTGTACATTCTAACCCTCGGTTTTCCCCTCGTGTACAAACTTATATACTTAGGTTTACTTGATCCTAAGTATAGGGGAGCACCGACTTCTATTTATTTTATTCTTTCATTCGTCGTTGTAGCATAGCCTTTCTTTTCACTTCCCAATACTAAGCATGAGTTATGTCTTCTTCATTGCTCTTTGATCACTCTGAGGACATCGTTCGAGCTAAGTATGGGGGGTGTCGTATTTATTGTATATATACTTTAGCCATAACTCGTACTTTGTGTGAGCGTGTTAGTAAATAAAATTTCTAAAAATCACAAGCTAAAAATCACAAATTTTTTAAAAAATTTCCTTCTATATAAAATTCTTTCTTGCACACACATGTCTGTAAATAGCCATTTATAAAAACTATTTCTGTACAAATGTTTGTAAAAATGTCTTGCTTGTAAAAAGTTTGTAAATATTTTTTATATCAAAATTATATATATGGTACAAAATTTTTGAAAAATGTTTCAAAAATAAAAGTTTCAAAAATTCATTTGTAAATGTGTGTAAATAGCTTGCAAAAACTCCTCCATTCTCCTTGTATCCAAACATTTTCAAAAAATTTTGCATATTTTGAAAATTGCATCAAACAGAGTTTTGTACATATTTTTGTATAGTCTTCTGAATCATAGTTTACATTTAAACTAGTCTGGAATTAAATTGGAAAATGGAGCTTGGTTAAGACCTTAATCTACCCAATTCTCAGAGGAACCTTATAGGATTTGGGGTTAAGACCTTTCAGGTCCATTCATGATTTAATTCTTTGAGTCCACTAGGCTATGTTCACATGTCATCTTGATGAGCCTATGTAGAACAATTAACAGTGCAGTCATGACTCTCACAGACAATGGCTTTACTTGGACCAACACCTTACACATAGCTCTCCACGGACGAGGTGGTAAGGAGACAGTTTTCTTTGGCTTGGAGTAGCATACAAGGGTAGTACTTCTAGGCGGAACCTCTCGTCTTCCTTTAGGGAGGGATGTGCATCTCAACTTGGTCTAGTAGCAATGAGGTCTAAAGACATGAGTTGTGGATTGCAATAATGCTTCAAAAGAGGGATAGTCTATTGGCTCAAGAAGAAAAAGTCCTTATGTGTATGCTGCACCATGTAGATATCTTGTACATATGCACATCAAAAAAATGTGCAAAAATCAAGAAAAATTCCAAAAAGTCGGCAGGCCTGATTGAAAATAAAATGCCTGCCGGAGTGTATATAGTCAAATAAAGCAAAGCTTATGTATTACACCTTTTCACCTCGTGAAGCTTACAACGGGAGACTTAGCTACACTAGTTATGATCCCAATGATACGTGGCTACACTGGCCACAGTCCATTCTCTTCTTTCCCCCTCTACTTGAGCCGGTTGCACTTGAACTTAGAAGGGAATACCCCTCTCCTTGAGGAAAGAGCCGCTAGAAAGACGAATTAGAATTACCATGTTGAGGGAGGTTGTTTCTTTGTCATTTCTGAGGTGGAGAGCTACATATCACTTACACAGTACAAGGAAAGATACATGGTCATTAGAGTTTGCATATGTATACTTGTTCTGATCTGAATTATTGAGGAGTCTTGACCATAGAATAGTGAAACTTAGAGGACGTTGAGTCTTAAACCTATATCCCAATAAGGTTCCAGCAAACTAATAATCCAAAGGTCTGACTGAGCTCCATACTTCAATTTAATGAAGATGAGTTTAATAATCAACCTTGATTTTCCTTCTTTTTTCTTTTCTTCTCTTTTCACTTATTTTTTAAATAAGTGTTTGCAAAGGGATTAGCAAAGGTAAAGTATAGGGGGTGATGAATCCCTGATTCCCACTCTTTATTCTTTTATTTTAGCTATTTATCTTAGCAAAGCATCATGTAAATACCTGTAAATACAATAACATAGCATTCAACATGCATCTGCTAAAATTGCATAATTAGCATGTTTTTGTGCAAAAATAAAAGAATAAAGGAAAATAAAAAGGAAGGAGGTATTTAGAATAAATACAGAGTGACCCGAACCCTAAGAGAAGGTTAAGCCTTGACCTGATCGCAAAATAAAAGAAGTAGAGAGAGATAGGGTCTACCTTGTGTTGTACATATTACCTACGTATATAAATAATGATTTTTGACAAAATTCAATTAAATTAAATTATTTACTCCCTTTTTTGAGAATAAAATAAAAACCATTAAATAAAAATAAAATCTTCCTCTCATTTGTAGAAAACACATGCATATACCCCACATTCACTATTTATTATATATTTGTAAATAATTTGCAAAAATATAATAAAAAATTATTGTGTGTCCCTAAAAATATATTGGAAATATATAAAATATAAAATTGGGGTATTTATGTAAAAATAACAAAATAAAAATACTTGTACATAATACATAGGTATATCATACCTGTATATAATACTATATATTGTATATACACTAATTTATTTTTATAAAAATAATTAAAAATCATCGGAAAAATTCCTTGAAAAATAATAAATATTTTTAGTTTTATTCATTTTTTAATTTAAATTCATTTAATATTTTAAATTTAATTTTCTTTATTTTTCTTCTCTATTTTGTCCTGTAGTAACTTTTGTCTTTTCCTAAGACGGCTCTGATTGGGTTAGCGGGGATTCGTTGACCTCGGTCAACTAGAACCCGCGAGCCCCCTTTTTGCCAAATCGGGTTTTGCACCGATTTCTCCCTTTTTTAGCAACACGATCCGACCACCTCTACCCCCGAACCTTTGCTCTAATTAGAGGGCGTGGATCCCTACTCTACGCCCGATGCCAATCTCTAGGATCCGTGCCTCGGTTCGCGAGCCACGCCTCCTCTTTGTCGGACCTGGAACACTATATATCATGCCCCCTCCTCCCTTTTCCAGCATCCTTGATTGCTCTACCACCTCCTACATACCTGCTCCTCCTTTTCCAGAGTGACAACGTGAGAGGGAGAGGGCGAGGGTACCCTTTTGGAGCGTGAGAGCCCCATGTCCGACGAGGTTCTTCCTTAGCTTTGCTGCGAGGAGCCCAGCCTCTGGCTGCACCGGCTATTGAGGCCACGACCCTCGTGGACCATCATCTGCATTCCCAAGCGTCTTTCTCCATCCATAGGTACTCCTTCTACACTCTATTTTCCAGTGATTCAACCGTTTCTCTGTCGAACAGAGCAGCTCTGATCATCCTTTGTTTCCCATCTCACTGTTGCACTCTGACATCAGCACACCTCGCTCTGACTTCCTCCCACGTCTACGTTCGCTCCGCATCCTCCCACGTGACTCCAGCCATCAGGCTGGACTCTTTTAGCCAGGTCTATTCTCCCACATCGATGGAGACTAGCCCCATTCACCCTCCACCCTTAGTTCCCTATTCTAGTTGTGCTCTAACCCTCGCTGGAGCCACCCGAATTAAGTCACTGGAAGGCCTCGTCTGGAGGCCAGTAATACACTATTAACTAACTCTAGGATGCCATAATTCCCCAAGACCCCTCTCTTGGTCCTGGGCCCTTCTGAGTCAACCATCAGGTGCGGAGCACCTTCGCCGATGAGTTCCCCATCTTAGTAGCTAACGAGGACGTTGGACCAGCACGCAATCATCGATTAAAACTCGCCTCCGGCGAGTTCTTCCCCATTCGTCCAGGCGCCTTCTCAACCGTCGGATCAGACCCTCTCCAGTTCTATTCATAGACATCCATCATTGGAACGCCCCTAATTGTAGGATCTATCTGAGGATTCATCTGCGCACCTTATCCATCACCGAAGGGGTATACAACATCCTGACCGTCCATTCGTTAGTGGATCGCCATCAGCCGTTGGATTGCATTTAATAAGGGGTAAATTGTTCTTAAGACCCTTTCTATTTTGCTTTTATTATTTAGTCTTATAAATATTTTTGTAGTTTAACATAGTTTGGATAATTTGTAAATGGACCCTTGTTACTTTTAGTATTTGTACGTTAGTCCTTTGTGTGTGAACTCACATGTTGTCTCAGTGCTTGTCTGGCGTATTTACGTGTTCATCCTGGATTTTATACATGTTATAGTTTGGAATGAGAAACTTTTGATATTTGCCATTGATGCCCTTATGCTTGATTTAATGAGCATTTGTGTTTATTATCTGGTATTTTGCAGTTTCGACCCCAAGTTTTTCATCTATATTACTTTTCAACATGGAACTTTATTTTAATTACAACAAGGTCCCTGCAATCTATGTGTCTTTTTTTAATTAAATAATTACCAAATTAAGTGTAAAAATTATAAAATATTATTGTTAGCTCCTGCTAACATGTAATATTTATTGTGATTTTTGGGGGATTAATTTTGTGTTGTATTTTATTTTCTAAAAATAAAAAAACTAATAAAAAGTGTGATGTCTTTTTTAGAATATACATAAAAATTAGAAACATTTCTTTAAAAATTCCAAAACAAATCGTAAGTGTGTGTTTTGGTGTACTTTACTTTCAGTAACATTTTTGCTTGAAAATCAACTATAAAAACCTAAAAATCACAAAAGACTCAAAACCTAAAAAATCTATAAAAATCAAAAATACAATTTAAGTTCATGTTTGTATCTCTTTTTATCTAGTTTTTCATAAAATTACTTCTCAGGACATTAGAGCACTTCAATTATTTTTAATTTGCAATATTGTCCTGGCTGTGAATTGTTTGGATTTTTAGACCTTGTTTTATTTTTATAGAATTCCAAAACAACAGAAAAAACCCAGAAACTTACCAAAATACCTTAATATTTGAAAAGGCCAAAAATATTTTTATTCCTAATTTTTGAACATTTTAATTTTGAATAAAAAAATTAAAAAGGCTTGCTTGTGTGCATTATTTCCTTATTAGTTTTTTTCCCCTTAATTAAAAATCCTAAAAAATGAAAAATTAAAAATCAATAAAAATATGAATTTTATTTTCCTGAAAACCGACTACTTCGTAAGATTTCTCGTGCTCCTTGTGTTCGACCCTGGTTGTTATACCAGGTTAAAGTAAATAGTAGAGATCATTGACATGTTTTTGTTCTTTGTTTGATTTATCTGTTTGATTGAGTGGTTTCTATCTTTTCTTGATTGAGCATTGGCCTTGTGATTCGGGTCGCAACGACCCTTTGATTATCTGATTCCCAAACCCGTGTGGCTCAGCCCACCTCGTCAGATACCAAAGGAGCAGACTCCTTGATACTTCAATGGGTTGTCTGGGAAGAGCTGGAAAATTCACACACATGGTTCTATCATATCAAGGTTGCAAGAGTCTGCATCTGAGAGGATGGTTCTGCCCAACTGTGAATTGAACTGAATAATAGGATTATAAAACATAATGGATGTTATATCACACTACCTAACCCTAATATGGTTATGAACAAACTAAGAATCCAAATGTCTTAACTAAGCTCCAATCTTTTATTTTAATAAGACAAGTTCCAAATTCAAAATAGATCAAAGTTCTTTCTTTTTATTTTCTTTAATTTCTTTTTCTACACTTATAAGAATAAGTGTTTGCTAGGGACTAGCAAAGGCAAGTATAGCGGGCGATGAATATCCATTTCATCACCTTTATTCCTTCATTTTGGCCTTAAATCCTAGCTAGCAAGTAAATAGAATTAATTTGTACAAACTAACAATCAGTAAATCATATAAAATACTGTATAAAAGGATATACAAAATAATGTATCTAATACCAAAATAAAAGAATAAAGGGAAAAATAAAGGAAAAGAAGAATAAAGTGGAAAATACATTGAGTGACCCTAGATCCCGAGACCCATTCATCATGATGGCTTGGTCGACAAGGAATAAAGTAAGGGGAGATATGGTAGAGGAATCATACAGAAAACCTCACGAAAACCCTATTTTATATCTTAAAAAATAGAATTTGGGACCTATTTTATTTTCTTATTTTATAACTCAAACCAATAAACCTCAACATGAACATTGTACATAAAAATAGCAAAGAAAAATACAAAATTGATTTCACTGAAAAAATAATGTATAGTGTGTCCAGCACACACATAATAAAAAAGCCGCAAAGAAAAATTTACAAACCTATATCTTCTCCGTACTGATTCAAAATTGACAAAACTCACTTTATTGTTCATAAAATTAAATTACTATATAATGAAGGTGGTTTCATGCAATTTGGAGTTAAGATGCAAAAGTTGGCTTTTGGGCCCTCAATGTGCAACATACCCGTATAAAATATTCATTATATTTATTCTTTATACGTTTACGTTTCTTATATTTTGATATATTTGAAAATGTTATTTGAAATACATATACATAATAAAATTAAAATAAAACCATAAAAATTTCATTAAAATAAATAAAGCTATAAAATATATAAGTAAAATATACCTAAAATAAACCTATGTAATATATGCATATAATTAATTAAGAATATAAATAAACTTAGGAAAATACAATAAAATATATAAATATGTAACTAAATAAGTTATAAATATATAAATACGTATATAAAATAAAAAATATTATAATAAATTAAAAATAAAATAGGTTTAAGATAGGTGTGTGTGTGCGTGTATTTATGTATATACATGTAAATAGTAACACGTAATAAATTAGCATGTAAAAATAATAAAAATATCCATAAAATATACATGAAATAAGAATCAATTTTGGTGTTTTAAATTTTAATTAATAAAATCACCAACTATTTATTTTTTATTTACTTTAACATTTCACACATTTTATTTCCTGATTGGTCCATGTAGACCAATCAGGACTCTTCGACAATTGACCTCCGTTCAACTTTCTATCTTCAGCTCTAACTTTTGTCAAAACTCATGAGCCACCCTTCTTCTCCCCATTTCCTCTCCACCTCCATGTTTCAAGCACCCTTGAGAAACTCACCTTCCTGCAACCCTACCTTCCCTCACATTCACCCATGCCCTACTTCTCACTAGCATTTATACATTAATTTAGGTTAAAAATAGAAATTCCCCTTTGACCTAGAGCATGAGCTCTAGGTTAAAATCCACCGTGCATCCACATTTTTTGCTACCCACGCTCACTTCCATCTCAGTCCCTATCGTGTGCTCCATCTTTTGCCCAACTTCCCAACCAAAATCCTGCTCAGATCTGGAAAATTGAGCTTCACCTTCCACACTCCGTCGGAAGCTCATTGTCCCTCTATTCCATGCAACAAACAACTTCAACCATTGGTCGAGGACCTTAGCCTTGTGTCGTGGACCATTTTTATGCAGGGATAAATCTCTTGCAGCATCAGAAGCCTCATCTCGAGGTTCAGAATAAGCATCTAGGTCTAGAGAGCTCCAAGGTCCCTTCGACTGACCCCAGACCATTTTGAGCCTACCTATAGATGCACGAGCACTCCAGGAAGCCGGAGCAACTATCGACGAAGGGAGAAGCGACTGGAGTACGAATATCTGGTGAATAAAAGATAAGGGAAGAAGAAGTTCCTCCCATTCTTGGAGACCCTTCCATAACCATCGGAGTAAAGCCTCATTCCAGGTCTTATTTGAATCGTTCAATCAAGAAGAAAACAAAGCCCCTTCACGTCGTAGATCAAGACATGTAAAAGCACATCCACCCTCCGATTACACATGCAATAAAGAGGTAATTTATTTATTAGCCCCTCCGCTTTTTTGTAATTAAAAGGAAATCCTGTAAATATTAAATTAATGCTTAAAATTTGTGGAAAATTGCAATTGTGCCCTTGCATTTCTTATATATCACACCTAGTTCTAGTGTCAGCTCAGCTCGCATGGTCCCCAATGTGAGTTGGGCATTTTGCAAAGGACCCCCTCCAGGTTCGTTTATTTCGATCTAATATTTAAAAGTTGTATTAAAGTGTTAAAACTATGGATATTTTATATGTAAACCTTGTATTTATTTTATTGCAATTATGCCTCTGTCTGTACCGTATAATTAGTTTTGTGCTTTTATTTTTAATTAAATAGCTCATTTATTCTGAAAATTATGGAAAAATAGAATAAGGTGCCTAATAGTATGCTTGTCCATGCTGCAATTTTATTTTAGCATTTTCGTGCATTTTTTCCATTTATTAAAAATCATTTAAGAGGCATTTATTTCTTATTTAGACATAAAAATACAAAAAAAAGAAAAACTATCTAAAAATTTCAAAAAAATATTGCTTATATATTACTATCTAATATCACTCGACAATAAAAATCACAAAAAAATATCAAATAAAAACCTTATAAATAGAAAAAACACTTCTAACCCAAAAAATTTAAAAATTTTAATAAAAACCAAAAAAATAGTTTTCCATTTTACAATTTTATTCATATTATATAGTACATATAAAAATTAGGTTTGAGTAATTTTGTACTTATTTTCTACTTTTAAATCTCAAAACAATTCGGACCATTTATTAACTCCTTATTTTGGAGTATTTTAGATTTTAAAAACATCTAAAAATTAGCAAAAATTGCAAACAAATCACAAAAATAGAGAAAAAGATATAAGTTACAAAATAATTTATTGTATAATTTTTGAGCATATATAGCTACATTTATAAATATAAAATCTTATATAGTTTATATATACTTATTATTACTTATATAGTACTATAATAATAATAATTATTATTTAGAAACACCTTAAATATATTTAATACCCTTAAAAAATAAAAAGAACTGTACTTATTTGTATTTTTTGAATTTTATATATTTATTATATATTATATATAGTACTTATATTATACATATGGATTTATACACACACACACACACTTATTACATATTCTAAAAATAAAAGGAAAATTAAAAATCAAAAAAATAAAGATAAAATAAAAAGTATAAAAGTAAAAAATATAACATAAATAAAATTACAAAGCATTAAAAATCCATTAAAAATCAATATATCAAAAAACCCACGAAAATATTAAGTAAATAACAGATATATATATATATTAATTAAAAATAATTAATAATTTCTATTCCTGCCAGTTCCCTGAGATCAACACTCAGAGTACTTGCGCAAAATACACATTTTATCTAGGTTATAATAAATTTTAACTCCACACACTTATTGCATTGCTATATCATTACTTATAGGTTAATTGTTGAATTCATCGGCTTTCGTGAGTGATCACTTCGATGACTGTGGTCTCACCTTGTGAGTCCACACAACCGCCTCACTGAAATCCCAATTTATTTCACTAGCCTATGCTTCTCCCAAGCATCCTCGATCTTCTTGGGCCCTGCCACAAAAGCTTTGCATTAGATAAACAATCAAGAGATATAATTAACATAAACACAAAACAAGTCAATGCAAAGTCATCACAAAATAAACATCAACTTAGACATCAAAATAATTAACTCAATTAGACATTAAAACCTAACTAATCACTAATATGAGATGTGTCCCCATCAACGACGTCATCTAATGAACCGCTGAGTGACATTCTTAATAATGTTGAATTATAGTATGACTACTCTGCAATCTACCAGAGACCGAGCCTTAAATATCTCCGTAAGGAGTGGCTCTGTCTAATTTAATATTTTTAACCTGAGAAGTCCAGGGTTGAACTCAGGGACACGAGCTATCCTGGTGATCAATTCAACTCTAATATCTAGACTAAGTGGTTATTAATCAATCTAGGTCAACAAACACAACAATATGATGCAAAACATGACAAATGAACAACATGCTTTTTTATTTTGAGTTTATGCAAGTTAAATAAAAATAAGATGAGACAAAATGACATGATATGTAATGCAAATGCTAACACATGAATATGCCTCTATATCAGTTCATTAAATTGAGCAGTAAAGATACAGTTAATTTCATGATATGTAATGCAAATGCTAACACATGAATATGCCTCTATATCAGTTCATTAAATTGAGCAGTAAAGATACAGTTAATTTCATGATTCATTCAATGTTGAAAAATAAGTCTGTGTAGTTTAATAGCAATTAAATGGATAAAGGTAAGACACGTTATATCTCAAGTTAAGCATATTTTAAGTGTCGAATCAAGAATTATATCACGTCATTAGATAGAGAATTCAACAAGCATCAAAATGAAACTGAAATCACCGAAATTGGAGTTTAAATGCTCAAAATATAAAGCAAATAGTTCAGAAGCACAAATGCAAATAAAAACAAGAAAATATGTACACGATTCTTCACAAATAGATCCTCATAGGAGCATATTTGCAAATATGAAAACCCAACAGGACTTCCTAGTAATTTTCCCACATGTGCAGGGATCATTTTGCAATTTTAAGAAGTAGGTAGGGCCTCCACACAAAATTTCTAGGTGCACCACGTGAGGAATGTGCACCAGGCGTCGGCTACATGTTAGTAGTGAGGTTCGGTCATCGCAGGTGCTTTGGGTCCACGTGGGTAGCCTGAAGATCTCCGGATGTGCCTCGGTCCCACTAAGGCTAATGCTTCGTACTTGAGGCTTGGACTCATCTAGGATCACTCTATCAAAGGAACGGTGCTACCTTCTCTTTGAAGCATGATCCTCTCCCTCCATGCACAATGGCTTCAAGACGCTCATGTAATGGTATGATGCCTCATCTAACATCTTATTGCTCCTCCAAAAGTCATAAAACCTTCATGAGGGGCTTATGAAGGTGGCGAACATCTAAAGGAGGATCGAGGGTGCATAAACTTCCTTGTCGATGATGGTTCACCGGTGAACATCCTCTAGAACGGAGACGACATGGAGCTTCTAACCATTGAGTGTTTTGACTTGCAAGGGTTAGTGGGTGCATAGCCGAAGCAATAGTGTGTTCTTGGGGGAGTGAAATGGAGGTCCTTGAGGGTGGAGAAGGTGGGGACCTGATGGGTTACTCGGCTATGGTGGTGGAGGAAAGGGGAGATACGTCAAGAGATGGAAGAAGAGTGGAGGTGCTGGAGCTGGTGAGGATCAGGGATGTCAGGTGAAGGTAAGGGATGGTTTAATTGAGGGTGAAGAGATCTAAGTGATGCTTATAAAATGGGAGAAAACATGAAAATCAGATAGGGATGCTTACCTGGAGACCAATGTGAACGCCGGTGAAAGGAGGTGGCTTAGTCTAGGGTCTAGATCGACCTCCAATCATTGTTGGACTCCTCTATTTATGGAGAGTAGCTCAAACAGCAGCTATGGGGCATTGTGTCATGGTTGGAGGCCATGGGTCAATATATGCGGGATGGGCCATGGCCACTCATCAACTCCTCTCTCCTCTGTCATAGGAGGTGGAGGATGGCTAGGCCGTGACACGTGAAATGGTGGACAGTTGGAGAATCAGTCAAAGAAGGAGGATTTGAAGAGGCGGGTAGTGGTACCTGAAGATGGGTGTTGTGTGTTCAACCACTGCTCCTAGGCATATGGGAGGAGGAACGTGGGTCTGGAAGTGAGCGTGTGGATTAGGGGGATGGGGTCCAGGTTGGGGAGCGGTTGGTTGAAGGAAGGGCGACTAGGTTAGTTCAGAAAATATGCAGAAGTTGGAAGTTGGTGTGGCGATGTGGGAGAGAGGAGTCGGGAAGAGGTAGATGATGTTGGATGACCGTTGGATCTAGAGACGCGATGATCGATGGGAAGGCACAAAGGGACGCTCTTGATGCGCCCCATCAAAGAGATCAAGCAGTCATGATGTGATGCATGCATGGATGGAGTAGAACGACCAGATCAAAGCCCATCCAATGGTCAAGAAGTGGTGTGGGAAGAGACAATGGGACCGACTAGGTGGCAATACAGGATTGGACAACGTTGCCCAATCAGAAATTCTAAAAACCTAAAAATCATGTAAATTATAAAACAAATATTTACAAGCTTTAAATCAAAAAGTTCTGAACATGGAAGTTGTAGATCTTTATGAGATCTATAAGTTTAATGTTTAAAACAAAGTTAATATAGGTCATAGGTACATAGATATTTTTTTGAAGTATTTTTAAGGATTAACTTGTTTTAAATTCCTTTTGAGATTTTTTTTGTATTTAAATTTGCAATTAATGTCAAAACAATATTTACAATATTAATCTATTTTTGGGATTTTTAATATATAGGAAACATAGAAAAAGTGTACAATAATTAGTTATTCATATACACTAGTTAGGGTTACTTATATACATAGGGTTAACTTTTAATGTTAGATAATTAGCTCTACATTTTATTGATTAGTTTAAGTAAGAGGGATATTAAATAATAATTATGATGATCAATCATAGATTTATCACCCTTTATACTTAAACCATGCTCGTACTCAAGCAAATAAAGAATGAAATAAATCGGAATGATCCCTTATTGTGCATGGGAATATTCAAGACTTTCATTAAGAACCCTCAGTTTAGTGATCCTAAAATTCTAAGCTTACCCAAGCTAGTGATCCTAAAATTCTAAGCTTATCCAAGCTATAGTCAAACAGAATCCAACTTCCCTAATTATCAGACTCTCTCTCCCTCTCTGTGTGTATACACAAATCGTAAGGATATTACATTAAGTGTGAACTGCATTTATGAGAGTTGTGTTGAAACGCTGCTCAAACTCTCAGTCCAATAGACTCTCCTCAAGACCCAATACTCAATACTAGGGAATAAATCATTTATTATATTCAATTCACCATCTTTAGTTGTCAAACTTGAAAGTGAAGGTGAAAGGCCATTTTATGGAGGGCATAGGTTTGTGTCTTTTCTTCCCTCCCTCTCATTAGAACGAGGATTGTCTCGAGTGACTTATTAACTCAACACATGTATATCTTTTATTGTTGATTAGTACGTCCTTCAAGAGAGTGTTGAGTCATATGTAATTGTTTTCCTGAGAATGCATATGTTGATCGACTGATTAAGGGTGCCTAACGTCCGGTCTTAGAGGAGCATGCGATGTCCGACAAGTCGGATCCAACAATCATTGTATCGACCCTTTCTCGGCTCTTAACAATCAAATCAGACAAACAATCAACACATTATATGATTAAACAATGAATAAAATGTGGGGTGAAATTTGTTATAACATACAAAAAGATGTGTATAACACGTAAGTGTAGGGGTCGAACCACTGAGAGCAAACAGTAGATATGTATAATTATTATTAATTAATAAAAACTAATAATAATTTTTGTTGTATTTTTTGTTTTTTCTATTTTTTGTGGATTCTTAATTATATTTGTTTTTATAGATTTTTAATTATATTATATTATTAATATTTTTAAAATTTTAATTTTCATTTTATTTCTGATTTTTCAAATTTAATTCTTTTCTATTTTTAAAGAATAATATATGTTTATCTATAGTAATAATAATAGTAATAGATATTTTAAATAATGTATAAGATATAAAAAAAATATAAGAAGAATCCTTCTTTTGATAGTTTTAAAAGATAATTTATTTATTTATTTATAAGTAATAATAATATATAGTATATAAGTATTATATAACATATATAGGGTTTTATAATTTTAAATATATATATAAATATACTCAACACTCAGAAAATAAAATGCTTTCTTTTTAATATTTTTGTCTGTTTTTTTGTGTTTTAAATATTTATTGCTAATTTTTATGTATTTTTAAAGTCTGAAAATGTGCAAAACATTAAATACAATAAATATGCCGAATACTTTTGGATTTTCAAATAAATAATAATGTTAAAGTTTCATAAATTTATTTTTTATATATGTATAAAATCTAAGGAAAAATATATAAAAGAAATCAATATTTTTGAATTTTTTTATGATTTTTATGGTGTTTTTAGGGTCTTGTGATTTTTAAAGTTTTCTTTTTATAATTTTTGTGATTTTTGGTCTGAAGGTAGTATATTAGGGTTTATAATTTTTTTCGATTTTTAGGCTTAGAAAAGGAATAAAATGCTCCTTTTTATTTTTATAAAATCGAATAATACAAGAAAAGCGTAAATAAAAATGTGAGTGTGAATAAGTTTTAGATCAGACATTCACTCTATTTTCCCCAATTTTTAACAAGCACAGGAGCAATTTATTAAAATTAGAAATGCATAAAACAAAATACAAGCCTAGAAGGGGTATATTTGTAATAAAAAAAAGTACAAGGCTCTGCATCCGATTTTCCCAAAAGTTTACAGTATTTTATAAAATTTGTAGGAGTAGTAATAAATACATAAACTCAGAAGGTCTTACACGCAAAAAGGCCAACACCTCACTCGCATAGGCACACGAGATGAGCTACCAGAGGACCTCTTTATCATTTATATAGAGTATGAGGGGTCCTATGCTAATTACACAGAAATATTTAAATGACACTATATTTACAGGAATTGATTGGAAATGTAAAAAGGCGGTGGAGACTACTTAAATATTTACCCAGGTGAGGCACTGATGAACGACAATGGGGACACTGCATGTGCCACTTAAGCATGATTCAGCGGATATGGAGGACTTCATTTCACTTCTGATTTGACGACTGCAAAAGATCCTGGAGAGAGGCGATAATCGAACGGTGCTTGGGTATTCACGAAGAACGCCCAAGAACACGACACTGAGGCTCCTTCATTCCATGATTCCTCGTAGACCCGACCTCCTTCTTCTTCTCTTACAAACCCAAAAGATCTTTGGGGAATTCCCGCACCTGCAGGTACCCTTGGAAAGCTTCTAGGTCCCCTTGAACGGGACCTAAGGTCTTCATTATACCGCGTAACCTGGAGTTCTAAATGATGCTTCGCTTTGTCTACAGATGGATTCTCAGATCCTGGCACATGCACGAGAACAATCAGTGGCTCAAGGAGAGTCGTCTCGACCTAAGTATGAAGTTGCAAATCAATGGGATGAATGAGGTGAAAGAGCCCAGAGATGTGGCGGAAAGCAAGCTCCGAGGGACCTTGATCCTTGCAGGATCGAGGGGGAAATAAGAGGGCTTTGATGGAGAAGTGGATATGGAATTATAGTGGGGTGGTTGGGCGGGTCGAAGACAATTGATTTACGATGATTTCAAGCTGGATACTAAGCTCCAACAAATGAAAGATCTCTCAATTATGCTAACCTACTAGCTAATTGATGAAAGTAAAGACAGAACTATGATAAGGAAATGAAATGGTATTAATATAATAACAACGAAAATAACTCGTACCTGAAAGATTTAGGGAGCATATAGCTCATCCAAGAACAAGTCTCTGACGAGATTTGGACCTCCAAATTCCTCTTCTTCTCCAAATTGAAAAAGGTTTACGGAGTATCTCTCATCACCAGAACTCAACCAGTGGCTACCTATTGGGGTTACGAGGGAAATCATTATCAAAATTAAAAAGGGAGAGATTTGGGATTATTTATAGATAAGAGAGGGTAGGTGGATTTTTCATGAGAATCCCATCGATTCCTTGGATTTACGTATGATCTAAGGGCAAAACAAGATTGAGGGGTGCATGGAAAGAGTTCTTGTGAAGAAATCGAGGGCCATCGAGCAGCGCATCATCACCAAAAAATGGGGAAGGATGGGTCACACATGCTCTGAGAGGATGGGGGGATGGAGACCGTGCAGTTGACCTAGGTCAACTCACAATGGCTTCTAGTTGATCCACGTGGGCCAACCAGAAAATTGCAAAGACTAAACACTTTATTAAATCGATAATAAATAATACATGATTTTATTAAATAAAAGTCAAAAAATGAAAATTTTTATTATTTTATGTACTGTTTATGGATATTTTTATATATTTTTAGCAAAGTTATTTATTAGGTGCCAGTATTAACATGTATATACATAGGTATATTTACTTATAACTTAAGTATTTTATTTTATATTTGATATTTTATTATTATATATACAAATTTTATATATTCATAATATATTTAAATACATATTTACATAATTTTATTTAATTTTTTGATTTTATTTTTACACTTCAATAATTACAAGTCCATATATCATGGGTATAATATATTTATATATTTTAAAACATTATTTATTTTAATGTATTTTTCATGATTTATTTTATATTTATGTTTTAATGTGTTTTAAAGAATATTACAAGTACTTAAAAATAGAATAAAGCTAAAAATATAAAGAATGAATAAATTGAATAAAATATATGGGCATATAGTACAATAGAGATCTGAAAGCTTATTTTTGCATCATATATTTTTAATGAAACCACTTTCATTAGATAGGTAATTTAATTTTCTGAACAAAAAAAGGTGAGTTTGCTCGATTTTGAGTTTGTTTGAAGGAGATATAAGTCTTTAAAGTTTTGTTTGTGACGTTTTGATATATGCATCCC
Organism: Ottelia alismoides; assembly: GCA_037367405.1. Lineage (NCBI taxonomy): Eukaryota > Viridiplantae > Streptophyta > Magnoliopsida > Alismatales > Hydrocharitaceae > Ottelia > Ottelia alismoides. The sequence continues at coordinate 238,936 of JAZKJV010005310.1, read as the reverse complement.
GATCCCAGCGTGCATTTTTTTATGTGCAATTATTTTTATATTTTTCTTTGTATTTTTATGTAAAAGTTCCATATAGAGGATTTATTTATTTGAAGAGTGTAAAATGAATAATAAAATAGGGTACAAATGGCTATTTATTGGTGAATTGAATTAGGGTTTTAATGTTTTTTCTATACAGTTTGAGTGCCATATCTCCCCCTACTTTATTCTTGGTCGATCAGGTCGATATTACCTTGGTCTTTGGGTCTAGGGTCATTCAGTGTCTTTGACACCTCATTTATTTTTCTTTTCTTTTCCCTTATTCCTTTATTTAGAATTAAATGCATGTATTTACACAATAATTCTAGGTCAAATATGAATGTTATCTCTTGTATTTTAATGTTATTTACATGCATTTATCTTGGGATTTATGGCAAAAATGAAAGAATAAAGGTGATGAGGAGATTCATCAACACCAATTTATCGAAGACAATGAATAATTTTATATTTGGTATCATATCTTATGTAGTTAAGATATATATTCAAAAAATATCAATATCATAGTAATTATCTCTTATTCTTTACATTTGATATGAATTATAGTTGACACTTTCTTCTAGTGGTTGATAAATTCAATGATTTGGAAAAAAATTAACATTTGGCAAACGGATATAACATTCACTGCGGATTACAAGAATAAACAATAATTTTGCAGCGAATACCATTCATTGTTACAAGTTTTCTATTCGAAGATATGGCGACAACTTTTAAAATTATCCATTGATTGTACATGTTAAATAAAAGTGAAGATATAACTCCATTTTTAGGTAATTCGTGATTGTAAATGTATTTTGATGCAAAAAAATGAAGATAAACACTATAATCTACATATTAAATAAAAGAAGAAGATATGCATACGACCCAGACGTGTATAGTTATACGATGCAGAGCCCCTTTTGGGTGCTAACCTGAGTCATAAAAGCCTAAGATATTGGTCCGAGAGGACACTTTCAAAGGTTAGGAGTGCTTGCCTTTGGTGGAAGCTCTTTATATTTGTCTTTGAAGTGTAAGAGCTTTATTTTATTTTCTTTTTGGGTTTTTATTTTTAGCTAGCTCCACTTCTTTTACCAAGTTCGCACACACTGACCAACATTTTATTATGTTTCACCACACTCTGACACTTAGCTATATATCAAAAGATAGTACGAGAACCATGTTCTCGTGCTGGCTAAAGTTGCTGACTCTTAGGTTTCATGAATCCTTCATCAATTTATCACATCCTCAAGTATTATAAAATCAGATCTAGACTCAAATCCCCCATCCCAGTCCCTCAAGTGAAACCTTAACTCATCTCATCATCAATGTAGTTGTGCATGTGAGGTGTGTATCATATTCTTTAAGGTTTATATTAAGTGTGCAATATATCACACATGCCTTTCAAACTAGGAAAGTGTGAAATATTACATCTCAAACCCTAATGACTATAGATGGTTAACTCTAAATTTTAAGACCTCATAAATCAAGTGTTCTTTATTCCTCAAGTCTTGAGTGGTGTAAAACCGTTAGGGATTAGACCAACTTATTTTTGTTAGTTTTTTTATTTTTCAATTTTTTAGACTTTTGAATAAAATTAAAATTATTTACAAACACAACTTAATCTCATTTTCACCATTATTTTTAAAATTATTTTTTAAACCATGTCACAAAATATAGGTTTTCAAAACATTTTCAAATAATTTTCAAAATAAGTAAAATTCTCATTTTTCAAACCAATGTATAAAATTTTTTAAAACAATGTCACATAGTTATAAATTTTTTTCGAATCATTTGCAAGTATTTACACAAATTAGTTCAAAATATACATTACCCTTGCCCCAAAAAGTTTGAAAAACCATAAGAATTCTAAAAATTCTTTAAAAATACCAAAATATTTAAAAATTTTGACAACTCAAAAAAATGTTATTTACTTTATTTTGATTTCATTTAACCTACAAAAAACATTTTTATCTTTCTTTTATAACATACTCTCTCATATAATATATATACTATTACTTATATATTATTTAAAATCCAAAAATTCCAAAAATAATTTTGCAAAATTAAAAATCTATAAAAAAAATATAAAATGAAATTATATATAATTAAAAACCAACATAAAAACATGAAAAACAAATATAGAAAATATTAACAATGTACATTATTATTAATTAGTAATAATTAATAATTACTACCTAAACATGTTTGCTCCCTGTGTTCGAACTCTACCTATACAGATCTATTGTAGAGTTATACTAAATTTTAACTCACATTCATATTTATTGATTTATTTATCATATTATGGGTTATTTGTTGCTTAATTGATAGTTAATCAATACAATGATTGATGGTTTAGATTGTTAAGCCTCCAGATCAATCCACCAGTTAAACAAATGGTGTAGTTGTCATGGAACAAGACGTAGTGTAGCTTGTACATAGCATGTTTATTTTCTTATATATCTACTTTCTATTTTCAATAATTATTTTTCTGTTCTAATCATATTGCCTTGTTGTCTTTGTTGCGAGGGCCCGTGGAGCAAGGCTGATATTCTTAGGAGTCCGAAGCACCTGAGTAAGGCAGAGGCCAACTTATTCTGAGCAGGCCGGTATGAGAGAGCCTCAAGGAAGATAAGAAACTAAGAGGAGAAAATTAGCATTAGTGTAGTATAGTTTTTTTAGTGAGAGAGAAACATTTATTATTAATTATAATAATACAAGAGACTTTGGACACAAACTTATCGGGCATATTTTACCAGGTCTTTGTTTACTTGGGGGGCGCGTGGTTTTTACGTGTTTTCATCGCTTCTTCAGTTTTATTCCTCACTATTTTTCCTCTTATTTATTTTGTTTTCCATGATTTGTATTTTCTAACTTTTTTCTATTTTGCATCTTGAGTCAATGAGCCCTTAGATTTAGAAATTGCTTGATCAAGTAAATTAAGTTAAAAACTTAATTATATTCATTACCTATAGTTCTTTGATACGCTTGGACTTAGTCAAATTAACTGGTGCTTCACACTAGTAGCAATTCCTGTCTTACAGTGATTTCATCGTTGCATTTCATGTAGTGTAAATTAATAAATTCTATCTAGCATCTCGTATAGAGAGAGAGCTTGGAAGCAAGGTGAGCATCTCTAACTTGGCATTCCATCATATTGACTCGCATTGCATTTCTGATCTCTCCCCCTATTTTGATTAATTAGGATAAATAAAGAATCAAGCAAAATGATAGGCCTTTGCTTTGAAAAATACTCAAAAAAGTGAAAATAAAAAATCATAAGAAAAAGATTGCTAAAGAAAACTTGACCATAATTAAGATTCATTAATGGACTTCATTGTATTGGGTGCTTAAAGCCCACATTGTATTCAGACACACTCCAGAAAGAGTGAGTCACGAACCTTATGGAATAGAGCCCAAATCCCAACTTAGGTACTGCCTTGAGTATCGATTGAATTCACGAAGTATTGGCGCTTCTATCGGTGTGTAGGCAAGCAGGGCTAAGTTTGCTTGCAAACTTGGTATGAAGTACTGAGCATAGGGAAACTGCAACTGTGGGTCCATGTTTCATCATGCCACGTCCGAGTACCCCCCATGGGGGAAGTACTTGATTCGCCATATCGGCTTCTTACCTCTACTTCTTTAGCTGAGGAGCAGATCCAGACCTGAAATTAAGGACCTTAAAAAAATACAAGCTACTAATTACAGAGGAAGTGAAAAGTAGATGATGATTTTCTAGTAGTACTCACTCGCTTATATGGTTAGCCGCTAAGGACTAAATTGATAATATTGCCACTGAAACAACAATAAAATCTCCATGACAAATAACCAAACTTTCACCGCTTCATTGTGTTGTGTTGGTGAAGCAACCCTTGTATTGTGTTTGTATTTTGGTTAAGGTCAAGATAGAAAATATCGCACCTTTGCGCCCTTCATCTCTGCTTCTTTTCTATCCTCCTTTTCATTCTCACTCATTTTCAAACCTTCTATCTTACTTTTCTATTCCCATGTTGATCTCCATGTTCCTTATTCCTCATCTCACTCCCTTCTATTTCTCAAGATGATGGATCATGGATGGCTTAGTCCGACTCTGCGGACACCCACATCAATTCCATGAATCCGCCATCACCAATAATTTGGGGCACTTCTATAGAGACCGGTTCGGACTTTGCGAACCACTCTCAAGACTCCTCGCTTCCTTCATCTCAAATAAACTGGTATCACTCAAACTCACTCCCTTTTCGATGGAGATTGACCTATCTCTGTACAATTCCCCATACCAATCTATGAAGCCCTAACAGTGGGTCCAGGTTACCCGTTTACGCAACACTCCAGAAGTATTAATAGCATACCTAATCATATGCAAATGATATTTAAATCACCTATAGACGATTCAAAATCTATAGCCAAGAAGAAATCAAGAGTTTTTTTTCTTTTTGATTAAATCAGGAGTTTAATACAACTTCCTCAATGATTTCTTTTAGTAAGATCAATTTTAGGCCAACCAGAGAATGGACGAGGAAGTCTGAAAAATGGGTAAGACTATATAAATGGCAGCCAAAAAATTAGAACATATCTATTGATCTCCCTCATGAAGTTTAGGATTAACCTTAAGTTTGAACAATCCTACTCATCTGTTACCTATTTTCAGTTTGATCGAGGTTTGTTTCCTTTTGCATTTGAAAGACTCGATCTGAAACTACTGTCAAATTCAGACTCAGTCATGGCTCCTCAAAAAGGAGAGGGTCAACATACATATCAAAATGAGGTCAATGCACATATGCTAGCTTCCATTCAGCCCATTCAACAGCAGCTGACCGAACATGCACTCGCCCAAACCTCTTTCTGAGATATGTTGGTTGAGATGAGGATAGATAGAAATTCGAGGAGAAAGAGATGAATCACAACATGGACGAGAAGAATTCCAAACAGGTGAACATTATGGAGAGGAGGAACAACGAAGAGAGGCATCGAAGCCCACATAAAATAAGCCTATAATCTCTATTCTGGTCAAGTAACCGAGTGGATCCGAATTTCGCAAATCCATGGACATTTTGAGCTTAAACCAAAACTGCTCTCGTTGTTGCCTATCTTTAATGGCAACACAAATGAAGAACCATATATTCATTATCTTCACTTGCAATAGTTCAACCACATATGTGGTACCATGCGCAACTCCCAAACAGCCGTACCATTATCAACCGACTACTCAGTACAATAACCAGTTCCCTCCTCATTATCACCAGGAGTATCCTCCTCATCAATATTGTTCGAGTTATCATTCGCAGCTTCCACATCATTACTAGAGTTAGCGTGGTCAGCACGTTGAATCCTCTGAGACTACTCTAGTAAATCCTCCACTGGAATGCTTGGCTCAACTTATGAAGAGCTCAACATAAATGAGCCAGAAATTGGACGACCTAATGACTTCTAAGTCGACCATTCCGGCACAGGTCGAGTCCAATCCCAATAACTTCCATCGTAAGGAGTTGGTAGCCTATAGTGATTCATCATCATCCTAGTCAGGTACGAATAATTCTTTTATGTTATCTAATGTTGTAACTCTTAGGAGTGGTAGATCCCTACAATCACATGTGACCGTGAAAGAGAATAAAGGCCAACCGTCATCGCATGAAGCTGGTGATATATCACCAAGTGTTGATGAAGAAGGAGATGAAGAATGAGTCGTACCCGATGTTGAAAAAGACCAAAAAATGAAGAAAACAAAAATTAAAAAAAAAAACAGAATAACAACAAGGCCTCGTTGAGATAGCCAATGAAAAAGTCGCAGCAGCAACAAATCTGTGCTAGTTGGCGACACCGAATTTTTAGCTTTTAGGTTTTCTACTCCTTTTAATGAGTGTATCCCTTCTAGTCATTCAAATGTAAAAGGTGATTTGCATGTAATAAGAACAATGGTTTTGATTTTGTAAACATTTATTTCCCCAATGCAATGAGAAATGTGAAAAAATCAAAAATTGAAAACAACTTTGTATGTCCCTATTATTATTGAAATATTACAAAATATCATGCTTGAAATGCCTTTGCTCAAATCCATGGTGTACATACCTAATGTGAAGAAATGATTGAACGAGGCATGTACATCAAAGCGTCGACCACACAAGAGTGGATGCAAGCATCATGAAAAGCACATTTCGACCATGGCCACTATCAAGGCCATCAACAACCTCTCGAAAAGGATGAAAGACAAGGAAGAACCTCTCATCATATGCGAGATTTTTAACTAAGAATTTGACATAATACTTCTTGATAGCAGATTCTCTATCAATTCACTACCTTCATCACTACTCAAAGAATTTGGGCTAGGTCCGATCAAGTCAACCGGAATGATCCGGCAATCTACGAATCGATCTATTAAGCGGCCTAGGGCATTTTGGTGGATGTCATTGTCATGGTGTAAGGAAAGAAATTTCTAGTGGATTTCATTATCCTAGACATGGACACCTCGGCACAATTGCTCATTACCCTTATTATACTAGGACAACCATTTCTTCGAAAAACTGAAGCAATAGTTTATTATGACACTAGGGAAATTACGTTTTGCTCCAGCAATAATAATCTGGTGATAGAGATGGTCCAAGAGCCGAAGCCAGAAGAATCTGTGTCCGATGCGAGTGTGCGTACACCACACAAAACAAAACACTGTGATTTTCTTGCTGAAATTAGAGACACATCATTATTCTTGGATGAATTTGAAATACAGGAATTCCACTCCAAGGAGGAAGGCTTAGACAGAATAGTCAAATTTTCCTATGTCATTAATAATGAGTTGTTTACTGATGACCCAACTTATTTATTTGAAGATCATCCATTTCGAAAAAAGCATGAAGAGTGCATTGTAGATTTTTATGGGACATTATAGTCAGAGATGAAAGTAACCATGGTGGATAATATACAGTTGATAGATCAGACACCGACCACCGATGCAATTGCAGAGGTCAACACTAAACTGATTCAGACAACACCAGATCTTAAACCATTACCATCAAATTTAAGGTATGACTTTCTTGTGGGTGAGTTGAACATGTTCTTGGTCATCATTAATTCTCAATTAAGTGAAGATCAATAATCTCGTGTGCTTGAGGTTTTACAAAGAAACCAAAGGCGATTGGTTGGAAAATTACAGATCTCCATGGGATTAACCCTTCACTATGTTTGCATCACATCTATTTAGAAGAAGACAACAAGCCATCCTGTGAAACCCAACAGTGGCTGAACCCCAATCTCCGGGAGGTTGTGATAAAGGAAATAACAAAATGGTGTGATGTTGGTTGTATTTATCCCAACTCTGATTCAAATGTGTAAGTCTGTTACATGTGGTTCCAAAGAAATCCGATATTACTATTGTAACGAATGATAAGGGATAGGAGATTCTGACATGGGTACCTACTTCTTGGCACGTCTGTGCGGATTACAGATTTCTGAATACAACTACCAAGAAAGATCATTTCCTGTTACCCTTCATTAACAGATAGTCGAAAGACTGACCATGAAGGCATAAAAAAGTTTCTTGGATGGGTACTCCTAATACAATCAAGTTGCGATCACTCCTAAAGAACAAGAGAAGACTACTTTTACATGTCTGTTCGGGACATGCATTTCATTGGATGCCCTTTGGATTGTGCAACACAACCGCAACATTCCAAATGTATATGCTAGAAGTTTTCGCATACATGGTCAGTATCTTTCTTGAGGTTTTCATGGACGACTTCTCGGTCTACGAGATAACTTTGATACAAGTCTTGTTATTTGGATCGAGTACTTAAGCGATGTTTTGAAGTCAATTTGGTGCTTTTGTAGGAGAGGAGTCACTTCATGGTGACCAAAGGAATTGTATTAGGCCATGTCATCTCCAAGCGAGGCATGGAGATTGACCTGATTAAGATGGAAGTGATCACCAAACTTGAGCAACTTGCATCATTGAAGCAAGTCAAGTATTTTATAGGGCATGTGGGCTTTTACAAACAATTCATTAAAGACTAGCAAAATTTCCCAACCTTTGACTGAGCTTCTCCGCAAGGAAATTGATTTTATTTTAGATGACAAGGTTCTCCATACCTTCAATCAATTGAAAGACTTAATCACACATACTCCTGCCCTACAACCATTGGATTGGTCACTTGCATTTGAAATCATAACCAATGCATCAGATTATGCTATAGGGGCTGTGTTGGGATAGAGGCGAAACAGATTGCCATTTTCTATTCTTTATGCTATCAGAACACTAGATGAGCCCCAGAGGAAATACACAGTCATAGAGAAAGAGCTGCTAGCACTTGTGTTTGCTCTGCAAAAGTTCAAATCACATTTTCTTGGATCCAAGGTTATTGTTTATGCAGACCATTCTGCCATTAGGTACTTACAGAATAAGAAGGATTCTAAACCATGTCTCATTCGTTGGATCCTTCTACTCCAGTGTTTGATTTAGAAATACTAGATACACCTGGAGTAAAAAATGTGGTGGCAGATCATCTTTCCAGAATTGAGGTAGATATTCCTGATCAAAATGTTTTACCAATTACAGAGACTTCCGAGATTAGGCAATTCTCTTTGTCGTCTCACTCCCATGATATGTCGATATTGTAAACTATCTTGTCTCCAAGAGAATTCTGCAAGATTGGCTGAAGCTGAGAGTTGACAAGTTCTTATCTACGATATAACTTTACTAGTGGGAGGATCCGTACCTATTTCATGAGGGTGGGTATTGCAATTAGAGGAAGTGGATTTCTCATGAGGACTATGCTAGTGTCCTCAATCATTGTCATAAATTAGAAGCTGGAGGACACCATTCTAGAAGTGTACGACAACAAAAGTGCTTCAATGTGGCCTTTGGTAGCCGACTCTCTTTAAGGATGCAAAAAAATATGTGAAAGGTTGTAGTGGTTGTTAGAAAATGGGTGGTAACAGCAGTTCTAATGATAGAATTCCTCTCAAAGATATTGAGATATAAGATGTTTTTAATGCATGGGCAATTGACTTCATGGGCCCATTTCCTAACAACCAAGGTTATGAGTACATCCTGATTGTCGTAGATTATGTTAGCCATTGGGTGGAGGCTATCCCCACTCGCTTCGCAGATAGTCACATAGTATCAATTTCTCAAAGATAAAACATTTCATGGTTTGAGATTCTGAGGATCCTTATTTCAGACGAGGGAAGCCATTTTATCAACAAAGAAATAAAGAAGCTTGTGAAGTAGTACAACATTGAACATTGTGTCGCATCTCCTTACCACCTGCAGCCCAATGTCTTGGCTGAGATTTCAAATCAGAATAAAGAAAATTTAACAAAAACTTGTTCATCTAGATAGGAAGAACTGGTCTTAATTGCATGACACAGTTCTATGGGCTTATCGTATGGCATACAAGTCTCCCTCGGGCATGTCTCCTTTAAGTTTGGCATATGGTAGGCAAGTCATTTGCTAGTGGAAGGCATTCATAAATTTTTGTGGGCAATCAATGTGTGTAACTTGGATTCAGAGAAAGCGGACTAGAACCGAAAAGTTGACCTGAACAGATTGTTGGAATTCAGGTACTATGTGTATGACAACTTCTTTATGTGCAAAGAGAAAGTCAAAAGATGGCGCGACAAGAATATTAGAAGAAAACTTTTGAAACTGGTCATAAGGTTTGGTTATTTGACACAACGTTAAAGTTATTTCCATGCAAGCTAAAAAGAAAATGGACAGGGTCATTTTTAGTGAGAAATGTGAGTGACAATGGTAGCATTGTTATATCAAGATTGTCATATAACACACAACCATTCATTGTCAACAGATAGTTGCTGAATATGTACCTAGATAACGATACGCTCTTGTCCGTTATTGATTTCATCAATGTGGTGTATTAATAAGATCTCGCGATAGTATCAACAATATCAGACACAAAGCTGGACAAAAATATTTTTCTCAATTACGTATGTCTCTGTCTTTTTCATTCTTTCATTCTTCCTTTTTATTCATTCGTCCCATTCATCGTTGCTATACTTAGGATATACTTAATCCCAAGTATAGGGGGATGAGTGTATTCAGGTTCATTTGTTCTCTTGCTTGTCTCTCGACATGTTGATATTCTATCTTTACTTAGGGATATTTCACCTAAGTATGGGGGGACAAGCCGAGACATTGATTATCTTGTACTTTCTGATCCTCGGTACTCCCCTCTTTATGTACTATTTGTTATACTTAGGATTAGTTGATCCTAAGTACACGGAGAATGATAGACTTCCCAAGCTTTAATTGAGTCGTTGCATCATAGACTTTTCTATACTTAACAAGAGTTATGTTTTTTTTCACTCCTTGGTTACTATAACACATAGTTCATATTAAGTATAGGGGGTTGTTTATATGGTATATAGACGTTAGCCCGAAGTCATTTCGCATTTTCAATAATATAGCTAATATACTATACTGGGTAAGGGTTCACGAATAAATCAAGAATAAAGAATAGAACTTCCGTAAATATGTATAATTTTTTTGTGGAAATTGGTTTGAAAATGAGTTGCGAATGAGTTTGAAAAATGGGTGTAAAATATTTTTGAAAATCTTGTGAAAATCTTTGTAAAATATTTTCAAACCATTTAAAAATAATCTCTTTGTAAAATGTTTGTAAATAGATTGTAAAAATTATTTTTGAAAAATTCTTTGTGAATTATTTGCAAATTAAATTTTCAAATAATTTCAAATTATTTTGAAAATTCTGTAAATAATATCCTTGCAAAACTTCTTCAAATAAAATATGTACATACCTATACCAAATTCTTTATAAAGTGGTATAAAAACCAGTATATAACATAAACAAAATTCATTGTAAATATGTAGAAAAGTTTTGATAATATGTGTAAATACATCCATCAACCCTTTTCAAAAATCCCACAAAAAATTGCAAAATTTCAAAAATACCAAAAATTTTGAAAAATGTTTTCAAACTCCACAAAAAATGGCAAAACCTTTTCAAAATCCCATAAAAGTTCAAAACTAGAAAATTGATTTCATAAAAATATTTTATTGCATTGCATAAGATTTTTTTCTGAATGATTTTTACTATTGAACAAGTCTTACTAAAATCTGAAGATTGTAGCTTGGTCTAGACCTTAATTCGCTTAATTACTGAAACTTTATAAGAACTAAGATTAAGACTTCCAGGTCAATGAGACTTAATTCTTTGACTCCACAAGAATATGTTCAAATGTCATCTTGATTAGACTAAGTAGAGTATTTCAAAGCGCACACATAACTCTTACCGATAATGACCTAACTTGGACACCACACTCTACACCGAGCTCAACTCTGAGGAGGTAGTGAGGGCAGGATTCTTTAGCTTGACGAAGCACACATGTGGAAACATACATTGTCCTAATAGGTGGACAGTGTCCCTCAACCTGATCTAGCGGCATGGACGTCTAAAGACAGAACGTTGTGGGTTGCAATAAAACTTAAAAAGAGGGAAAGTCTAGTGGCTCAAGAGGAAAAAGTCCTTATGTAAATGTTGTCATACATAGTATAAAACAAAAAAATGCAAAACTAAAAACTCCAAAAAATAATAGACAGACAAAAAGTCAAAGAAAACTTCAATTCCCATCGGTGTATGTATGAAATAAGCAATGCATTATGCTTCAAAGTCAATATCTCAAGGTTTCCTACATCTGGAGACTTGGAAAAACTGGTCAAGCTCCATAGGATATGTGACTACACTGGTCACAATCCATTCTTCTCCTTACCACCTCTTCTTGAGCTGGTTGCACTTGAACTTAGAAGAAAATACCTAGTCCTTGAGCAAAGAGGAGATACATTAAAGAATTAGGGTTATCTTACTAAGGGAGATTGTTCCTTGTTATTTCTGATGAGAAGAGCTACCTACATTCACATACTCTGAACAAGTGAGACTCATAATCATAAGGGTTTGCATATGAATAAACTTATTCTGACATCGCTATTGAGGTGATCTAAATAGAGAATTATGTAACTTGAGGTTTGTTAAGTTTTAGATCCAATTTCCAATAAGGTTCCGAACAAACTAACAATCCAAAGATCCTATCTGAGCTCCAAACTTTGATTTTGTGATGACAAGTTTAAAAAATCAGTATCATTCTAAATTTCTTTATTTTCCTTTTCTTTATTTTCTCTTTTGCATCACTTATTCTTCTAATAAGTGTTTACTGGGGACTAGCAAAGGTAAGCATAGGGGGTGATGAATAGCCATTCATATACCTTTATTCTTCCATTTTATCTTTAAATCCCTACCAAAACACCTGTAAATATAAATAACTTGTACACATTAAGATTCAATGTTTGTCTGTAATTACTGTATAAATATATGTATTTAAATACAAAATAAAAAATAATAGAAAAATAAATGAAGTGTCAAATATACTGAATGACCCTAAACCCCGAGACCTACTCAATATTGATTGGGTCGACAAGGAATATGGTAGGGGATATAAGGGCTAGATACTATATAGAAACCCTAATTTTAAAACATGAAAATAGCCATTTTTGCACTATTTTATTTCCATATTATTCACCTCAAATAATAAAGTTTTCCACATTAAACATCTACATAAATATACATAGAAAATTATAATAATAATTGCCCATAAAAATAATGCACAGTGCAACTAGGACACACAGATGAAAAAGTCGTAAACCGAACTTCACAGATCAATATCTTCTCCATATGAGCCCAAATTGAACCAAACTCAATCCATTGTATTCCAAATCAAAAATGGAGTTAAGATATAAAAGTCAGCTTTCTGGGGTACTATTGTACTTTGCATATGTATATAATATTAATATATTTTATTCTTTACATTTTCACTTTTTTTATATCTTTAAATAATTGTATATATTATATAAAACATATTTAAAATGGAAATATAAATAAAAACGTGTAAAAAGACCTTAGAATAAATAGTGCACAATAGTATTTATGTATACTATACCTACAAGATATATACATGTAATTATTTATGTATATAAATAAAATGATGAAATTACAACAAAGATCTGTAAATATGTATTTGATAGTATTTATGTATATATATTATGTAAATATAATAATAAGTTTGTAAAATATAAAATATATATATATATAATATTGAATATAGGTTAATATACCTATATATAGTATATAAATAATTATGCATAATATATTAGGTTGTAAAAATAAATAAAAATCACAATAAAATAGTTATTAAATAGCAAACATTTTCTATGTTTTGAGTTTTATTTAATTAAATCATTTCTCTATTTTATTTCCTATTTTATTCTCTTTTTATTTCTGTTTTGTCATTTTGTGTACATGTGGACCAAAAGGGAGACACTGTTCGTTGACCTTTGGTCAATTGTACCTCATACTAAGGTTGTTGCACTGTTAGAACATGTGAACCATTTGACTTCGTCGATTTTTGTGGCTCAAAACAAAACTACTCGCCTCTCAATTTCTTCACGAAAAGTCTACAATCACGCGAGCTCCATCACGCCACAACTCATGATCCATCAATCGAACCTTGTTTTGATCGAAAATTTTAGCTTTTTAAATCCTCCTCATCACTACTATAAAAAGACCTCCAACACCTTCAATTCATTTTAATGGTTCTTTAATCCACGTAACCCATGGAATTAGTAGTTGGAAGGTTTTCCCTCGTGACAAGAGGTGCAATTCATCAATCCCCTACTCTTCTACATCCCGCCGAACATCTCCATCCATCCTAATTTCTCACATCAGGCCCTCAACATCCATCTTCCATCGTGTCATCGGAGGTTGATAAATCTCAGATACATTATATTAAAATATATTTATTATTCTCCTAAATCAAATAAATCAATAAAATTCATATTTAACTCATTAATATTAACTAATCTTACTCTCTATATAATTAACCCTAAAAACTGACTCTATTTATAGTAGAATTAATACTAACAGTTTCCTTATTTTTCTTTATTATTAAAAACCCCTAAAACTAGATTAAATATTGTATATATTTTGTTTCTAAAAAGAAATTAAAATATAAAAATATCAAAACCACTAAAATAAGTGTTTTTAAACACTTAAAAAGACTTGTAAAAATATTTCAATATGCAATTGACCTCTTTTGATTTTTGTTCTTGTTCAACATGAAACATGTAGATTTCATCGACATCTACAACTTTCATGTTTTGACTTTTTGTAATTATGCTTCTAATTATTTTTTACTGAATTTTCTTTGTTTTTCTTTTTTTTTCTAATTTTTCTATTGGGCCACGTGGCTCCCTCTGATCGAGCCACGTGGCATGGCCCTTCACATCCACTCGTCCTCGCTCATAACCCTTCGATCAACTCTCCGCCCCTTCATTTCCACCATATGCTTCCACCTCTTTGTGAGCCCTTTGATCTCACTCCAGATGGCATCACAACCATTCACCAGCGCACCCATATGGTCCATCGGATCGGGAGATCCAATGATCATGGCCTCATCTCCTACCTCCACCTGCTCTCCACGTCTGTTATGTTCACAAACATTCTGCCCCCTTCCATTACCCGCTACCTCTTCGACCCCCATCTCCTCGATTCAACACCTCACCCACATAGCCCTAGTATCCACAATCTTCGCGCGCCCTTCAATAGCTTCAACCATCACTCCTTCTCCTCAAGACAACCATTTAAAACATCACCTCCCATCGCCTATAACCCCCCCTCCAGTCGCCTACAAAATCACCACCTCCGTCGCCATCTTCATTCATACACCAACAACGGAGCTTCGCCTAGCCCTTCTTCCCCTCACTGTGATAGGCAGCGGAGGAATCGAAGGGCGATCATGGCTGCAAACTCTTGGTGTTGACCCATGAACGTTCGGTCATGTTGCAGGGACTTCAATGAACGTTGAGCTCCTCGAACCGGCTGACTGAGTTTGAGTGATGACCTAGAGGCTCGATTCGATCCTCACCCCAAGCCACCATCGTCTGTCCTTCTTCTTGTTCGATGCTTCCATGTATGCGATCTTATTTTTCCTTGTTTCTCTCCAATTTAATTTACCTCATACTCACTACCCCCTTCAATCCGATCATGCCCACACCTACTCCAGACCTCTGTGATCTTCGCAGAGGATCTAGATCCTCTTCCTCTTTCCTCCACAACCTCCAACACCTCACCCTTTTCTTCCGCCTTCATGGCAACGGAACCCACCAGCTCCATGCCTTCTCCATCACCCAAACCTCCATCTTACTCACCTCCCTCACACACAAATGCTTCGGCTATTTCTGCTAACACCTTTTGCAAGTTTCTTCATCAATGGTTGGAGCAAGCACTGCAGCTCCATTCTCGAACATCTCCTTTGGGGAGCTCAAGTCGTCACCAACTTCTAGAGACTCCAATGCATGCTCCTCAATTGGATCTTCATCGCCAACTCTCCAGGGTTCTTCCTGTCGTGAAGAGGCGGAGCTCCAAGCCCATCACTGAAGCATAGCCATCCCTGTCGTGAAGAGGTGGAGTAATATGAGGAGAAGACTCTACAGGCATCGTCTCATCATCTGGATCGGACGAATCAAATGCACCTCAAACCTCCATGTTGACCCTGTAGGCACAGGACCACCGAGCCACCTTCCAAAGCTTGAAAGGACCTCTAAGTGGCCACCTGAAGTTGCATCCCCACCGAACCTAGACCTGCATACCCCGCACATTTAGGGGGCTCGACCATTTACAGATCAGCTCTGGACTTTCCCCAAAATTACATCCATGTCCTCAAACGTGTGCCTCACGCGCGCGCCTGGGGTATTTTTCGTGGAGGCCCCGTCGGCTTTTAAATATTACAGAAAGGCCCACGCACACAAAAGAACTATTATAGGGAGGCCCCTCCGAGTTTTGATTATTAAAAATATGCCCTCCATTTATTTTTCATGTTTTATTGCATTTATGCCCCTAGACTTTTTATTGAATATCTTGAGCATCTGGACTCCGATTCAATTGATTTTGGTCTCTTTTTGTTGCTAGTTTTATGCTCTATCTAATGGCATAATTAATTTTTCATTTTTACACTTAATTAAATGTGCTAATTTTTGATGTGATATAGTGTATTTGCTCTCTCATTACTTGCCATTACATAATTGTTTCATTTTTAATGCTCCATTTGTCTCTTAAATCAATCCTTATTTTATTGCTCATTGATTCGATTAATTGGGGCATATTCATGCATAGTTAATTGCTTGCATCGCATGGCATTATATTGCATAATCCATTACATTTATATTGCATAAAATCAAATAAAAATTGCATCTCTTCCATTCATAGCACGGTATTGTATTTTGCGCACCATTTGCATGCATGCATATGTTTGTGACCTAGGCAGCTGATATAATCACTTTATGCAAATATATTAACCTGCTCAATCATCGTGTACTTGTGTTCGACCTTGGTAGAGTTGATAAGTAAAAAATTCTCCACATATTCAAATGTGTGGTTTTCGATCGATCCATTTTCACCTCCTGTGCTACGACAAGTCCTTATTATTAAAGAGGTGAAAATGTGACTAATAAAATGGCGTCGTTGCCGGGGACACGGCTTATCCTTGTGCTTATTTAGGTTTTAATATTTAACTAGGATGATTATTTCTGCTACTCAAGTCACATTGTTTGTTGCATTTGTTTGTATTTATCTCTCTTGATATGCACCTAATGTTGAGCTTTTATGGGTGGGCCTATGGAGACTAACGATTCTCATGATACATGGAGGCGAGGAGTCGAGAGCTCCCGCTGTAAGGAGACATAGAAGCACCCGAAGAAGGTCAAGGGATTCATATGTGTTCATTTCTGCATTTGTATATATTCTGTATTTTTTGTAGTTTAGCAGTTCTTGTTTGAGAACTCGCGTGCGTATTCATGAACTCAAACATTGCATGTGTTGTGTGGAGTATGTTTCTCCCTTCCTCCGGGTGGGAATCCACTTAAGTGTCGACCTAGGACCAAGCACACGACTCTCTAAGCTGACTCTATTCTTCATATTATTTTTGCTTAATCATTGGTAGGACACACTTAATTCACAAGATGCGCGTACATCGCTTCACTTAGCCAAATTGAATTGACTTCTTTCCCGCTAATAGAAGCAAGTTTAGGATGTGGTTTTCATCGACTTGCATGCTTCAAGCGATAAAATTTAAATTTAGTCCTCTACGTGGATGAAGAAAACTAGAGGCAATGTAAGTTCTTCTCTCAAGCATGCATCATGGTTTTTATCGTATGCATCATTTTTTCTCAATCTCTCTCTGGATTTACAACATAATATCTTAGTGGAATCAGGATTGGCCGCTAGACAATGCTTTCTTGACGTGGATTCACATTAATTTTTGTGATAACATCCATTTAAAAATTGAGACTGATAATGCAAGTTGATCAAATAAAATGGAATAAAATTCATTCATGGATTACAGGAGAATAACACCCACATTGTATGCAGGTTAATTTGCATGTTGAGAGGTGAGGACATATTCCTAGGATAGTGCATAAACCTATCATTAAACCCTACGTAATGGACTTCTAGTTTGTATGATCACCGGTAAAATTGACAAGATAAATGACCATTACTTGTTGGTCTTCATGTGTGAGTTGGTGAATCAAGGGTGTTGTTTGCATAATTGAGCCATGGATATGTGTGAACCTAATCCTCCGATACCTCCAAACACTCCTTGGTCCTTGTATATTCTCTTCACCCCTCTCGTAACACTAATCCCATTTCAATCTTCTCCATGTACAGTTCTCCTAACCCTAACCCTAATTCCATTTCCTCTATCCTGTGCAGTCTTCCATCCCCACCATAACCCTAACCAGACCAGATCCCCGAGTCCCCATCCTAAGATCCAAATCCACGTACTTAGGCTCCTCTTCAGCCTAAGTATGGGGGGGGGGGCTCATATACATTCCCGATTGTTCTCCCCAGGACCATCCATCTTCATTGCTTATATCTACACTTATGATTTTCTCAGCCTAAGTATAGGGGGAACTGAGTCCCTGTCATCCTCTCTAGATCACTCATTGATTCCTCTGCTCAGTCCCCCGTCTTCATTCTACGTCGAAATACTTAGGCTCTTTTCAACCTAAGTATAGGGGGACCCGAATCCTCATTCATTCGCTGTCAGTTCCTGTATAGCTTCTTATATTTGGCCTGAGCTATGGCTTCATATCACTTTGTGCTATGAGGACATAACAAAAGCTAAGAATGGGGGATGTGCTGTATATATTGTATATATACTTTAGCCATAGCTTGTATTTTTAAAATTTTCAATCTTTTTGGGAGATAAGGTATAAGTATTTTTGAACTAATTTTTGTAAAAATGTTTAAAAAAGGTTTTGAAAATCTATATATTATGTGACTTGGTTTGGAAATATTTTCAAAATACTTTTGAAAATTTAGGGGATCAAGTGAGACTATTTGTATCTATATATACTATTAACAGTATTCTAAAAATCCATAAAAATCTAAAAAATCAAAAAAATTTTCTTAGATGGGTTCTGACCACTGAGCTTAAAAATGATTAGCTACTTTTCAGTGAGGAAATTGTGGTCTCCCTTAGCAGAGTGGGTGATTAAAGGACAAAGCATATCGCATTGTCCTGAAGTAACACAGGTAGTCGTCTAACGGTCCGTACTTACAACTATACTGGCTAAAGTGGATACAACTAGTCGTATGAGTTCATGCCAGCCATTATTTATCTAAAGAGATATAAAAATTAAAAAATCAAAAAAACACAAAAACATTAACTGTTGAGTTGGTGTATCTCTGGCACTATCACTAGCACTCAAGGCTTGAGAGTTTGATAGCACTTGGTTTTTTAGGTCTAGTAATTCAGAGTTAACCAGCCTTAGTCGTTAGGTTCTGAGACTTAATAATCCAGACTTCCCTAGTTTGAGAGATATGAGCACTATATTGCACACTTAATATCTACCCTCTAAAGAATATGATCAACACATCACATAGACAACTACATGAATGATGATATGAGTTGAGGTTTCACTTGAGAAGTTGGGACTTTAGATTTGAGTTTTGACCTAAATTTATGATGCTCGAGGATGGGATAAAATCATTGAAGGCTTCAACGAACCCGAGAGTCAACAAACCCTAGCCAGTATGTGAAAAAGATCTCATGTTATCTCTTGATGAAAACCTATGTGCCAGGGTGTGATAAAACATTAAATAATTGTTGATCAATGTACGCCAACTAGGTAAAAGCAGTGGAGATAGCCAAACAAATATCATTACAAAAATCCAAAGAAAAAGCTCAAAGTTTCAAATGGAAAAATTTCCACAAAAAGAGATGAATTACTAGCGAGCATTCCTAACCATTTCAAAGTGTACTCTTGGACCAAAGCTACTAGGACCAGGAGTCGAGCTAGCATCTATAAAGGGCTCTGTATCGTAAGTACTACAAGTCTGGGTGTAGAGGTATATTAGATACCTAGAAAAGACACATCCCGGTGCATTCCTAGGAAAACAAGTGCAGACGACTCTAATTTCTCTTGACGTACACACTGGTCAACAACCAAAAATATACTTTGTCGAGTAATAAGGTACTCGAGAGAATCCTTGTTTTACTAAGAGGGAGAAAAGAAATGACTTCCTATGTCCTCCATCATGTGGTTTGCCATCTACACTTTCAAGTCTGACAAACTAAAGAGATGGTGGATTGTATGCAAGAACCGATTTATTCCTTAGTGTTGAGGATTAGGTCTTGAGGAGAGTCTCTTAGATTAGGAGTTTGGGTGACGTTTTCACTCGACTCTCATGAATTGCAGTACACATTAAAAGTCATACCATTATGTTGTATGTACAAAGAGAGTCTGATAATTAGACGAGTTGGATTCCTTTTGACTAGAGCTTGGTTCAGCTTAGAATTTGAGGATCACTAAAACCAAGAGTTCTTGATGAATTAAACCTTGAAATTTCACATGCATTGTCAGGGATTAATCCGACTCAATCATTCTTTGGATGCTGGAGGGCAAGCATAGCTTATGTATATGGGGATGATGAATCTTATATACATCATATTAAAATATATTTATTATTCTCCTAAATTAAATAAATCAATAAAATCTATATTTAATTCATTAATATTAACGAATATTATTCTGTATATAATTAACCCAAAAACTGACTCTATTTATGCTAGAATTAATACTAACATTTTCCTTATTTTTCTTCATTATTAAAACCCTTAAAAATAGATAAATATTGTATATATTTTGGTTTTAAAAATAATTAAAATAAAAAAAATATCAAACACAAAAATAAATGTTTTATATACTTAAAAATACTTGCAAAAATATTTCTATGTGCAATTGACCTTTTTTGACTTTTGTTCAACATGGAATTTGTAGATCTCATTGAGATTTACATCTTTCATGTTTTGACTTTTTTGTAATTATGCTTCTAATTATTTTTTACTGATTTTTCTTTGTTTTTCTTTTTTTCTCCAATTGTTCTATTGGGCCATGTGGCTCCCTCTGATCGAGCCACATGGCCCGACCGTTTATATCCACCCACCCTCGCTCACAACCCTTCAATCAACTCCGCCCCTTCATCTCCACCATCCGCTTCCACCGCTTCGTGAGCCCTTCGATCTCACTCCAGATGGCATCACAACCATTCTCCAGTGCCCCCATCTGGACCATTGGATCGCAAGATCCAACGGTCCTAGCCTTGTCTCCTACTTCTGCTTCCTCCTCACCCCGTCCGTTATGTTCGCAAACACTCTGCCCCATTCCATTTCTAGTTGCCGCCTCGATTCCCCTCTCCTCTATTCAACACATCACCCACGTAGCCTTAGGATCCATGATCTTCGTGCGGCCTTCAATAGCTTCCACCATCACTCATGTAATTCAAGCCGACTATTTCAAACATCACCTCCCATCACCTGTAACCCCCCCCCCCCCCCCCCCCAACCCCCTACCCCATGGTTGCCTACTAAATCACCACCTTCACCCATGTCTTCACTCGTCCACCAACGACGGAGCTTCACCTAGCCCTTCTTCCCGTCCCTGTGATAGGAGGAGGAGGAATCGAAGGGTGATCATGGTTGCAAACTCTTGGTGTTGACCCATGACCGTCTGGTCATGTCGTGGCACCTCCGGTGACCACTGAGCTCCCTGGAACGTTTGATCGAGTTTGAGCAACGACCCAGAGGCTCGATTCGATACTAAGACCAAGCCACCTCCATCCACTATTCTTCTTCTTCGATCCTTCCAGGTATGCGATGTTCTTTTTCCTTGTTTTTCTCCAATTTAATTCACCTCACACTCACTATCCCTCTTCGATCTGATCACACCCGCACCTTCGCTAGACCTCTAAGATCTTCGCGGAGGATCTAGATCCTCTCCCCCATTCCTCCACAACCTCCAGCACCTCGCCCCTTTCTTCCGCCTTCATGGTGGAGGAACCCACCAGGTCCTCGCCTTCTCCACTACCTAGATCTCCATCTCACTCATCTCCCTCACGCACACATGCTTAGGCTATTTCTGCTAATACATTTTGCAAGTTTCTTCATTAATGTCGGATCTAGCACCGTAGCTCCGTTCTCGAACATCTCCTCCGGCGAGCTCAAGTCATCACCAACTTCTAGGGAGTCCAATGCCTCTTCATCCGTCAGGTATTCATCGTCAACTCTCTAGGGTTCTTCCTAGAGCTCCATCATGGACAGAGGGATGAGGTGGAGCTCCAAGCCCATCGTTCGAGAACAGCCATCCCCGTCGTGAAGAGGCGGAGCAGCAGGATGAGAAGACTTTAAAGGCATCGTCCGATCATTTGGATCGGACGGCTCAGATGCACCCCAAACCTCCATGTCAACCTTATAGTCTCGGGACCACCGAGCCACCTTCCGAAGCTTGAAGGGCCCTCCAAGTGGCCACCTAAAGCTACATCCCCATCGAACCTAGCCTTGCCTACCTTGCACATGAGGGGGCTAGGTCATTTACAGATCAGCCCAAAACTTTCCCCAAGATTGCATCCAAGTCCTCAGGCGCATGCCTTACATACACGCTTGGGGTATTTTACATAGAGGCCCCACCAGCTTTCAAATATTGCAGAAAGGCCCTCACGCGCAAAATAATTATTATAGGGAGGCCCCTCCAATTTTGATTATTATAAATAGGCCCCTCCAGGGGCGTTTTTGTGATTACTTATCCATTTATTTTCATGTCTTTATTGCATTTATGCTCCTACATTCTTTATTGAATATCTTGAGCATATGGACTCCGATTTAGTTGATTTTGGTCTCGTTTTGTTGCTTCTTTTAAGCTCTATCTAATGGCATAATTAATTTCTCAATTTTGAAACTTCAGTAACTGTTGCTAATTTTTGATGATATTTTTGCTCTATCATTACTTTCCATTAATAGATAACTATTTCATTTTTAATGTTCGATTTATCTCTTAGACCAACCCTTATTTTATTGCTTATTGATTCGATTAATTGGGGCATATTCATGCATAGTTAATTGCTTGCATTGCATGACATTATCTTTCCTATTCCATCACATTTAAATTTCATAAAATCAAATAAAAATTGCATCTCTTCCATGCATAGAATGGTACTTGTATTTTGTGCACCGATTGCATGCATATGTCTGTGACCTAAGTAGCCGACCTAATCTCTTAATACAAATATTTTAACCTGCTCAACCATTGAGGAGGCTCTTGTCCTTGCATTCGACCTTGGTAGACTTGCCAAGTAACACATTCAAATGCCTGGTCTTTGCTGAATCATTTTTACTACCTATAACAATAAAATACGATCATTAAAGTGGTTAAAATGTGGTTCGTCAAAGGTCTCCGCCACAGCTCAACTTCACCCATTTCCACTCAATCACGGGTAGAGGGGCTTCTCCCTCGAGCCTTCTATATTTGTGCGCAGGAAGAAGGACCTAAGCATCCCATCTGGGGGATGATTCAATGCCTGACATCCACTTACAGGTTGTTGAGCTTCCCAAACATCCATGCCTCTTATCAATGAGGCCCAAACCTTTTTGTGTCCACCAATCGATGCGCATGGCCATCAAGAACCTTCTGGGATTGATACGAGCATGTCAGGTTGCCGGAGGACTGAGAGCAAGCTGATTGAAGTGGGGAAGAACAGATGTTCGTCCCTATTCTTCGTAGAGAGCAGCCACCGTTGATTTGAAGGATGCGCACCAGTTTTAATCTATAGTGTTAAATCGAGTCGAGCCACAACCGTCAGATCCCTTTGGAGATCTAATTGGGAGCTCATCGATAAAGGTGTATCGCCCATCCTCGGTCATGATTGTGCTTAAGTGAAGCGTCCTAGACTTCTCATCAGCGTACGGGCTTGGGTAAAATATCCTACAACCCCTCTGACTTTAAATATAAAGTTATATGTAATATTGTGTGGATAATTGCACCTTGGACCACATAGTTTTCTATATTTGCGCTATAGTTCGACCCATGTCAACTCACGTGGGCTCCCACGTGAGGTGTTTAAGTGGGATATTTGCATGTGTTATCTCGAACTTCTCAAATATGTTATGAAATTCATGAATATTTTTGGATTATTTGCAAAATATTTCATGCTAGTTTAATTAAACTTGATATTTAACATGGTAATTTGTATGAATGTACCTAGAGATATTTGAAATCTCACTTATTACTCTGAATACTTGTATTCTTCACAAAAAAGACCTTGATAATGTCATTTAAATGGAATTTTAATTGTTTAGTTGCATGTAAGACACAGGATTCGTTGAAATTGTTAATATTTGCATATTAACTTCCTATAAATTATGTTTAGGTCCCTGTGCTTGTCCATTTTATTTTCTTTCTTTGTTTTATTTATCATAATTGTGTCCTTTCTCCTAAAAATCATAGGAAAATTAATTTAAATGCATGAACTCATCTTCTAACACATAATACTTTTGTTAGGCATTTAAAGTTATTTTTCCAATTTATAAAAATTCAAAAAAAATCATATTTTCACTATTTAGAGTTAGAAAATCCAAAATATTTGAAAGCATGGAAAATCGACAGGCTAAGATGTGAATTTTTAGTTGTCATTGTGAGCACTTACGATTCTCGACATTATCATATAAATAAACAATGAACAAGAAAAAATAACTCCTGGGAAGTTGATGAATCCATGATTCATCATTTCAATCTACTGATCTTAGCGATATCCCTGAGTAAAATCCCAAATAAATGTCCATAAAATCAATAAATTAATAAAATGACTCTTGTAAATAAAATACACTAATTATTATATATTATATTGTACAAAATAAATTAACAATAAAAAGCGCAAAATAAAATGTTTTTCACCTATAAATAGGCCAAAACTTCATGTATTTTTAGTAAAATGATTTCAACTCTTTTTCGGCTAATTCTTTTTCCAACTTGTTTATAAAAATGTAAATTAAAATACAAAAAAATAAAATAAATTCCACCTTAAATAAATGCTTTTAGATCTTAAAGAGAAAAAGTTGTAAAGTCCAACTTCCTGGATAAATTCCCGCTCAGTATGAACTCCAAATTCATCAAACTCACTTTTAAAGTTCAAGTTAGAAAATTATCTATCCAATGAAAGTGGTTTCATTAATATCAGAGCTCGTTTGCAAAATATGAATTTTGGGACCCTGGTGTATATTGTATATAATGTACATTTTTTTTGTTTTCCCATTTTTTATTTCCTTTTTCTTAATCATTAAATCCAAAAAAATAAATTTTATGTTTTATTTTATTCCTAGTATTTTATTGTATTTTTTTGTTTTAAATATCTTTTATTAAAAATACAAAGAATTAAAATTATAAAAGTAAAAAAATGTATATGTTGTTTGTCTTCTTTTGTAAATTCTCCACTATTTTCTTCTATTTTTTACTGTATTTAAAGTAGCCTACTTTATTTTATTTTTTCCTTTTATTTATTTCTCATTCTCTACAATAACCTCTCTTTTACCACCAACTTCTATTCCACTCCATCTCATCCACCTTCATTTTTTCTCTCTAACTTCTCATTCTTCTTCTTTATATTCATCTCCACGTCCTCATTTTACCCCATCCGCTAAAAAGGAGAGAGCTTGGAATGTGGTGTCGGTGACAACGGCTTATCATCTTCCTCAAGCGAAGACCTCCTTCAGGAGAGATCCACGACGACCACCGTTCCCGCATCACGAGCTTCCCATCGAGCTCGCATAGCTTCTCCGATTTTATTTCGCCAATTGGATCGAGGCGATGATAGGAGTCCAACATAGCTGCTCCGCAAATCCGGTGAACCTCAGGTAAGTATTCCCTCTCATTTTTTATTTTATTTTATCTAATATTTTATTTCCTTGTTGTCTCATCACCATATTATTTATCATCACCACCAGCACCATCATAGCATCCCCCAAATTCATCTTCACCCATTGTCCACCTCCATTTTTCATTTGCATTTTTCCCTATTTATGAAACTAAAAAATTAGAAAATTAATCAAAAAAACAATACAAAAAAATAAAAAAATAAAAAAAAACAGGGACGAAGGAGGCAACCCACCACCACCGCCTCCTCCGCCAAGGCGCTCTTCTGCCCAAGGTGCCGCCCCCCGCCACGGCCCTCCTAGCCTCCTGGCCGTCGCAACCGCTACCGTCGGCCCCGCACCGGGACCATCGCCACGCGCTCCCTTGCGTGGCACCCCATAGCTCCCGCCAACCGTGCCTCCACCGACGATGTTCCCCCGCGGCCCTCCGCACACCTTCTCCAGGAAGCACAACCTGCGCCAGACCCTAAGCGGCCGCGCGCAGCCGCACACTCCACCGTGATGATTGCCGGCTCGCGCAGCCCATCCGCCCTCCACGTCCTGCCACCCACTGCCTTGCGTCGTACTCCCCCTTACTCCCTAACAACACAAGACGAAGGTCTTTTCTCATTCTTTATTTTTGTAAAAATTGCATTTTATATTATATGTTTTATTAATTACAAACAAGTCCCTATACATGTTTTGCATTGGCATTTTTTATTTCTATTTTGCACGGACACCCCTATGTTTGCATATTAATTTGGACCTCATTTCACATCACTTTATTTAATGAAAATATCATTTATTGAGCAACTAATTCTCTATCATATGAATATTTATTTGTATTTTTCTGAGCTTTGGTAAGTAATTAAAATTAGAGAAAAGGGAGTCTACTTTGTGAAGTAGGTAATTTTACCTACTTCACATCCATTTTTCGCAAATTTTTTTATTTTTTTATTTTTGAAAAATGCCCCCATGGATTTTCATACTTATATCCCTATAATATGTCATTCAAATTTCGTCAGAAACAGAGACTCCTATGGCCATCCCATTCCACACACATGTAAAATACAGCAAATCTATGACTGTTAAAAAATGAATGTATGGATGGAGGCCGTAGGAGTCTCCGTTTGACGAAATTTGAATGGCATATTCATGGGATATAGTTATGAAAATCCATGGTGGTATTTTTCAAAAAAATAAAAACATTGCAAAAAATAGATGTGAACATAGGTAAGGTTACCTACTTCACAGAGTAGGCTCCCTTTCCTCTTAAAACTATTCTAGTGAAAACTTTCTTATTTTACCATTGTGATGTTTTTAAATTCATATTTCACTCTCAGTTGCTCCAAAAATTTCACAAAAATCATGAATGATGCCTCGAAGTGTGCTTTAATTACAGTCCAAATTTATTCTCAATTAGAGTTGTCCTGCACCTTGAATAAATTATAGAATGATTTTATTGATTGATTTTTAGTTAAATCTACACACCTCTTTTTTTGCAAAATTTCAACTCTCCAAATAAATATCTTTTTGAGATAATTTGCACTCTGAATAATTTGATATTGTGGATTGTTACTCACTATCACTCTGTTTTCATTAAAAAAATCTACAAAAAAAATCATATTTTGTCTAAAAATTCCAAAAAAAATTGTTGCATCATTGCATCATGTGTATGTTCCACTAAAATTTTCATGATTTTTACATTCTGTTTGATAGAAAAGTTGCATAAAAACCCATAAAAAGTGTTTATTTTTTGTTGTTGTGTTTTAATCTATAAAATTTTAGAAAAATAGTATCTTGCATTCATATCTAGATTGTGATTCTAAGAAAAATATTGTTTGGCTAAATTGGACTATTTTCATGTTAACTTAATTTAGCTAGACTGTATGGTTTCTTAGTAGCCTGATTCACCCGTATATTGTATTTGCATTTATTTGCACATAAAAAATAAAAAAATCCGCATGGAAACCTAGACCTAAGTTTTTGAATTAACCCGACGTTGTTCCTTTGCCTCCCTGTATTCGACCCCGGACTTGACCGGGATATAAATTAAAGCCAAGACACTCTTCACGGAGATCTTCTTCCGGTTCTGAATAATTCGCTAAGTACCCCTATTACAACGAATACACATTATATATCGTATTTAGCTATCGATCAGATGGCGTCGTTGCCGGGGAGGCAAACGGCTTAGGATTTATTTTTGAAAATTTGATTTAGGTTTCTCTCACTCGGGTAGTATGATCCCCGAGCCATCTCTCTAACTAATCCATTTTTTTCTTAATTATTTTTTACTCATCTTTTGTATATATTTTGTTGTTTCTCTCTCTAACATAAATTTTATTTTCCTTGCGATGGCCCGGTGGACTTGGAGTGCATCAGAGGTCGACGGACGTGATGTACGCCGACTGTTGAAGATCAAAGAGAATTAATTTATTTTTTAGAGAAGTTTTTGTATATTGTAATAATTTAGGTAATTTTCTCTTTACAGCAGCTCTTGTTTGAGAGCTCGCGCTTGTATCTGGACTGGACATTGGACCCGCTCGTGGTCGTGTGGATGATTGATGTAGAATAGGACTTGCACTCACGGCTCTTAGAGCATTTTACTGGATTATATTGATTGTGCTCGTAATATTTAGGACAATACATCACTTTTAACAAGATGTACTTAGACAACAGAGCTATTAGTTCAATATAACCCGTTCATCACTCGCTAATAGAACTGCCTGTCTAGGAACGGTTTCTCGTTTGCTTCTCATATAGCATAAAATTTCAATTCTGTGTTGCATCCCGCATGTAGAGCGTGAGGATCACTGTAAGTCTCCTAAACTGAGCATGCATCATTGATTTCATTATTTGCATCGGTTTTCCTCGACTCCCTTCCCCTTGATTTTGAAACTTAGGTTAAAAGGAAATCAGGACTGATCATTAGGTGTGCATTGTTTGGTGGACTAATCAAGTGATAACCTAACTAAAAATCAAGACTGCTAATCGGAGTTGACCAAAAAATCTGACTAAAATTAGCACTTATTTTTGGGAGAGCAAAACCTTCATTGTATGCTTGGCTATTATGATTGTTGAGAGGTGAGGACGTATCCCTAGGATAGTGCCCAAAACCAACTTTTAAGCCTTGCGTAATTGGACTTATACATCGATTTATCACCTAATTAAAACCGAAAAGATAAACGATCGGACTCTTGCGACCATCACTGTGTTGAGTAGGTGAACTCAGGGTTTGCTCTTGTGTTTGTTTGTTTTGTGTGTTATTCGGTGCACTTGCACACTTTCTTTCTCGATCCGCTTCATTCTCCCATCTCCCTTCCAAGATGTCAGAATATTGGTCACCATATCCATGTCACTCTTCCTTGACCTTATTCCGATCATCTCCACCCTCTTATTCCTCCTCATACCCACACCCCGACCGCGAAGTCAGAACTCCGACTGACTTCCCCACTTCTTCGTCCTTCTCACCTACCCCACATTCTTACACCCCTGACCCACATCTACCCTAGATTGACTCACCATATTCTTGTTCGCTTTCTGGAATTAAGGAACAAATCGAAGAGCAAGCGAATGTTGAGATGAATGATTGGCAGAATCAGTTGCCCCCAGGGACATCATTTTTACCTCGAGTTGGGACCAGACAACAATTGACCTATACACATCCCAACTTGACCTTAAGGTTCAACATGGTCGACCAAACAGACCGAATGGAGAGGCCTGCATTACATGATCTTCCTGACTTGATTGACCTGAGTGATCAAGCCCACCTTGACCAACCTTCATATCATCCATTCGAAGAGCCGATATATACATGGGATTGGATTCATGCGACCGATTTACAGACCCCCTGTCTACTAACTCTACCTTGTGAGGCTCCGACCAACATCTGCCATACAGACGGGACATACTCAACCCAGCATTACACGCCTGAGTCAAGGTGTGTTGAGTATAAGAGAACGAGTTCTCAACAGTATCCTCCAATTGCGCAGACTTCCCTCATGAGGTGTCATGAGAATTTATTGGAGGATGACATTTCTAGAATGATCAAGAGTCCAGGTTTGAAAGTGGATCATGAATTTTGCGGATTGAATTTTGAAAACCTGGAAGACACCGGATTGACCACATGTCATGTACAGCTGGAGTCCCTTCTACCTTCCTCTTCTACTAACCACTTTCCCTCAAAACTTGAGTCTCTATATTCTCCTATTCCTCCTCCTATCAAAAAGATCAAAAAATTTGAAAAAGTAAAAAACACCATAAAAATTGAAAATGGAAAAGACTTAAAAAATTTGGGATCTTGCACTTAGGGAAGCACTAGATAGAAAGTTGATTTTTAGCTTCCCTTTTTAATGGCCATTGAACACTTTCCCGGCCTTAAAAAGATTTGTGGGAAGTAAATTGATGCCTAAAAGGCCGGGTAATAAGAGGACAAGGATTGAGAAACATATAGTGTCTATGACCACCTCTTTGATGATAGGGAGAAAAACCAAGAGCCGCAGAGTGAAGCGGTTGCCTAGATTTGATTGTGAAATTAAAGATACCACCTTCATGCATGCAAGAATCGATGATGACTCACTGGTTAATATCCTCCCAACATCCGTGTTGCCAAGCTCAAAACTCAGATCTGCCAAGAAGTCAAGAGAGATTGTTTAGTTGGCTGATCGGTCCATTAAATAGTCGAGAGGAACCATTTCAGTCATCATTACTTTCCAAGGTGCTCTACTCCTGGTAGACTTTCACGATCATTGATATTGAGCATCGAAGAGAGTTCACCCAGTCTCCTATCATTATCGGGAAGTCATTCTTAGCCTTGGCTAAGGCAACTATAGATTGCGAGACTCGGGAGATCAATTTCACTACATTGGGAGCTCCTCCGACACCTCACCAAATCTTTGAGGATACAAGATATTCTAAGGTAACTCGTACAGTCGCAGACAGTCGTGACCTCCGAGAGACAGTTGAGTCCCGTCTCTCTACTACACCTGAGATATCGACTGTCCATACGACCATTGGTTCAGAGACTTCCTACACCTCCACATCACCCATTGCTTGCATCCCCACCACCGTGACAGCTTCTAGAGAGGGACTCACAACCAGAAGCTGCTCCTGAGTCTGACACGATCATTTCTGATTTCCTTGATTAATTAGATGATCCGACACATGAGCCTATAAAATCCAAGCCAACTGAGAACATTGTGCCATACCAGAGACGTGTGCTGACCCTACAGGAGTATTATAATGCATATGGTGACTCATCTGATGATGAACCTCTGATCAACACCTCACTACATTTAGGATCTAAATCAAAAGAGACAACCGAGAACAAATTGACCAATCTTGAAAAATCAGTTTCTCTATCATCTAGTCGATCACCTGGTAAGAAGAAGAAGAAGAGTATTGATTCCTCGAGGGTGTTCCCCCAAACTCCTCAAGACGTATCACTCTCCTCTTCCTCTTGATGCTTTCGGTTCTAGAAAATCGGCTAAGAAAGTTACCTTCGACTTAACCAGAAAGGAACTTTCTGAGGAGTCCTCATCAAGCCCGGATGAGGTGATCTATATGACTGAGCTCAATTCGGCTATTCTAAAGCCATATTTGAGCAAGCAGCCGTGTGTCGACCCTCATTGGTCGGTTCCCTACCCCTCACTATTATTCCTCTTAGGACGATTCTGACAGCGACACATGTGTATACTACCCACCCCTCGCTCCCGCGAGAAGGTCCGTCACAAACCTTCTTGATCCTTGTATATTCTCATTTCTCTTTGAATAGTTTTTCTTTCTTTTATTTCCCTCCCTCCCCCGTGATTCCGCATCACTCACCCAGTTCCATATCGTTTTCATTTTGAGGCTATACTTGGATTGACTAGATCCTAAGTATGGGGGGGTGAGTGACCCGAGTTGCTCCATCTCTTCTTTTTATTTTCTTTTTGTATATTCTTTCCCATCCTCATCGGTCCCCCATTCTTGTCTTCTTTCCCATTCTTAGGCTAACCAGAGCCTAAGTATGGGGAGGTGATGTCTGTTGTGTATTATCGACACTCTTATATTCTTCTTCACTTCCATTCTTTTCACCCACTTATACTTAGTACGAGCTATGGCTTTTTATCACCTAGTGCCATGAGGACATATACACTTTACCTATAGCTCGTACTTTGACTTGTTTGTAATTAAAATAAGGGATTATGAGTAAATTGTTTTAAATAAGAGGTATAACAAAAAAATTTAAAAAAACTTTTCAAAAAAATATTTTCAAACATATTTTCTCTTAAAAAAACTTTTCAGAATTTTTTTGTTTCATTCTTCTAAGGAAAACTTCAATTTTTTCTTTCCGT
Source organism: Ottelia alismoides (assembly GCA_037367405.1). NCBI lineage: Eukaryota > Viridiplantae > Streptophyta > Magnoliopsida > Alismatales > Hydrocharitaceae > Ottelia > Ottelia alismoides. The sequence continues at coordinate 207,332 of JAZKJV010005310.1, read as the reverse complement.
TTACTTTTCAAAAAAGTGTGTCCTTTATTATTTACCTTTCTTTAAAAAACTTTTGAAAAAAAATGAAATTCTTTTTCAAAAAAAAACTTTTTCCTTCTTTTTCTTTTATTTTTCAAAAAAATAAAAAAATCAAAATAAAAAAAACTAACTAATAAGTTTGTTTAGTCCCTGACACTTTCACATTCACACAAGACTTATGATGTTTAAGAACACTTGGTTAATGAGGTCTTGAGATTTTGAGTTAACTAGCTTTAGTCATTAGGGTCTTTAATTTAATTATTTGCATTTCCCTAGTTTGAAAGATTTGTGTGCTATATTGCATGCTTAGTCTCCACCTTAATAATATGATCAACACCTCACATACACGACTGCAATTATGAAGAGATGAGTTGAAATTTCACTTGAGGAACTGGGATGAGGGATTTGAGTTTGGACTTGATTTGATGATACTTGAGGATGGGATAAAATCAATGAAGGCTTCATGAAACCTGAGTGTCAGCACCTTTAGCCAGTATAAGAACATGGTTCTTGTACTATCTCTTTGACATTTACCTAAGTGCTAGGGTGTGATAAAATAAAAAAATTATTGATCAGTGTGCGCCAACTCTTGGTAAAAGCAGTGGAGCTAGCCAAAAATAAAGCAAAAAAATATCAATGTTGAAATAAGCTCTCTTTCCACAAAGTCAATTATCAAAAGAGCTTCCACCAAAGGCGAGCGCTCCCAACCATTTCAAAGTGTCCGCTTGGACCACCGCTATTAGGACCAGGAGTCGGGCTTGCACAAAAAAGGGCTCTACATCGTAAATGCTACAAGTCTGGGTGTAGAAGGTATAATAGATACTCAAAAAAGGCACACCCCGGTGTACTCCCAGGAAAACAAGTGTAGAAAGCTCCAACTTCTCTTGGCGAACACACTGATCAACAACAAAAAAACACATTGAGTTAATAAGGCACTCGAGAGGATCCTTGTTCCAATGAGAGGGAGAGAAGAAATGACACAATCCTAAACCCTCCATCAACTGGCCTTCCATCTACACTTTTAAGTCTAACAACTAAAGACACGGTGGATTGGATGCAAGAAATGGTTTATTCCCTAGTGTTGAGAATTGGGTTCTTAGGAGAGTCTCTTGGATTGGAACATTGAGTGACGTTGCAACTCTACTCTTGTAACTGCAGTCCACACTTAAAGTCATATCTTACTATATATGTATACAAAGAGAGTCTGATGATGAGGGAAATTAGATACCTTTTGACTAGAGCTTGGTTCAGCTTAGAATTTTAGTATCTCTAAAACCGAGAGTTCTTGAACATATCAAGTCTTGTATTCACATGCACAGTCAGGGGTTTATCCAACTTATTCATTCTTTATTTGCTCGAGGACTAGCAAAGTTTAAGTATAGGGGGGTGATGAATCCATGATTCATCATCTCAATCTACTGATCTTAGTAGAATCCTCGAGTAAAATGCCAAATAAATGTCCATAAAATCAATAAATTAATAAAATGACTCTTGTAAATAAAATACACTAATTATTGTATATTATATTGTACAAAATAAAGTAACAATAAAAAGTCGCAAAATAAAGGAGTTTTTCACCTCATTTTCGGCTCATTTTTCACCCAAAACTTCATGTATTTTTAATAAATTTATTTCAAATCATTTTCATCTAATTCTTTTTTCAACTTGTTTATAAAAATTTATATAAAAATACAAAAATATAAAATAATTCCACCTCAAATAAGTGCTCCTACATCCCAAAGAGAAAAAGTTGTAATGTCCAACTTTTCGGCTAAATAACTCCAAATTCACCTAACTCACTTTTAAAGTTCAAGTTATAAAATTATATATCCAATGAAAGTGGTTTCATTAAAATCGGAGCTCGTTTGCAAAATATGAATATTGGGACCTCGCTGTACATTGTACATATTGTACATTTTTTGTGCTTCCCATTTTTTATTTCCTTTTTCTTAATCATTAAAATCCAAAAAAATCAATGTTGTGTTGTATTTTATTCCTAGTATTTTATTGTATTTTTCTATTGTAAATATCTTTTATTAAAAATACAAAAAAATAAAATTAGAAAAGTAAAAAAAATACATGTTGTTTGTCTTCTTTTGTAAATTCTCCACTTTTTTCTTCTCTTTTATTTTATTGTATTTAATGTAGCCTACTTTATTTTATTTTTTCTCTTTATTTATTTCTCATTCTCTACTATAACTTCTCTTCTACCACCAACTTCCATTCAACTCCACTATCTTCCAATAACCTCCCATTCCACTCCATCTCATCCACCTTCATTTTTTCTCTCTAACTTCTCATTATTCTTCTTTATATTCATCTCCACATCCTCATTTTCACCCATCCGCCATTCTTATAGAAAAAGGAGAGAGGTTGGAATGTGGTATCGGTGACAACGGCTTATCATCTTCCTCAAGCGAAGACTTCCTTTAGGCGAGATCCGCGGCGACCATCGTTCCTGCGTCACTCGCTTCCCATCGAGCTCGCATTGCTTCTCTGATTTTTATTTCGCTAATCGGATCAGGGCGACGACATGAGTCCAGTGTAGCTGCTCCGTAAATCCGACGAATCTCAGGTAAGTATTTCCTCTCATTTTTTTATTTTATTTTATCTAATATTTTATTTTCTTGTTGTCTCATCATCATATTATTTTCGTCATCACCACCACCATCATAGCATCCCCCAAATTCATCTTCACCATTATCCACCTTCATTTTTCATTTGCATTTTTCCCTATTTAAGAAAATTAAAAATTTAGGAAATTAATAAAAACACTGCAAAAAATCAAAAAAGTAAAAAAAAGGGACGAAGGAGGCAGCCCGCCACCACCGCCTCCTCCGCCAAGGCACTCCTCCGCCAAGGCGCTGCCCCCTGCCACGGCCCTCCCAGCCTCCTGGCTGCCGTAGCCGCCACCGCTGGCCCTACGCCAGACCACCACCACCGCACTCCCTTGCACGACGCCCCACATCTATCTCCCGCCAGCCGTGCCTCCACCGACGTTGTTCCCCCACAGCCCTCCACACACCTTCTCCAGGCCGTGCCACCTGCGCCTGACCCCAAGCGACCATGCGCCGCCACTCACTCTGTCATGGCAATCGTCAGCTCTCGCAACCCATCTGCCCTCCACGGTCGGCCGTCCACCGCATTGCGTCGTACTCCCCCTGTGCCCTAATAACACAAGACGAAGGTCTTTTCTCATTTTTTTTGTTTTTATAAAAAATGCATTTTTATATTATATGTTTTCTTAATTACAAACAAGTCCCTGTACATGTTTTGCATTGTCATTTTTGTTTCTGTTTTACACGGACACCCCTATGTTTGCATATTAGTTTGGACTTCATATTCGCATCATATTATTTATTGAAAAATATCATTTTGTTGGACAACTAATTCTCTATCATATGAATATTTATTTGTATTTTTTGAGCTTTGGGTAATTAATTAAAATTATTCTATTGAAAACTTTCTTATTTTACCCACTGTGATGTTTTAAATTCATATTTTACTCTCAGGGCCTGTTCGTTTGGAGAATAGGCCCCGGAATAAGGGGCCTATTCTCCTTTCGACACGGATTTCTATGGTACGATTATTTCTCCTCTTTCAATATTTTTTCATTGTTATTCCTATCTTTATCCCACCTTACCTACCTTTATTTCACCTTATTCTCCTTATTCCTATCCTCCAGCCGAACAAAGAATAGACCCTTATTCTCCTTATTCCCCATCCTTATTCATGCTTATTCTCGAACCGAACGGGCCCTCAGTTGCTCCAAAAATTTCACAAAAATCAGGAATGATGATCTAATTACAATCCAAATTTCATCTTAACTGGAGTTGCCCTGTGCCTTGAATAAATTATAGAGTGATTTTATTGATTGTTTTTTAGTTAAATCTACACACCTCTTTTTTTGTGAAATTTCAACTCTCCTGGATTGTCTCTATAAATATCTTTTTGAGATAATTTGCACTCTGGCCAATTTGATATTGTGGATTTATTAGGAATTAATTACTCACTATCACTCTATTTTCATTAAAAAATCCAAAAAATTTCATATTTTGTCTAGAAATTCAAAAAAATATTGTAGCATCATTGCATCATGTGTATGTTCCACTAAAATATTCATAATTTTTAAATTCTGTTTGAAAGAAAAATTTCATAAAACGCATAAAAAGTGTTCATTTTTCATTGTTGTGTTTTAATCTATAAAATTCTTCAAAAATAGTGTCTTGCATTCATCTCTAGATTAGGATTCTAAGAAAAATATTGTTTGGCTAAATTGGACTAGTTTCATGTTAAACTTAATTTAGCTAAGCTATATAGTTTCTTAGTAGCATGATTCACCCGCATATTGTATTTGCATTTATTTGTGCATAAAAAAAATATGTGTGGAAACTTAGACCTAAGTTTTTGAATTAACCCGATGTTGTTCTTTTGCCTCCCTGTGTTCGACCCCGAACTTGCCCGGGATATAAATTAAAGCCGAGACACTCTTCACGGAGATCTTCTCTCAGTTCTGAATGATTTGCTAAGTACCCCTATTACAATGAGTACACATTATATATCGTATTTAGCGATCGATTAGAAGTACATCAACAAGAACAAGGGTCAAACACATAGACATGACGAAAATATCAAACGTTTTAGAGAGAGATTTGCTTTGAAATACATAAAAAAGGAAGGATGAGATCTCTTAATTTTTCTTTGATTTTATAAAACTCAAAATGTAATGAAAATAGTTCTAATAGATTACAAGTTCACGTAGGATTTTTCGGTGATTTTTTTGGAGTTTCTAGCTATTTTTAATGATTTTTCAAATATGTAGGGGGTGTAAATGTGATTTTTAGAAAAGCTAGGGTTACAGATGTAAAAAAAGTATAAACTAAGGGCATGATAGAAAATGAGCAAACCTACCAAGACCGAAAGGTAATTGTGCCAATAAAAAAACTTAATGGAAAAATTATAGAAAAACACATAAACTTTAACAGAATTATAGAAAGGTCCTTTAGGGACTGAAATATAAAAAAAATATGAAAGAAATAAATGCAAATTATACAGAATATAATAATCAGAAAATGGGAAAATTGAAATAAATAAAATAAATTTTTTGCTAAATTATAATTAGGTTCGAATATTATAAAAAACTAAAGGAAAAACAGAATTACGAAGGGGACCTTAGGACCCCTCCCTTCCTCCCGACGACAGTGGCGATGGTTGTGGCAGTGCGTAGGAGGGGCTTGGCAGAGGGTGGTGGCGGTATCTCAAGGAGAGCAGAGAAGGGCGACGGACCGACGTAGAGGTGATGAAGAGGAGGGCAGCGAGGAGGCGGGGCCGTCGAGTCCTGGATGCCTCTTTTCATGGCTAAATCCTCCTCCCCTTTTATACACGTCGAGGGAGGGGAGGAGGTGGAAGGAAAAGGGGCATGGTTGTTGATGTTGGGATGAAGGCTAATGGCCTCGTGATGGTGGTTGTGCGTGAGTGGGAGACGAAGAGGGTGGGGGCGCCGCGTTGGAGGCGAAGGCGGAGGGGCACATGCGACGTGCGGCTGAAGCTGGAAGAATGGGGGTCGCTGACATCATCATTGACTTCAGTACCCCTTTTTATTTTTTTAATATATAATTTTTTTCAATTTTTTTGACAAATGAATAGGGAAGGAAGAGGCCTCTTAGACCTCTCTTAAATATTACCTAGAACTAAAAAATTAAAAATATTAGCTCCTTTAATATGGGCTTGATGCCCATGTTTAATAATAATAAGAAGAAAGATGGATTAATATTTTTATTTCTTTTTTTATTTGTTTTTTAATAATAAATATGCAACTTTTTGATGATGTTGAATGCAATGAAAATCACGAAATGAAAATTAAGCAAAAAATTAGGAAAAATTGTAACTAATTACACAAGTTTTTTGCTTAATAAAAGGTATAAAAATGTGATAAATCATATATTCTACCACATGTAGATAAAAATCATTATGGTGTGAGCGGAGTGAAGATCTTATGTACGTTCTTGGATTGAAAATCTGAGTAATTTCATGTGAGACGTGTCTTTGGGGTATCTAGTTATGGAGACATGTTTTTCGAGAGATCCAAGTTATGTACGTATAAATTATAGTGTTGTGGTGTGGGCGAGATGAGGATCTCATGCACGTGCTTCAATTGAAAATATGAGGTGTGTTTTGGCAGTATCTAGTTTGAGACATGTGTTAGCCATGTGAGTCCAAGTGAACCATTTATAAAGAAATGTTATTATAATCTTTAATATATCAATAAAAGTTATTTATTTATTTTCACTCCTTCTATGAGATTAAATGAATTCATGCACTTATAAGGTTCCGTAGTACAATTAGGGTTATGTACCATGACTATCTTAATAATCATATAACAATTGATTCAATGGTTGAATCATAGAAGCTGGTTCTTGGATGATATATAAAGAGTTAGATAGAAGAATCATCAAGTACCGTTAAATGATCATTAAGAAAGGATCTCTAGCCCAAGAAGGAGATGGCATTGACGAGACTGAGATAACCAAGACATATGTCGTATGCTGTCATGATATAAGCACACATACTCTGTCTGGAGATAAATGTATTACTATATGTCAAAGTATGTACATTATGCAGACCATTAGGTTGATGACCTAATCAAGGTCTATAAACCGATGATCTGGTGTGCATACAATGGCATATGGGTAATACGACCTCTCAAAGGGATCATACATGTTCACTACTGAATCAGAAGGCATGAGCTCACTCATGAGGTATTTGGACCCGATAAAATGTCATGTGTGGTCGTCTTGCTTTGGAAGCATGACAAGAATTTGAAGGTATGATATATTCTTTTGGAAAGCATATGATTGATACAAACTCCCAATTACCAAATGAGAAACTTAATGATAAAATCTTGAAGAAGATAGCTTAAATATGATCTAAAACTTTAGGTTTATTCTAGGTCTTTCAGTATGCAGGATGTACATGTATAAGGAATACTCAAGGGTGATGTGATCGTAAACGAATATATAACCAAGACTCTTCCATTCTGAGGGAGTGATAAAACATGTTTGGATTTCAGTGACTCCTCTCAGTAGATTAATAATCCGATCTCAGTCCAAATGTTGGACATTGATCTGAATGTGATTTGGGTGTAATGAGAAGATTGGATTTACAGTTTGATTTAGTCAAACATCTTTGAGAGGTTCCTAAGGTCAGAATTTGAGATATTATCTGAATATCCAAGTCACTATACATGGAATGTACAATCATCATATCCTTATATCCAAGTATCCGCAGAGAAAGCACATTATTCTTGAAAGAGTTCAAGAATAATTCTATTATTAATAATGCATCTAAGCATTGGGAAATTGATAACTAAGTGTGATTTCTTATCATTAATAACATGAATATGATTCATATTATTTGGACACATAAGAATAATCATCAAAGATAATTGAATATGATTTAATTATCAAGGATATGATTAATGCGGATATCACTATCCATAATAATCATAAATATTATAAATATGATTTATAATATATTGAAGAGATTTAATTATAAATATGATTTACAAATTAAATGTTGATGTGAATTAGATTCACATTATACAATTAATTGTAAATGAAATCTATATTTTATATTGGATGATTGAATATGAGTCATAATTGTCAATGGCATGATTGAAATTATCACAAACTATTTTCAAATTATTTCGGTGAATAATTTTACAACAAAATTTATTGCACATGTGTAATGTTTGATGAGATATGAGATCTCATCAAATATGGAATGAGAGAGCCTCCTTGCCATAATAGGAGTGGACAACCACCTTGAGACCTAATTCTTGATGGTTGCCAACCTTATGTATGGAAGGAGGCTTGCTCTGCTTCCAAGTAATTCCATATTTGTTTATTTAATTATACTATTTTATAATTATGGATCTTCAGAATATTTAGTTTATTTTTAAATTAATTATTTGTTATTAAAAGTTTATGAAACAAAATCAGGACCATTGATTTGAAAGCATAAATTAATCGACACCATTGATTATGTGTGCATGTGGATTGGAATCCATGGACATCCAAATTGTTATAAAGAAAGGCTAATCCTAGCTCTTTCTCTTACAACAAGAAGAAGCAACAAATTTCTCTCTCTCTCTCTCTCTATTCTCATACACGTCCAAGTGCCTCTCTTTCTCTCTCAAATCCTATGTGGACATCGACTTTGTAGTTGTTTAGAGCCTCATCATCGTCGCAGTGATGTTATGTTGCCAGATCGACTACTTGTGGATCTCTGCCTTCTTCAGTGCATCTTGCTCGCGAGAAAGGCTACCGATTTATTGAGATTAAATTACAATACTTTGCGCTTGGTTCATCAACTCAGATTGTGGGATCTATGCATTCATTCACATGCCTGCAAGTGCATCCTTTGTTAGATTAGACTTGAGACATGATGTCTCTTCGTTTAGAGGTATGCAATCACAATCACGCTTCAAGAGGAAATCCCTTAACTCATTTGTAATCTTGATAAAACAATTTGGGAAGTTTTCTCATATCGTGTGGTTTCATCTAATTAAACTTTTCAAATTATGTTGCCTGTTACAATTAGTATGACTAGTTGCCCTATATCTTATATGATGTGATATATACGCTTTCGTGGTGCGCTAAGACCTAAACCCTTACCTTAAAGTGATATAAGATCCGTGTTAAAGTTCTTGGATCTGATCCAAACTTTAAGATAACATGATTTTGTATATCGTATGCGTGGGGACTCGTAGTTTTTGTATCAGATGCATGTTTCAAATTGTTTTTCTCTAAGATAAAAGATACTATTTAAAAATTAGTTGTACATTTTTTGTATAATAAAAAGTATTTATAATGTCTAAATATATCTCCAAATCATTAGCCAATAGTTGGCACCATAGGTACATAAAGTAAAATTCAAAAAGTTCTCGCAGTGACATTGTTTTGCATGTATTCATGGATCTATAACAAATTAATTTTTGGTTACTATTTTTCCATCATGAAATATAACATAAAAAATTTAGTTAAGTAGATAATTAAACCAGTACACCGCTCGAATTTATTCCGTGCAATTCCAACTCTGTTTGTTCTAGATATTCCATATTTATTGAAGATGGGTCGGATGATGATTGGATCATCAAGGTTACTTTCTTAATGTGTTTATCATTCAGTGTAAATAAAGAAAATTATGAATTTACCATGATTAAATTGATGATTAATATTTATGAAAATATTTAATTAAACATCAATGATTATTTAATGATAAAAACTCTAATTTTACCTATAATAGTTGTAGGTCAACTTTTACATGAGAAACATGTTTGCTTGATATGATTAGAAATTTAGGATCTCAAAATTATTTTTAGATACCTAAGATTTCTAAGTGATTACTATATAGTATAATTCTGGTCATCAAAGGAATGATTAATAAAACTACAAGTACATTGATCTAATGATTGTTCTCGAGTCATTATGGTGATTGTGTATATGCCATTGACATTATAACAGGTTACTTAATTGGCACACGTTGTATCATTTGGAGTGAAAATGCCCCCTCTTAGCATTATCTGCCCAATGTATCTTGATCCATTTTGATGAAAGGGTAACATGAGTAAATCAAATTGTACTCTAATTACTAAAACTGAAGAATAATACACACTTGTGAGAGCTAATACTATATAGTAATATCAAGCAAACCCTAATTGTTTGGTGGTTGATTGATTAGTTTGACAATTGATTTAATATCATTAAATTAATTAGATTCAATTAAAATAAACACTCTGTTATAAATAGAGATGTAATTCCCATGAAAGAATTAATTATGTGAATATGATTCATGTTGATTAATTAAAAAATTTGAATGAGATATATACATGGTCTCCCATCAAGGCGAAGGGTTTTGTCACCATGGATTGTATATTGGAGACGTCTATGTGAAGTCATAGCTCTAACGTACAAGTGCACATCGATCGGGTTATTCGTTTCTTGAAAGAGTAAGGCCATGTGCATAGTGACCCCACTATTATCCCTCATATAATTGAGGTGGTATTGGATTGCACATACCAAGTTTTATTCATGTTGATAGTTGATTCAATTAACAACAGGTCAACATCACCTTGGGGGTGGGACCGAGTGTTAAAGATCGGAATAGGAAATGCAAGTTGGACTTGCAATTAGTTACATAAAACATACAAATGTTAATAGTTAAAAATTTGCATTTAGATCATATAATTGTGTTTTCATTAGAAGATTGGGGGATTTTTATATACAACTTGTGCATGGGAGATGGGAGGCTCCTAATATGAAACTTATTAATGTTTATAGTTTTGTATTTAAATCATATGTTAATATAATAAATATTGAGTTATTGTTGGGAGATAATGGGAGCCAAGATCTCTCCCGCCCCCTTGTCTATGTCACTGCATATCATGGTGAGGGTGTACTCTTGAAGAGTGATTCTTCCACTTAACGATGTCATTACGAACTGTTGCTCTGTGTGCATAAAATTCATGCTTGATCTCATCCTTATTATAATACTCAAAGAACTTTTCATTCTCAAACTCTCCGCCATGATCACTTCTTAATTTAGTAAAAGTGGTTTCTTGTTCATTCTAAATTTGTTTAGCTAGCTTCTCGAACTCTGAGAAAGCTAAGTCCTTGGAGGAAATGAAAAAATCTAAGTAAAACGTGAGAAGTCATCTACTATGACAAAATAGTAGAGACACTCGCTTAAACTTTCGGATTTTATGGCTCCAAACAAATCTAGATGTGAGAGCTTTAAAGGTATGATCGAGCTAATGAACTGTTTGGGTTTCCAGGATTTTCTGTGGAGTTTTCCTAGATCACATGATGAACACATGTCCACCTTCCTATAGGATAGTTTAGGTAGGTCTTTAACAAGGTCAAATTTATTAAGCTTATCGATTAATTTCATGTGAATGTAACATAATCTTTTAAGCCATCGTAAAACTTCTTCTTATGTTTCCAATAGGAATTATAGCAATGAAACTTCTTATGTTTCCAATAGGTGTCATAGCAATGAACACTCATCGAATCTAAATATATAAATATTGTTATATGCCAATCTCCCTTAAGCAAAAGATTTCTTTTGTCGTCCATAACAACTTCAAAGTGATTTTTAGATTAAACTAATTTAAAACATTTGTCGCAGATATGAGAAACACTCAATAGGTCGTGCTATAGTCCTTTAACAAGGCTAACACGATTAATAGTAGTTGTAGGGTTTTCAACTGTACCTTCGCCAATAATCATACATTTATGATTGTTGTAAAAAGTGACAGTTCCACTAGCTTTGGCCTTGAGGTTGAGGAATTTAGGCAGGGACGGAGACGGGGAGGGGCCAGAGGGGGCTAAACCCCCCCCCCCAATCCATTAAATTTGAATATATTATGTATACTTTCATAAGGCAAAGAAAAGTCAAAAGTTGGTAATTATAGCATTCCATGATGTAAAAAAAGGAGATGGAGATAATCGTTATGCCTTTTAACGTGTGCATGTGACATTTTGTTTCCCCAACTCCGATTAAGCTGAGTCCTCTGTATCCATGTTTCATCAAGTCATTCTTTATACTAATGTGCCCATAATACTCATTCTCTATTCCCCATTAAGTCTATTCTCTCATATCTCGATCACATTTTCACCTTGCATAACTCGGCAGTTGGCAATTGATATCAGCATAGTTGAATTTCTCCATCCCTAGTTAACTGGGTTGACTCCTGACTATCGCTCCAGTCCATAGACGCACCTCAGCACTTGCATTTGTTGATTTGCAGTTCCCACCCAGTCGGGAATCGGTCGCCGTCATCAGCATCACAAGTCGCAATTGTGATCTCCAATGCCCTCTAGAACCTCTCCCCACTTTTGTCGGGTGTGATGGTTGTTGTGTGCGGTGCGCTAATGTCGTGACCTTGCGAATTGCAATATGCTTCTGATTGGTAATATCTCATTTTCCTACTATAAGAATGTATATAATTATTGCAAAATTTCATTTTCATCCATAGGATTTTTGTATTTTAAGTCATTGATGCAAACCTTATTTTTTTCAAGCCAACATGATTCATGAACTTCGAATAGAATATCACAAAATTTACTTCTCTGTGCATGTTTTCGAATCCTTACATCATGATCCTTAATTTAATATTAATATAACTATTCATGCTATTTATATCAAATAAATGAGTAATTTTTATGATTCAAATTAACATTTATAATGTTATCGGTATATCATACATTGATCAATTACAATCGATTAAATTAGACAATAGTATCTATATTATACATGTAATTGATAGACATGTAGTGTCTTTAATTGATAAGGATGTGCCATGTTTAGTGTAAACAATAGACATATACACAATATATATCTTGTTTACCATGTTTTACTTATTCCTGCTTTCGGATTAAAAATGTCAAAGAGAATAAAATAATTGCTAACTATTTCTCTAAGAAGATGAATGAAAGTGTTCCTCAATAAATTTTAGGTGATTCTAGTGATATTAAAGATGATAAGCGAAAATACAAAGTTTCATGGTTAGAAATTCCAAATATTGATGTTATGTCAGAAGAAAGAGATCATGGATTGTGTCAGATGATTTGGAATTATCTCAAAAAAGAGAGAAGATGTCATTCGTGCTTATATCAGTTTGGGACCTTATCATCTTATTAAAGAAAATTATCCATTTAATAATAGTGGGAAACAACATCGACGACTTTAAGCGTCATGGTTTAATAGTTATTCATGGTTATAATACTCCCCTTCAGCATTTTATTTCTCTTGCTATATTTTCTGTGGTAAATCTAATTCCAAGTATGGTACAAATGCCTTTTTTATTGATGGATTTCGTAATTGGAAGAAGGATAATGATGGAAGAAATAGCTCCTTTAACTCATATGGGAGGAAAATGGGTATTCTACAATGCTTGTGTGAGCATCGATATAGTTCTCATTATATATCGATATGTAGTTTTATCAAAATGTATAGTGCAATGTGTAAAGTTCTCTAATTTGATAATTATTTACAACGTGGAGAGGCAAATGAAGCATATAGGTCTATAACATCTTTTGAATTTATTCTTAGCATGCATATAATGATATACAACATGAGAATTACAGAAGATTTATGTCAAGTTTTGCAACGGAAGAATCTAGATATTTTGAATGCATTGCAACTTGTGTCATCTACAAAAGTGCACCTCCATAAAAGCATTGGAAGATGGTTGGTCTTTAATATCTGAGAAGGTTATATTATTTTTCCAGAAATGAAAAATTGGTGTTCCAAATATAAATTCTCATCATTCTCAAAGTCCAACAATGTCTCATGGTCAAGTACATCAAGTTACATTGCTTCATCACTTTCGAGTGATATATTTACTGTTATCATCTACTCCCAACTATTAGAACTAGTCAGTCAATTTACCGAGGATACTATGACTCTTCTTACTCTAAGTGCATCTTTAGATCCTAGAGATGACTACAAGATATTCAGCAATATGTATATATGCAAATTAGTAAAGAAATTTTATACTTTTGATTTCACAGATCATGAGCTGATACTGTTAGAAAAGCAATTGATACATTACAAATCAGAAATCATTACACATCATGTTCATAAAAGCGTCTCAAATTTAGTCGACCTTTGTCAAAAATTAGTAGAAGCAAGAAAGTCATGGATATACAATTTGATTGATAGATTGATTCGACTTGTGCTGACACTTCCTATCTCAACTTCAACAGTGGAGATGGTATTTTCAGCTATGAAGATTAAAAAATCCAGGCTTTGTAATAAAATAGAAGATTAATTTTTGAGGAGTTTTATATTAACTTACAATGAGAAAGACATTGCAAAGAATTTCTTGATATAATCAATTATAGATGAATTTGATTTGAAGTTGTGATGTGTGCAATTTAAACAATTTCAAATTCAGGTATACATAACCTCTTTCGGTTTTGTTTAATTTGATATTTCTTTAATGTGATTTTACTATTTGTTAGTAGAAATATGAAATTATCAAAGAAATGATATGGTTGATATAATAATTTTAAAATTATTTTATTTTTTGTACAATAAAATTGCTAAAATGCATGTTTTGATCATATTGAGTTAAAAGTATTCTTTATTCTATATTTTTTCATGTATGTAATTTGTATTAGTCCCTCCAAAGATTAAATCCTAGCTTCATCATTGAATTTAGGTCCCTATCTTCACTCATGTGTCTTGAACATCCAATGCCCATGACCCACTTCCCGTACCTTTCGTGCTTAAGGTTCTGCAAAATATGGTCGGGTCATGAATTGATGATCATGTTGTCTCCTATAAGAAATCTTCGATCTGCAAAATAGTTAACCAAGTTCTTCGATACTGATGAATCAACTATTCATCATCTTTATTCTTTCATTTTGGCTTAAAATCTCTTATAAAATACATGTAAATATCACTTATTCTCATTTCTAAACCAACTAACATCATATGTTAATGTCGTATTTTTATCATTGTTTTAACCCAAAATAAAATAATAAAGAAGAAAAGAAAAAGAAATAATCAAAGGCTATATATGTAATAAATACAGACTGATCCTGACCCCAGGAGTAGGTCAAGTATTGACCTAATCGACAAGGAATAAAGGAGGAAGGATAGGGACATAACTTATAAAAATCTCATAAAATCATGTTCGCATACATATTCATCACTTTAACTTTGTAAATATTTTGTACTATTTTATTTATCATCAAAAAATTCAAATAAATTTTTTTCTTCATAAAATTTGTACATAAAAATGTTCTTTAAATAAAAAATATTTGCAAAAATAAATCATGTACAAAAGAAAATATAAAACACATTGAAAAAGTTGTAATTTAAGAATTGAAAGCTCAATATCTAGTCCATATGAACTCAAAATGAACCATACTCATTTTCGTTACGTTTAAAGTAAAATAATCTTTTAAATGAAGGTGGTTTCATAAATATTATAGTTAAAATGTGAAAGTAAGCTTTTTGGGGGTGTAATGTACATGGACATATGTAAATTACTTTTATTTGTTTTATTCTTTCTATTTTAGTGCATGTTGTATTTTTAGTGTGTTGTGCATATTTTATATTATTTATATAAAATACTAATAAAAATTACAAAAGTTAAAAAGAACAAAAAATAAATAGGTATATTTAGTATATAAGTATAATATACCTATATTGTGCAAAATACTATTTATTTGTACCATTATATTAATTCACAAAAATAATAAAAAATGGATTTATAAATGTGTTTATATAATATTAAATAATTAAGAATATGTATACTTTGTATATTTTTATACTTATAAATACATGTATTTTAATCATTTAACTATCTAAATTATAAAAAATCACTATAAAATAAAGATAAATTATGATTATTTTTGTTAAAAAAGTTTTAATTTAAATTCATCGTATCCTTGTTTTTTATTTATTTCAACTATTTTGTCATTTTCTTCTTGTCTTTATTTGGGCTCATGCCTGATTTGTTGGATTCGGGTTCGTTGACCTGTGGGTCAACTATCCTCTTCAGCTCCAAACCCACTCAAACCACTTAACTTGTCTCCATCTCATATTTATCTACTCTGATTCCCAAAGCCATTCCTTCTAAAATCTCTACCCGATTACCCACCTCACGATCCTAATTCATACCCAATTAAAATCTCTCTAATCCGCGCTTTCATTTCGCGCCAATCTTCCATCTTCTAGAACCTTCTTCCCCTTCCATAAATTCACTCCTGGGTGCCTTCAGTCGCCCTTTGATTCATCTTTACCCCTTGTTTCCTAAAGCTCAAGTCAAGGTTTTAAAAATCGGACCGGACATCAAACTGGGCAAATATCGGTTTTTGATTTTTATGGTCGGACCACTAGGAGTGACCGGTCGAACCGGTGATGACATTAACAGTTCATAAAAACTAGAAAAGACCAAACCGTTGTACTGCTGGTTTGGTTCATATGATTTAACCGGGTCGAACTGAGTTAGATTGGTAGTATCATACAAATAAATATGAAAAATGCTACATCATATCTTTAGAGGATCTATATACTTGTATCCATCCAACTTTTTCCAATACCACTTATACTCTCTTTTTTTATAATTGTACGCACACTATATTTTTACAAAATAGATAGTGATGACATTTTATTAGTACATGTGTGCTCCTATATTATACAAACATAACGATAATATTGTGCATTTTTTAAGAATATAGGAGTGCAAAAGACATTGCTAAATGTTAGGGGTATAAATATTATTAGAAAAATTAAAAAAGGGCACTCCTTTGTAAAATTCATACGTGTGTGTGATGTATAAAATTAACAATTGTAAAATTATTTAATCTTTAATTAATAACAATTGTTTTCAATGTATTACTTCTCATAGTATAACTATGATAACGTATTCTTCCTTTGTTGTTGTTGGAAGTAGACAAACTCATGTAATATGTGAGAAGAGAGACAACACTTATATGGCAGGAAGGAAGAGGTGATAATGGATCATTGACACATGTGGAAGGAGAGGAGATAAATGAGTACTATATTCTGGGTTAGAATGAGAGGAGATTATAAATAGTTTTTAAAAGTTTACATTTTATCAATTATCAAAAAAATATATTTTTGTCAATAGTTGAACCGGTGGTTTGGTTCAATTGGTTCAACCGGGTTTTAGCGGTCCAACCGGGTTTTGACCGGTTTTGACTGGTTTTTATGTTCTGAATAAAAAATGGGTGGTTGGGCCGTTTTTCTTCCGGTTCTTGGTTTAATTGGTTGAACCGGTCGGTTCGATTTGGTTTTTAAAACCTTGGCTCGAGTTATCAAGAGGTAGCTTCTTATGACAGGAGGAGAGCACAGATGAGCGGGAGTGTGAAGGAGGAGCTCCAACAAGATCCGGTCCTCTAGCAACCTTCTGATCACTGGGAGCGAGCCTTCGGCCATTGGATGAGGAGGCAAGGAACCATCCTCATTCCTTTCCCTTTCCATGTATCGTAGCTTCACTCTTCATTCGATTTTGTTTAATTTTCATTTGGTTTATTGTGATTTTAGTTGTGTAGTAGTAGGGCTCCATTCCAACCTCCGATCATTTAGATCGTAGGTATCGCACCTCTAATTTGAAACCCCTTCACTCCGATCCACCTCAATGAATCACGAATCATCCAACTCTTCACACCATCTTCCATAACCTCCCACCACAGATCTGTTGATCCCATTTCCTCTACTTTATGCTGGAGATCCCTTCCATCCACATCATTCCATTTATTTCGTCGTTGAATAACATTGGGTCGAGGCTTGTGAGACCTCAAGCATAGGAATATCATTTGCAGTGCATCAGGAACAACAACTGGAGTGGAGAACACGTTTCAAAACCAAGACAAAGTTTTCTGTGTTCCAGATCTCCAATCAATGAGATTTGAAGCTTGGTTGACCTTCAGATTTGAGCAGAAATTCCAAAGGAATTGATGGAATCCATTCACGTCCAGATCTGACAAAGATCGGTGGAGATTCGCTCGATGAAAGCTTGTTGTAGAAGATCTTCTGGTGCATCATCCGACCAAGAAGAAGGTGCCCATATCTAATTAAATCCATCCATTCATGCCCAATTTGTGACCCTCGGATTAGATCTGAAGCCGCATCAGAGCCGCAGGCCGCCTTTAATCCGCACGTGCTTACCATGTGATCCTTTGTGATATTGCATCTTTTCCCTATTTCTTTTTGTTTATTATAAATAAATGCATTGTTTGTTTGTGAAATAATTGCATATATGCCCCCCTTATTCTTGTTAATTGCTCTTAGGACCTGACGAATAATGACCACGTGTCCTTCGCCACACCTCACGTGCCCAAACACGTGAGGTGGTGGGATTTTTGCAAGAACTCCCCTACAATTACGTGTTATTGTCTAGTCTAGAAACTTTATATTAAAGTTCAAAACTTTTGGGATATTTGCATGTATGAACTACCACCTTTTATAAATTGCATTTATACCCATGCCAACGTGGAATGAATTAGATATTTGTGGGTAAATTTTGCAGAGGCCCTAGACTTTGGGTTTTCATTATTGTTTGCATTTTAACTTATTTTTATTTGCAAATCATGCCCTCCCAGTATTGCATTTCCATTTTTTGTATTATTTACACTAAAAATATCATTTTGCCTTTAAATTTATAGGATTTTTAATGTAAGTGTTTTATAACATATTTCATCACTTATATTTTTCGTAGGGCATTTGATATTAATTTCCTATATTTAAAAATCCAAAAATATTACATTTATTCCCTGCTTGCATTAAAAATCCATAAAAATTAGGAAAATATTTTGAAAATTCTAAAAATTTAGGATTATTTATTATTGCATTTTACACCTACAGATCAAAAATCACTAAAAATTTTAAATAAAAACAAAAATAGCAAACCTCTCTAACCCAAAAAAATTATAAAAGAATCATTTAAAAATCCAATTTTTTTTATTTTTGAATTTTCTTTATTATATTTCCTATAGATTAAAATTAGTTTTGGAATTTTTTGAGCTATTTAGCTATTTTAGAAATCCAAAATAATTCAGCCTGTTTATTTAAGTCATTGTTTTGACTTTTAATTCAATTAAAAATCCAAAAAAGTAGTAAAAATTCTAAGTAAATACCAGAAATGGAGAAAGACCTAAACAATAAAAACACTTTATCTCCTCATTTTTGAATATTTATATGTATTTTTTTTAAATTATAAAATCCTTATCCTACTTATATAGTTATATTTATTTATATTATTATTAATATTATTGAAAATATTAAAAATCCCAAAAATATTTTAGTAACCTAAAAAATAAAAAAGAATATACTTTAGGGTATTTTGCAGATTTTTTCTTAATTTTGTATATTATCATCTCTATTAGTTATATTATACCTATATACTATACGTACTTATGTTATAACTAATTAAAAAGAGAAAGAAAATAAAAAATAGAAAAATAAAAAGAAATATAAAAAATATAAAATTAAAGACACATAAAAATATAAAAAATAAAAAAAATAATTTAAAACCTACTAAAAATCATAAATCTTCACAAAACCCAAAAACATTTATCGTCTTCTGTCAATTTTGGTTGTCTATCCCATATTCTCCCTATGTTCGAGTTGCTCTGTACACATCTTTTGTAGAGTTATAATAAATTTTAACTCCACTTGCTGCTTTGCTTTACTATATTCATTTGTGGGTTAATTGTTGTCGTATTCATGGTTTAGTGAATAGTTGCCTCAATGACACTGTGTCTTCACTCTTTGTGAGGATATTTTAGACCGATGCAATCTCAAAGGGGTCGCGAACTAAATGGCAATTTTAAAACGTGGAATAAATGGACTAACTGATGGAAACAAATAAAGTGGCGTGCAATACGCAAAAATCAGCAACAATTGACAACAAATACTCGAGTTCTAGCACCGGTTTCACCACAATTTCAGGGCAAATCAAATAGTTAATAGTTCTTGGGAAAAATTAGCAATGTTGCAATAACTAGCGATCTCAATACATCACCAAACCAATCAGCAACACAACAGTCCACGAAAATAAATTATGCGGCAGAATAATTGGCAGAAATGGCGCTCATACCACAACCAGCAAGGGGAAGAAGGCGAACTTCAAATCTGGCCAAAGGCGAAGGCAGCGGCCGATCAGTGGTAGGTGCAATCATCACGACAACGCTCTCGTCAGCAAAATGAAAGTTAATCTCTCTACATCCATAATAATTAACGACTCTCATAGAGGCAAGAAAAGGTCATCCTAGGATGATCAGAGTACGCTCCACAGGGTGGAGGTTTCCATAGGTAATGCAGCAAAATCAATTGTGAAGCTCATGCCTTGGATCTGAATGATGGTGTTCTCTAGAATACCCCTTGGCCTCTTTATTGATCCACCAACAAACTGGAAAATCATCATGGTTTTCTTGAGAGGCCCAAGATGATGAGATTGTACCAACAAGAAGGGTGTTATATTAATCTAAGATTTGTCATCAAGGAGAGTATGATCACAAGAATAGTAAAAAAAGATGCATCTCATAATATGTGTAACAATGTTCCCTTTTCTGATGGGTTGATGGTGAGTGATGGCCTGGACAGTGGCCATGGTCAGAATGTGTCACTTAGATCTGCTTCTTTACTTTCTTTTCATGGGATTGGGTGCAGATAATTTGGTCATGGCCTTGTGAAGTTGGACCTCCACAATATAGTGAATAGTTGCCACCACTTCAGGAACGGTCAATATTTTTATGATTTTCTATCTCTTCCATACAAGGGAAGAGATCGGAATCATCATCTACAAAAGGATGACAAAGAGCAGTTTGTACAGTGTCATCCTTGGGGGCAAAGGTGGGAACTGTTGTGAATGTGTGTGTGGGCATAGGATATGGCATGGGTGCCCTCTCCTCACTAGCTGACTCGACAAGGTGTCTCCCATAATCTTATTGTATTTTTAGATTTTTCTCATTTGTTTTTATTTTGGGCAATTGCAAGATCTCATAGGCATCCTCAAGTGAATCCATGAATCTAGAAGGTGAAGCGGCAGTGTGGCTCTTATTTAGGCTAGTGAGGTCATCTATCCTCTTATTCATTTACTGCACTAACCGGATCATGTTCACAAGAGAGGTATCCAAAAGAGGCAACTCCAACAACTTAGTCCTCAGGTGGGTGAGATGAGGGGCACTGTGATGGTGGTGGTGGTGGGTAGAAAGAAAAATCTGATGCCTGAAAGTGTAGATGAGGCAGATATGCACAAAAAGTAAAGTCATGGGCAAAGTCCTGATAAAATGAAGGTGGATCAGCTGGAGTGGAAGAAGGATATGCGAAGTCTAGATAAAAATCACTCTAATAAGCCATCTTCGAAATAAAAGACGGGGATTAGGAAAACACAAAGGTCAAGTCAGATATGCAAGAAAAAGGCGCAAATTTGTAGAGAATATCGAGTATGCACACAACCAAACACAAATATAAACAAATAAAAAGCCTCGGATCCATCAACTCAACATAATGACGACTGTGAAAGTTCAATCTTCGTATCTTGTCAAATTTTAGAGTTAGGTGAATTTCAAAAAGTTGTACAAGCACGTAGGTAGGCCTAGGATTGGGGCACTAATCCTTAATGTGTATGTATCAAAATATAAATGTGAATACATAGAGGGGGTTACTCTTCCCAAGACAAGGATTTTTCTTTTTGATTTTAGGGTCGAGTAGAGTTAGCAGTCCAAATTTTATTGATTACCACTTTTTTTGGATTTGATAAAAATGCATGAGTCCTTGAGAGGAAGCAATTCCTTTAGTATCCTATGTGGTCAAAATCATAGGGAGAGAGTTAGAAAGCAATGCAAGCGTAAATCAATGATGTATGCTCAGATGAGAGATGCTCACCTTACCTCCAGCTCTCTTCCTGCAGGATGCTAAGAAGAATTGAAACCTAATCTATATGCTATGCAAGCCAATGAAAGTGCCCAAGAAAAGAATATGCTATTAGAGTGAAGAATAAGATGATAAACACCAAGAAAGGAACCAAAACGGTCTGGACTTGGTAGGCTCCATGGTGCACACCATAATGAGTTCTGCAAGCACTGTATGGAGACCTCTCCTGGCACGCGGTTCCAAGTCTAAGTAAGGAGAAATTAAATTTTACTAGATCCAAAAGCGAAGTATAGATACATGCAAATTAATTAGGGCTTTGGACCTAATCTATTTGGCAAACAACTTCTAAACAAGGGCTCAGTCACACAAAACAAATAAAAAGAAATGTGTGAAATAAAGAAAAAGAAAAATGATGAAAACACAAAAAACATGATGAGGTCCCAAGTAAATAATCCCTAAAGCACTGGACCTTGTGAAGTGGCGGTGTCCAAATGTCCCATATTTATCACAAATTATAATACAAACCAGTAGAGACTTTACGGGACGAACTTGACTTTACTACTTACATAGATGAGTTCATGTCTTTCTATTTTGACTTAGAAGAGACTTTGCAGGTCAAACGTGACCTTACTACTTCCCCTGATGAGTTCGTACCTTTCTGTTTTAATCTGGCTTAGACTCCCTAGGGCGAACCTGACCACACTACTTCCACCAACCAGTTTGTGCCTTTCCATTTTGGAATTGCTGGGGATCTTCATCAGGTTGATCATGATTGGTTTGTGTTACTGATGACCCTGACATCGACCTGCACCATGACAGATTCATTCCTCAACGATCACATAATAATGCCCACTTTCTACCATCTTGATATCTGTATAGACCACCGCTTTCTTCCTTCCATCTACCATTTTTCTCATCCACTCCATTCCATCTGTTTTCCTTGCTTAGGATGTACTATTTCTTAAGTACAGGGGTTTAGAGGAGCCGGACGTTCTGTCTTCATCTTTTTCACCACTTTGTCGTTTATTAGGGCTCTTTTACCCTAAGTATAGGGTGAGTGATGCATACATTTTCCCCAAGTATTCTCTTCTTTTTACCGGTTACTTTTCTTGATCCCCTCAACTGTCTCCTCTCCTGTTTATATTTTTTTTCTATACTTAGGTTATTTTACCCTAAGTGTAGGGGGAAACAGACTGAGTTGTGATATGTTTATTCCCACCCTCAACCCTCCCTGCATGTAGATAAAATAGGCTATACTTAAGATTATTTCATCTTAAGTATAGGGGGAATGATATACTTCTCAATGATTCATTCTTTATTTTTCTATCATTGTAGTATATGCTCTTCAATACTTAGTTCGAGTTATGTATTCTCTTTTTCTCTTTTAATGAGGACATCGTATATATGTTGTATATACTTTATCCATAACTCATACTTTTGTATTTTTTATAATATGTATAATTAATAAAAATTAAAACACACACCGAATTTATTATATATATTGATTAATAAATCATGTTAATAAGGCTTTTGCAAAATGTTTGAAAAATTGGTTGAAAATATTTTTGAAAAAATCTTTTGAAAACTACATAGAAAATGTTTTGTAAAACGTTTTCAACCTTTTAGAAATGTTTTGTTTGTAAAAATTTCTTTTTTTGTCTAAAATAAAATGTTTTGAAAATCTATTTGCAAATGGTTTGGATAATTGTTGCAATAATAGTTTGAAAAACATTTGCAAAATGATTTTTAAATTTCATATATCTTTGTAAAATTTATTTGTCAAATTAGTTTGTAAAATAAAGTTTTCAAAATGTTTTAAAATTTATTTTCAAATTATTTTGAGAACTTTATATACAATTCATGTAAATAAATTCTTTAAATTTATACATAAATTTGTGAATAACCAACTGGTGTAAATTCTTAAATCCTAATTCTTGTAAATAATAAAATGCACTCTTATGTAAATATCTCCACATAATTATTTGCGAAAACTCATTATTTCTGAAAAATCACTAAAAATTTCCAAAAACCAAAAATCCATAAAAGTTTGCAAAACCATTTTCAAAAATCATTAAAAAATCCAAAATCAGAAAATTGTATCACAAAATTATTCTCCTTACATTGTACATAGCATTTGCATTTTTCGGATTAGTATTGATAATTGAACTAGTCTAAGTAAAATTTGAAGATTGGCACTTGGTTGGACCTTAATCAACATAATCACAAGAACCTTATATGAACTATAATTGAGGCAATTCGGGTCTGCTAAATTTAATTCTTTGAGAACACCAGACTTGGTTCAGTGTCGGCTTGACTACCTAAGTAGAATATTTCGGAACACACCCGCAACTCTAGTTGATAGTGTCCTTTCTTGCGCCCTTGCTCTTTAAACTCTGCTCACCTCAGTTGAAGCAGTAGAGGGGTGGATATGTTGGCATGAGACACAAGCCAATGGAAACATGAGAAGTCACATATTTGTGGCCATTGTACCCCAACCTGATCCAGTAGCCATGAGGTCTTATGACAGATTTGTGGGATGCAATAATGCTTCGAAAGAGGGCTACTACTAGCTCAAGAGGAAAAAGTCCTTATGTAAATGTTGTTGTATAAAGTATCCAAAAAAAGCAAAAAAAACTTCAAAAAAGTGGACAGGCCATAATGAAAATAAAATGCCTGTCGGAGTATGTATATATTTGTATATCCAATAAGAAAGCTTGAGCTTCAAAGTCAAATATATGTGAGCCTACATTCGAATGACTTGGCTACACTGGTTAAGCATCATAGGATATATGGCTACACTGGCTACCGTCCATTCTTTCCTCTGCCTCCTCTTCTTGAGTTGCTTG
This sequence comes from Ottelia alismoides, assembly GCA_037367405.1. Classification (NCBI taxonomy): domain Eukaryota; kingdom Viridiplantae; phylum Streptophyta; class Magnoliopsida; order Alismatales; family Hydrocharitaceae; genus Ottelia; species Ottelia alismoides. The sequence goes on along the minus strand of JAZKJV010005310.1, from coordinate 183,051 downwards.
CACTTAAACTTAGAAGGGAATACCCCGCTTCTCAAGGAAAGAGTTGTTGGGTTGGGGAATTAGGGTCACCATGTTGGAGAAGACCGACTTCTACTTCTTCAAACGAGGAGATCTACATATCACACACATTGTACAAGAAAGATTCACAGTCAAAAGGGTTTGCATATGAGTTGATTTATTATGACCTCTCTGTTGAGTAGACTAGACCAGAGCAAAGTTTTGTGGTTCTTAGAGACTGTTGTGTTTCAAGTCTGATTCCTAATCATGGCTCCAGCCAAACTAATAATCCAAAGGTACGATAAGCTCCAAACTTTGATTTTGTGAAGACAAGTTTGAAAATTAAATAAATTCCAAGTTTTTTTCTTTTTCTTTTCTATGTTTTATTTTATGCGCTTATAGGCATAACTATTTGCTAGAGACTCGCAAAGGGAAGTATAGGGTGGTTTCAATTTCCACTTCATCACATTTATTCTTTCATTTCAACCTTTAATACCTACTCAAATGCATATAAATTACGTTATTTTGCATGAATTAACATTCATTATTTATTGTATAAATTGTATGAAATGTTATAGTTAATACCAAAATAAAATAATAACGAAAATAAAAAGTAAAAAATAAAATGCCAAAGTTTTTTATAACCCTAATCCCCGAGACCTAGGCATCATGATGACTGTGTCGACAAGGAACAACATAGTGGGAGATAAGTATCAGACACAATAAAAACCCTAATTTTATTTCTTCAATAATTCATTTTTGGGACCTATTTTATTCTTTATTATTTATACATCAAATCAATAAACTTTGTACATGAAAATTGTAGATAAAAACAAATAGAAAAAATGTTTTCATAAAAAATAATATACAATGTTCATTCCACACTCAGAATAAAAAGCCAAAACCCAAACATCCCAAACCCATATCTTCTCCATATGAACTCAAAATACATCAAAATCACCTTTAATTGTGTATATTACCTTTTATTAGCTATTTAATGAAGGTGGTTTCATTTAATTTGGAGTTATGATGTAAAAGTTAGGTTTTGGACCCATATTGTACAATATACCTGAATAAAATATTCATTTTATTTATTCTTTATATTTTCATTATTTATATTTTTTAATTTTTTTAAATATTATTTTTATTATATGTACATAAATAGAATGAAATAAGACCATTAAAAATAAACTAAATTAATTAAGTGTATAAAACATATAGATGAATTACCTACTTATACGTATATATAAATACATCTATTTATTTAAGTGTACAAATAAAAAAAGTGCTAAGCCTTCTCCCACTATAAGTAGGGTCGGCTACATGGATTCTTGCTCAAATCCATGTTGAAAGATTCGACTATTTTTTACGCTGGCCGTCGACTACCTAACGCAACCTCTGCACCAGTGGGATTTGAACCCTGATCTTTTGTGTGGTAAACACACTGTACTACCACTAGACCATTAAGTGGGTTCTTATTTAAGTGTACAAATAAAATCAAAAAATCACAATAAAAATATATTGTGTACATATAAATAAGTTATAAAAATGGATAATAAGTGTAAGAAATAATACATCATTAATAATTTAATGAAAATAAAATACACATTATATAGGTAAATATACTTATGATTTTACTGGTAAATAATAACTTGTAATAAATAGCCCTATAAAATAAATAAAAAAAGGCATTAAATACTACATAAAATCAGAAGTTTTTTTCATTTTATAATTTAATTTTAATAAAATCATTTTATATTTGCTATTCATTTTATAAAACAATCTTTCTTTGTAATTTTCTGGTTGGTCTATGTAGACCAACTAGAATGGTTTATTTGTTGACCCTAGTCAACTCGTCCTATGGCGTCTCTGACTCTTGTCAGAGCCTCGAGCCTCCCGCTTCTCTCCATTTCCCCTAACAATCTAATGATCATCTTGCCTTGAGCATTGAACAAATACTGTATGTGTGATCTCCACGATCACGCCTGATGCTTAGATCCCATCGATCTCCTTTGTATCGTCCTTGAATCGATTCGTAGTATCTGCCATATTCAACCTATAAATATATTTCTCTAGCCACCTTCCTAGATTTGCTCCCTTTTCTATTCCTAATTCCCTTTACCCTCGATCAAGAGTGACACTTGGTGATAACAGTCGATCCCCTATGTTGATGGAGTGGCGAGAGGAGGAGAGGAGGTGATCCACGACGATGCTTCAACGTCGCCCTACTCCTTGGCATCAAACCCAAGTTCGAGTTGTGCCCTTTCTATTTATAGGTATATTTAGTTATTGTCTTTCAATTCCACATTCTAGTTTAAATTTTAATTGTTGTTTTAGCTTAGATAAGGTCAATTAACTTTGCCAGAGCACTATATTTTCAACCACCTCTGTCTCGCTCTCTAAACCCTATTCCATCCATCTAATCGCCTCACCACTTAGAATCGTCGCTTCTCCATCTATACGATCATTCTGAACACCTAGGTCAACCGTCGATTTGGAGATATATGTCCAAATCTATCACCTCAGCCAGACCTCCATGCCTCCACCCCATTTCGCTTCCATTCCACACCTAATCAGGTCGAGGCAGTTTGCCCTCAACTTGTGGTTTTCTCTATGCAAGTCTAGAGCTGAAGGGAGCCCTATAAGGGCAAAATCAATTGTAGGTTGAACCTCTAGGTGGCCCTAACTTCACTGACTCGCTAGGACCCCATCGTTGGGTCTTGGAGCTTCTAAGCACAACTAGTAGCTGCAAAAGGTGGGCATGAATCTTTTCACCATCACAGCAGTAGAGGAGGAGATCGGAGGTGTGAGAAATTGTAGATCCAAGATACCTTGAGCAGAGTTCTTCACTTGTTCGTCCATTACCCTCCAGAGCCGTCCGATGGGGCCTTCACCCCAGTTTGTATAACAACCATCCAATCTTGTCCCCTCTACACTATCTGATCCCGGGCCAGATCTAATATGGAGTGATAATCATCGAATGGTTATGGTAGCGTATGGACCACATGTTCATATTAACTTACCAGATCCATTCGTCCATTGGTGCGCAAGTATTGGGTAAAATCGTAGATACCCCTCCGCCTTTTCTTTATTTTGTTTTAATATTATAAATTCGGTCTGAAAGTGTAAATAAGGGTGATTATTTTGCATGGAGCCCCTTTCCTTTTCATGTATTTACATCTTTGTCCATGCCAACTCACCTTATTTGGTCCCCGATGTGAGGTGGGCATTTTGCAAACAAACCCTCACAGGTTTTTATATATGTAATAAGTCTAAAACTTTGTATATTCAATCTTAAATTTTGTAGAAAATTTTGTACAGGGACTCGAAACTTTTTGTAAATTTCTTTTATTCATTTTCTAGGTGTGTATATTATAAATATTCATGGCTAAATTGCAAATATGCCCCTGGATTTTCTTCTACAGGTTCACAAATGTATGGAAACTTATTTTTATCTACAACTTGGTCCCTGTCTATTTATTTAATTTTTTTTATAAATATCATCCATTCTCCAAATATTGTAAAAAATAGCATAATGTATCTAGATGCATGATCTTTCATGCTACATATTTAGTTTCGCATTTTATGCACATTTACTATTTGTTAAAAATAAATAGATCATATTTCGCCCATGTTTGACTTAAAAAATACCTAAAAATTATAAATTTTTTTTGAAAAATTCCAAAAAATATATTTTCTTTACTATAGTATTTTATAGATTTAGATCAAAAATTGTTAAAAATAGAAAAAGAAAATGATAAAAAATTAAAAAGCTACAAAATCTTATAAAAATATAAAAATTTTTCAAAAATTCAAAAAATATTAGTTTTCATTTTATAATTTTATTTATATATTATTACATATGAAAATTAGTTGGGAAATTTTGAATTTATTTAATATTTTGAAATCACAAAATAATATAGGCCTATTTAACTAGTCACTGATTTTGTATATTTCAGAATTTAAAAATACTTAGAAATCAGTAAATATAACTAAAAAATAAAAAACAATAAAAAAATAAAAAAACATTATCTTTTACAAATTTTGGTTTTTTAGCTATATTTATCATTATAATTCCCTAAATTGTATTATATACTCATGAATATATATATATATATATAATTTATATTATTATTATTAATTATTATAAATACCTTATAAATATTTAAAAACCCTAGCAAATATAATATATATATAAGGATTTTAACTTAAGAATTTTTCTATTTTTTTTGTACATTTATTATATATATATCATATACTTTATATCATATATACATTTTCTTATATATATATATATATTCTTATACTCTTTTATATATCTATATAATATTATATAATATTTTATTCAAAAAGGTATTAGAAATTATAAAATAAAAAGTGAAAAAAAACAAAAAATCAAATAAAAATAAAAATAACAAAAACCCACACAAAAAGACTAAGAGGACACTTGTGTACATAGTTCACTTCGATTAGAAATAATCATTTGTCTACTTTGTTAGCTCTTAGTGGTTCGACCTCTACATGATTACATATTATACACCTTTATTTATAGAGTAAAATAAATTGTACTACACATTTTTGTTATTCATTGATTTTTCACATGTTATGGGTACTTGTTCATTGAACCAGGGATTCGTGAGCAATCGCCTCAACAACTCTCTATCTTCCCTTTTTAGTGAGGATAATTTTAAACCCATGCAGATCTATGTCTCTATATGGTAGTGAGGTTGTCTTGCTTCTGGGACATCTCTACTAGGCCCTTGACAAGTTGGGTAAGCAATCCAGTGTTGGTTTCACTGGAGTGGCCTCAGATGAATCAACATGCTGACTACGCTGCGTACGATACTGCTAAGGCTGGGAATTCTGGGTATCATGATGAGTAGGAGGGAGTTATTGCTGATGAAAATGCAGATGAGGATGGTATTGATTATAATACGCACACACATACTGATGGTATGGCTGATATTGGTGGTATGCGGGCAGCTTGTCTTGCTGGTTGTGTCTCTAGTTGTTCAGATATTGTAGAGGCCGGTGTTGTTGCGGTTGGTTGTGCTGGAAAAATCTCCCTTCCAGTGGCAGGTGATATGGCCGTATGGATGTGGATTGGCCCTAATATTATCTTCCCGGACATGCCAATGGGACATAATTATTCCATATGTTGTTCCCCTCTTAAATGATTGGTGGTGGTGTGAATGGATCATATGAAGGAGGATGGAGCTTAGGTTGATATAAGATAATTTGCTGAGTAGGTGGAAACATGTCAGGAGCCTACATGTAGTACTGAAGGATATGGTAAGATCCTTAAGTGCATCACAGAAGCGTGAAGATCACATCGTATGCAATGGGGAGCAACTAGTTGCAATAGTAGCTCAAGGCAGCGGAAATAAAAAAAAAACATGCAATGAAACCACGTGATCCAAGAACATTTCTCAAATCATTTCATCTAAACCACAAACAAGTATTAGGATTACCTCTTGGAGCGTTGTTGCAATCGAGTCTCTAAACGAAGAGACCTCCTATCTCAAGTCTAATCTGACGGAGGAGACACTTGCTAGCGCGTTGATGAAATGCGTGCTTCTCACAATCCATGTTGATGATCCAAGTGACGAATCTCCTGATCTCGTCATACGAGATCCGATGTCTTCGTCACTAGCGAGGTGCACCGAAGGAGACGGAGATCCACGAGCGAATTATCCGGCAGCATAACGATGACGTTGCGATGAGGGTGACTCTCTCTAGGGCATCATGGTGGACAGCCACAAGAGAGAGAGGGAGAGATGGCGTGCAGAGAAAGAGAGAGAGAGAGAGAGAGAGAGAGAGAGAGCATATGTTGTTGTCTCCAACTTGTGTCTCCAATAAAAAGCTAGGGCAACCATTCTATTCATAATATTTTGGGATCCATGGATCTCAATTCAAGGATAACACAAATCCAATGTCTCACATTGATTTGTGTTTCTTTTAATTGCCATGATTTTGTTGCTAAAAACACAACAATAATTAATTTAATTTAGATTAAATATATATTGATAAATCAATTAAATTAATCCTAAAATAAATCAATCACACATGGAGATAGTTGGAAGGAGGCTAGCCTCCTTCCGTAAGAGAGAGAGGGGGGATGACCACCTATTGCTAATAGGAGTTGATGGCCGTCCACCCTCTTATTAGGGAAGGTGGCTATCTCCTCTTAATTCATGAGATTACATTATCTCATAGATTTCTATAATATTTGCAACAACTTTTGTTGTAAATTTTTTTACAAAAATAAATCCAATTTTTTTGTGGACATTGCAATCATGCCATTCTAACATTCACAACCGAAAATAAAATGTGAATTACATTTTCAATTAATTGTCCAATGTGATTCCAATTCACATCAACATTTAATTAACAAACGTAAATTACAAATAGCTCTCTCTTATATATTATAAGGATCTAATGGGGTTGCCCACTAGGGCAGCCAACATGGCTGCCCCTCCCCCTATTTCGACATTTTTTTAATTTTTTAAAAAATATCACCATGTATATTCACCCATATATCCATCTTATATGCCATTCGAATTTCGTCAGAAACAGAGACTCCTACGGCCTCCATCGAGATAGTGTCGATTTAGAAAATCCTGCGACCATTAAAAAATGATTGTCTGGATTGAGGTCGTAGGAGTCTCTGTTTTTGACGAAATTCCAATGGCATATAGGAGGGCTATAGGGATGAATATACATGGTGATATTTTTAAAAAAATAAAAAAAACGCCGAAAATGGCACGGGGGCTGTCTATTAATATCGTATTAAAAATTACATTTATAATATATATGATTAATATGGACAGTGCTATCCACATTATTCATATCCATGATAATTAGATCACATTTTTTCATCTTGGATCTCTATTCTCATGTTCCCAAATAATATGAATCACACTCACATTATTCACATCTTTGATAATTAAATCACATTTAATTGTTTAATATAACTCTGCTTATAATATGAATCAAATTCATATTATTAATGATAAATAAATCACAATTAATTATTAATTTTCTCAATGGTTGGATACCTATAAGAACAATGAAATTATCCTTGAACTCTTTAAGGTATAATGCACTTTCTTCGCAGATACTTGGAGATAAGGACATGGTAATTGTATTGTTCCATGTATAGCGACTTGGATATTGAGATCTACTATCAAATCCAGATCTTGTGGACCTCCCAAAGATGCTTGATTAAATAAAGCTCGTAGATCTAATCTTCTCATTGCATCTGAATTACATTCACATAAAGGTCCAACATTTAGACTAAGATCAGATCACTTCTCTATGAGAGGAGTCACTAAAATCCAGACTTATTTCATTACTCCCTTAGAATGGAAGCATCATGGTTATAAAATCGTATATGATCACATCACCATCAGGTATTTCTAATACCTGTACATACTACATAGGGGAAGACCTAGAATAAACCCTAAGTATAAGATCAATTTTGCATTGTCTACGTCAAAGTTTTATAATTAAGTTTCTCATTTGATCATTGGGAGTCAGTATCCATCATATGCTTTCCAAAAGAATATATCATACCCTGATGTTGATCATATATTTTCCAAAAAGAATATATCAAACATACAAATTCAGTCAAGCTTCCAAAGCGAGATGACCGTGCACAGAACTTAACTCTTCAAAATATTTCATGAGTGAGCTCATGTCTTCCGGTTCAGTAAATGAACCTGTACGATCCCTTTAAGAGATCGTATTATTCATATGCCCTTGCAAGCACACCAGTGCGCTGGTGTGTAGACCTTTATTAGGTCATCAAGTTATTAGTATGCCAAATGTACATACTTATACATATAGTAAAAAATCTGTCTCTGGTCAGAGGATGTATGCCTATATCGTGACAGCATATGACATAGGACTTAGGCTATCTCAATCTCGTTAAGTCAACTCTTTGACCTAACTTATCTAACACCTCCGAATATGTATTCCTATGCAGAGGACCTGCATCAAGAGGTCAGTAGATATCAACCTTTAAAGAAAGGATTGCCATTTCCTTCTCAGGCTGTAGATCATCTCTTAATAGTCATTTGACAGTGCTGGATGAGTCCTCAATCTAACTCTTTAGATATTCGTCCAAGCACCAGCCTCTATGATTTAATAATTGAATCAACAGTTGTATGATTATTAAGATGGACATGGTACACGACCCTAATTGTATTAAGGGTCCTATTATGCAAATTAATTATTCATTTTAGATCAATGAATGATCTTCGCAATAATATTTATTGCATAATGGCTCACCGCGGGCTCGCATGTCCAATAATCTCCAACTAACCCAAAGAGCCATTAATGGGCTAATATTTAAACCATTACTCATGTGACAATTATTGGCTATTTAGAAAAATAGCCAGGTAAGTTGATCAATCGGTCTTTCCCGAGAGACTACGCCAAGTCCTTTTATGACACTTGCATATCTCCTTGTAACAGTGCTCGCATCCAATGCGAATGTTGCATCTTATGTTACCAATACTCAATCTTGTCAGTTATAGTGTCCTTGACACTACAACTCAATAATTGTTATAACCAGTATATAATTTCCATTATCTTTATAAGAATAGCCTTATTCTCGAAGATCTCAATATCCAAAGGTATCTGGAGTTAAGACCTTTTAGATCACTATCTATAAAGTCTTAGTTTCTTGAAGATAAGACTTAGAGATCACTATCTCTAAAGTCTTGTTATCTTTGAATATATTGTTATTACTACAGTCAAGTGTCTTATCTCCATAGTATGATCAGTAACACTTTACTACTCCCACTACATGGTAGACATCTGACATTTGCACGCATCTTATATACACTTGGCTTCTCCTAACTGATGCACAAGGGCAAGCAGTTCTAGCATTCACTTCCTCAAATCCTTCAGGTGTTATCCCTTCAGATAGGGCAGTACTATATCTTAAGGGAAGGAAGCCTTCCTTGGGGTTTCCCAAGAATGGAATATGTCCAAGGTGTACTACAAATGTGACAGTCCCAATATCCTATTCACTTTACTTCTGAACATATTCAGAACTAAGATCCAAGAGGTATCCTTGAAATCATATCTCAAGGTATGGAACAACAAGATTATAAAACACTTATCCTTATATCATTACAAATGATTAGGATATCATCTACATTTAGCATGATAAACACAATGGTACTCCCACTAAGCTTGACATGGTTCATCAAGATTCTATCTCAAATCATAACATTTATAATTTCATCAAATCTTATGTTACAACTACAAGAAGTTTATTTGAGTCCTTAGATGGAGTCTTTAGGTTGCACATCTTGCTTTCCTCAATCGTGAATCCTTGGGGCTACTTCACGAGAATAATCTCAAAGAGGTATTCATAGAAGAATGCAATATTGACTTACATCTTGAAGATGTCAAAGTAAGTTGTGTAGCTATAGTTTGCAATATTTTGATGGGTTTAAGAATGGTCATTGAATAGCAAGTCTCATCGCAAGCAATGTCTTCTCTTGGGTGTGTAGCTCATGGCTACGAGCCGTGCTTTGAAGGTCTCTACCTTCTCTTCAGGTTCCCTCTTTCTCTTGAAGATCCATGTACACCTTAACGGGTCTAACCCATATAGGTGGATCCTTGAGGGTCCATATACAACACTTTTATATGAAGTCTACTTTAGAATTTTATTGCTAACATCCATCTTTCCATGTCATTATCTTCAGAAGCATTATCACATGAAGTCAAAACAATGTCAGACTTAATTGACTCATGGAATGCATCCTCAAACTCTTTTGAAGAGGTATTAGTATTCCATCTTTAATTGTCCTCTTAGTTTCTGATTTCAGGAGCCTCATTATCTTATTAAGATTAAATGAGTTCCTTCACTACATTTTCATATTGATTCTCAAGAGATTCATCTTCTAAGAATAATATCCTTAGACATGATATCTTTTAAGAATCTTAAGGTCATAAAGTAGGTATCAAATACCATCCTTTAATTTCCTACAACTTACTTGCATGGAACCTCATTAAGATATATATTATTGTCTCTACTACGTATATAACTTGGAAAGTAAGAGGTAATTATGCTAATATTCATCATTGATTAAATCATGTCACACCATCAATTGTATCTCCCTACAAATCTATTGAGTTTAGGTGTATCGGAAGGAGTGAGATAGGAATGATATTCCTTTCTCCATATGCCACAGATTCATCTAAAAGGTACTAACTACCTAGATTAGATCAAATTCATTTTCATATTCCTTCAAACTTTGGTTCTAAACCAAAATTGTGAAATCTTTGAACATTTCAAAGGTTTCTAGGGAGAAGAGAAGAAATCTCATATCACAAATAATCATCAATAGATATCACATATCCATAATGTTTATTATGATATAGACGATCCACGTACATCAATATGTATGAGATCCTGAATACCTTGACATCTTACACCATTCACAAAGAAGGGTGTATTTGACATTATACTTTGAATACAATATTCATAAGTATGTAAGATTTGAAATTTCAGACATTCTAAATTTTCATCTCTTACTAGTCTATTGATCTCATCAATAGACATATGTCCAAGGCTTAATGCTAGATCATTGTCATATGATCTTCATTCTCCTATTGATCTTTTAAGGTTTTGAGTTTTTCAGTATTAGAAAAAGTTAATGAACCATTCATTAATATTCTAATTTAGCAGAGTCCTCCAGATGTTAGATTACTATCTGAAATAAATCCATCATAACTCTTTATGGCAGGTCTAATGAAGAATTTATGTTTATTTTCAACATCTAGAAATAAACAATGAGTGTATTCTAATATCTAGGTCATGGAAACATTCTCTAAGACTATTGACTCTCCCACTGAAATTGAGAAGTCTATCAATCCAATACAGATTGTTGCAACAATTGCATCAACATCCATGTGGATGACTTTTAAACCTCACGATCAACTTTTCTAGTCTTCTAAAACATGTGTAACCAATTGCAAGTTTTATTAGAAGAATGAGATACAATTACCAAACTTCGATGATATCAAATAAGAAAGTCAATTTCAATGATTCTATGTAGATGTATATTATTCTGATGCACTATCCGAGTCTATCTCTAAGGATCCTAGATAGACTCGATAGTCACACTATTAATACATCAGCTTAATGCAGTATTGACATTCATTCAACTCTTTGGATGTCATATGGAAACTACAGAAGTACAGTCAACTCCTTGACTTTCCTTCTTGCCTAGGTCAGACCCATGCTTCCACTACGCTCCCTTCAACTATAAGCAACCATTGCTTAAGACTAAGGATCTCTTATGTTGAAACCAAAAAAGGATTCAATATAAGAGTATTTCAACATTTATACATGCATCATTCAATTCATACAATATGAATATTTTGATGCTTCATGAACTTGAGTATAGATAGTAGAATGATGACATTCATCGTATCTACATCCATCTTAACTCTTAAAGACTTAGGTTCAGGTAGGTACTCAAACATTTTGAGTGCATCATCTCTTATCGAGCCTCCATTATGCATAATGCAGTGAACGAAACCACTCATGATTAAATGTTGAGTGCACATATGCATGCCAAAATATTTCCTTAGATTTATAAGGATTATTAGACAATTACCATCATCATCGACATGTCGCTTCCAAAGTACATTCTATGAGATATCAAGACTATAGAGACATACAAACCCTAGGACTGTAGTCCTATTGTCTATTTATTTGTCATTCCTCATTACTATGAGTAAACTTGTACATTGCAACCACATACATTATGTGTTCAACTGCAAGTACAATATCTTTAACATGAATCCAATTCATGAGAATTTACTGGTCATTATTGAGTATAGTATTGAGTGGGTTTAATGAAGGACTATCTGAAATAAGAATATATTCATAAATATATATTTTACTTTAATTTAGGAATATTTATATCAAAGTTGTCTTGCCTTGTCAACATTGAAAATTTATTCCCTTAATCACTTTCAATGTAAGAGATATACTTACCATTATAGCTCATGCAAGATTAGGGATCTCCTTCCTTATCTTTATCACATCCCAATAATATGAGAACCTATAACTCGGATAAAAAGAAGCGGAAACACATTCCGCCTTGCAAGTTGAACTTGCATTCGCAATTAGGTCTTTAACACCCAGCCCACCATCCCAAGCTGATGTTGATCCACCATTAATTGAACCAACCATTAAAAGGAATACAACTCGATGTGCGCAATCCAATATCGCCCCAATAATATGAGGACCAGATATTGGGGTCACTACGCATACATCCTTACTCATTCGAAAAGCAAAGAGCCCGACCTGGATGCGCTCGTATGCAGGAGCTGTCACTTCGAACATACGTATCCTACATACAATCCCTAGCGACGGAACCCTTCGCCTTGATGGAAGACCGTGGATGTCACTTTTGTCATCCTCCATACCATGCTCAAATTCTAATTAATTATTATGAATCATATTCACATAATTAATTCTTTCAAGGGAAATAACACATCTATTCATAACAAAGTGTTAATTTTAATTGGATTTCAATTAATCTAATCACATTAAATCAATGGTCCAATTAATATCCAACAAACATTCTTTTATTGTTACTTGAAATTTGGTGTTATCTCAAATACGTGTTATTCGAATTTTAATAATTAGAAATATCTGTCATGATCTCTCAAGAATTATCCCTTTCATACCTTTCTATAATGGCCAGTATCGACGGGAGTGGGACAAACCGCACACGGTGCAACCTTCTACCCTAATGCTCCTCGACTCGACACCATATAAGCCCCGGGAAAGTATAATACCAAATTGGTCAATTTGTACTTGAGATGACAATCGGTTTTTCAACCGATGTTATACCATATAATAGTAATAAAAACATTTTCTATTAACATTATAAGGAAATTTGCTAATCAAGTTCTCAATCCTATTCAAGCAACTTTGTTTGTTGGAAAGTAGATTGAGTAACCAATTTGTGATCTAGATCATATCTAATCAATTATTGCGTAAGGAAATGCCACTTAAGGAAATAATTATCAATCAAAATTTTACAAATATTTATCCATAATTAGTCCAGGAAATTAACCATTAATTTCAGTTTTTTAAATGACAATCACATGGTTTTTGATTAGGAAAGTAATTTCCAGCAGTGACCCTCACTTACTCAAATTAGCATATCTCAATCAATTTAAAGTCAATTCACGCAAAATAAGTTTCCAAAGTTTGTTAATTTGATTTACAACATAATCCTAGTGATTTTCATGCATTTTTAGGCATTTTAAAAGAGTAATTAACTCATTAATTACGTCAAGATTCGCAATCCCCGAAACAGTGACTGCATGTTGACTAAAATGATCATAACTTGAGCAATCAGATTCCAAATCATGCAAACTCAAATCCCATGGTTTCTTTATTAAATGGAGAACATAATCCGTTATAATTTAGTGTTTAAACATTTTAAACAGGGCTGAAAATATTCACAAAACAAGGCTGCGTTAATGAAATGCAATAAAATTTCGTAAACCCTAATGAGTCCAAGTCGTCCTAGGTTTATGGATCATATTCGAAACCTCTGACCTTTGGATCCGATACCACTTTAAGGATATGGTAAGACCTTAAATGCATCACGGAACTGTAAGGATAGTATTATATGCGATCGATAGTAACTAGTCGCGCTAGTTGCTCGAGGCAGTGGAATTTAACAAAACTTTCATGCAATGAAACCACATGATCCAAGAACATTTCTCAGATCATTTCATAAAACCACAAACAAGTATTAGGGTTACCTTGAAGCGTGGTTGCGATCGAGTCTCTAAACGAAGAGACCTCCAGTCTCAAGTCCAATCCGATGGACGAGAGGCTTGTAAGCGCATTGATGAAACGTGCGCTTCTCGCAATCCATGTTGATGATCCAAGCCACGAATCTCCTAATATCCCACACGAGATCTGACGTCTTCTTCATGAACGAGGTGCATCGAAGGATACAGAGATCCATGAGCGAATAATTCGATAGCATAACAGAGACGCTGCGACGAGGGCGACTCTCTCTAGTACATCATGGTGGACGACCATAGGAGAGAGAGGGAGAGATGGCGTGTATAGAAGGAGAGAGAGGGAACATATGTAGTTGTCACCAACTTGTGTGTCCAATAAAAAGCTAGGGCTACCCTTCTATTTATATTATTTTGGGATCCTTGGATCTCAATCCATGGACAACACAAATCCAATGGCTCACATTGATTTGTGTTTCTTTTAATGGCCATGTTTTTGTTGCTAAAAACAGAACAACAATTAATTTAATTTAGAATAAATATATATTGATAAATAAATATAAATTAATCCTAAAATAAATCGATCAAAGATGGAGATAATTGGAAGGAGGCTAACCTCCTTCCGTAAGGGGGGGGAGACAACCACCTATTTCTAATAGGAGTTGGTGGCCATCCACCCTCTTATTAGGGAAGGTGGCAATATCCTCTCAATTCATGAGATTACATTATCTCATAGATTTCTCCAATATTTGCAACAACTTTTGTTGCAAATTATTTCACAAAAATAAATCCAATTTATTTTGTGAACATTGCAATCATGCCATTGGAAATTTATGAATCACATTCACAACTCAAAATAAAATGTGAATTACATTTTCAATTAATTGTCCAATGTGAATCCAATTCTCATCAACATGTAATTAACAAATGTAAATTACAAATAGCTACTTCTTATATATTATAAATAACATTTATAATAAATATGATTAATATGGATAGTGCTATCCACATTATTCATATCCATGATAATTAAATCACGTTTAATCATCTTGGATCTCTATTCTCATGTGCCCAAATAATATGAATCACATTCACATTATTCACATCTTTGGTAATTAAATCACATTTAATATCTAGGATAACTCTCCTTACAATATGAATCAAATTCATATTGATCATGATAACTAAATCACATTAAACTATCAATTTTCTCAATGCCCGGATACGTATATCAATAATGAAATTATACTTTAACTCTTTAAAGGATATTGCTCTTTCTCCGCGGATACTCGGAGATAAGGACAAGGAGATTGTATCGTTCCACGTATAGTGACTTGGATAATGGGATCGAATCTTAAATCCAGATCTTGCGGACCTCCCAAAGATGCTTGATTAAATCAATCCCGTAGATGTAATCTTCTCATTGCATCTGAATCACATTCAGATCAAGGTCCAACATTTTGATTTAGATCAAATCACTTCTCTATGAGAGGAGTCAATAAAATCCAGACCTGTTTCATCACTCCCTTAGAATGGAAGCATCATGGTTATATAGTTGTTTATGATCACATCTCCCTCAGGTCTTCCTAATACCTGTACATCCTGTGTACTGGAAGACCGAGAATAAACCCGAAGTATAAGATCAATTTTGCACTATCTACTTCAGGGTTTTATCATTAAGTTTCTCATTTGATCATTGGGAGTTGGTATCGATCATATCCTTTCTAGAAGCATATATCATACCCAGGTGTTGATCATATACTTTCCAAAAGTATATATCAAACCTACAAATTCAGTCAAGCTTCCAAAGAGAGACGACCGTGCATGGAATTTGATTATTCCCAATATCTCATGAGTGAGCTCATGTCTTTCATTTCAATAAACGAACCTATATGATCCCTTTGAGAGATCATATTACTCATATGCCCTTGCATGCACACCAGTGCGCCGATGTATAGACCTTGATTAGGTCATCAAGCTATTGGTCTGCCAAATGTACATACTTAGACATATAATAACACATCTGTCTTAGGTCAGAGGATGCGTGCCTATTTTGTGACAACATACGACATAGGAGTTTGGTTATCTCAATCTCGTTAAGTCATCTCTTTGACCCAACTTATCTAACACCTCCGAATCTCTATTCCTATGTAGAGGACCTGCATCAAGAGGTCAGTTAGACATCAGACTTTAGAGAAAGGATTGTCATTGCCTTATCAGGTTGGAGATCATATCTTAATAATCATTTGACGGTGCTAGATGAGTCCTCAATCTAACTCTTTAAATATTCATCCAAGCACCAGCCTCTATGATTCAATAATCAAATCAACACTTGTATGATTAGTAAGATGCCCATGGTACATGACCCTAATTGTACTAAGAGACCTATTATGCAAATTAATTATTCTTCATTTCACATCAAGGAATGATATTCACAATAATATTTATTGCATAATGGCTCACTATAGGCTCGCATGTCCAACAAGTACATGTTCTGGAACTAAGGCTGCTTCGCATTCGACTGAGGTTGCTATTGAGATGATGGTTCCTTTGGCTCAATAGGAGTGGTGGCGGCCGGGCTCTTAGATTGTACATCATTGATGGTGCTAACGAGCAACTCCAACTTCTTTGTGATATAATCCAGCTTTGGCTTCTGTTCGATCACCGACAACTTTTCCAAGTCCTATGACCGCTTTTCAATAATATCAACTTTAGATAGGTGGCTTCTGTTGATGCTGAGATTGAAGCTCTCATCCTTGTCTTGCTCACTGGATGCCACCATGTTGATGGGCTTGTAGTGGACTTGCGGTTGGCGTTGATAATCTTGGGATGAGGACAAAGCGACCTCTCCTTCGGCCATCTCTTTGAAAATCTACCAAACAATATTCTCATACATCTTAAAGTGTGGGACACCACAGGCGGCATATACTAACCTCTAGCTTTCAAGAGCGAGGCCCCCCAAAAAATGTTGGACCAAGCTGGTCTACAGGATATCATGGTCGGGGAATTTCTCCTGCAAACCCCTGAATCTCTCCCAAGATTCGTGTACTGATTCGTGTGTCCTTGGGAGAAATTATGATTAGGGCTCACATATGATTCAGATGACCCAATGGATAGTACTTCTAGAGAAATGCAGACAATAACTCCTCCCAGGTCATCACGATTTCCTCCAGATGGTTGATTCAACAAAGAGACTTGTCTTAAAGGCTGAAGGGGAATGTAGTCTTCTTGACTTCACCCAACGGGATGTTGGTGTAGTAAGTGGTGCGACAAATGTGAGAAAATTGCTGAGTATGGATGTAGGGTTCTTTATTGATGTTCCCGTGGAATGAGGGAAAAGAGAGAGGAAATGAGGCTTGAGATCAAAATGTCTATGGATTATAAGGATATGTATCCACTCTGTCATCTCACTGACACCGGGATTATTGGTTTCCATGAGAGTAGGCTTGGGCATATCTCTCCTCTTTCCTCATCTATGGCCCTACATGGTTCCCTACTTCTGGTTCTTCATTATCAACTCCTCCTCCTCTTTTGTTCCCTATCTCTCCTCAGATCATTTAGCATTTCTTGGAAAGAGACTTGGGCTAATTCCTAATCAATTAGCTATTGTTGGAAGGCTTGCATGGAGGTGAGAAGTTAAGCATTGAGTGTATTCTGTTCGGGATGTCCCTGATCTATGTTGTTTATCCCATTCCATTTACTTGAGCAGCCACCTCTGAATCATACTTAGAGGATGCCATATTCATGGGTTCCAGTGTGGTTTCTTCTCGAAAATATGTATCCCGTTCAAAGTGAAATTTTTCTGCACTAGATGGAAAGGATGATATGGAATTAAGGTCAACTCTAGATGTGCATGAATGGAGCATTTGGTATTGACTGAAATCAATCTCCATCCACAAAGGGAGAAAGGCAAAACAAGACCGATCCTAGTTTATCTGAATAGAATAAGAAGTCGAGGAGTTTAGAGATCAGTTTGCAAGATCCAAACCGGGTTCTCGGGAATCACCTTGAACTGTTGAAAAGGTAGAATTCATTGAATCAATGTGGGTGTTGGAGAGGTCCTGACTAAACCCTCCACAAGATGATATCTTGGAGTGAGGTTGAGTAGATGAGGTATGGAACACGATGATAAACAATAGATGAAGAACGAAATAGGGGAAGGCTCACAATTAACAGGGCAAAAAGAATAAAAACAGATGAAAAGATAAATGCACAAGCGTGCGGGAGTGGATCCTTGAACTAAACTAAAATCAGACACAATACAAGTATGGGTTCACCAACTAACACAATGTGAAGTCATAAGAGTTCGACTATTTTTATCTTTTCAATTTTATTGTTATTTTCATGCTATATATGAGAAACTCCTTAGAGGTCTATCCCTAGAGGAGAGTTTGTACCGCCTATAGAGTTCACCTTACATGTTATGCCATCTTTGTAACCTGTGATCTGTGCTCTTTGTGGTCCTTGAACTTGTGTCTATGGGGCTACTAGACCAACGAAATACTGGAGTAAGCCAATAGGCTTAACCTATACTTCCCCCACAAGTGAGGTACTCAAACACAAATTGAGAGACAATACATCCGTAAGGGAATGGCCTAAGATCAGTAGATTAGGACCTGTAAGATGTTCCACACAAGGCCGGAACACAATCGTCAATAGGGCCCTACTCGGTTACGTACAATAGAAGAACCAATACTTCACGATCCCAAGTGATTATAAAGATAGACACATATCGCGTTTTGGGCTCTAATCCTTAAGGGTTGTGCCTTGCTCGATCTGGAAGGTACCTAAAAACTCTATGGGCTTTATGAACCCAAAACAATGATGTCCGTTACAATTTTAAATTTAGGTCAAAGTTTATTAAACAGTCCCCATGTTTTAATTTGTTTTTACTTTTTTGCATATTTTTCCTAAGTGATACAAAACGGGAAGAGGAGTTAGAAAGGTCATGCAACTTGACACTAAGGTGGAAATATAACCCTAGTCTTGAATGATGCATGCAAAGATAGAAGGACTTATAATGCTTCCTAACTCTCTCCATGCAGTATGCAAGATAGAATTTAAATATCTACACTACATGCACGATAAGCAAAATAGTGAAATTGTCCTAAATGAGAATTGTTATTAATCGTGAAGAACCAGATGCTAATTACATAGTAAAGAAACCCGAGATCCAATTTTGGAGACTCCTTGGTGTCTTCCACCATAGGTCCTACCAGCGCTCTTGTGGCGTGTGGTTTAAAGTACTAGCAATCAATAATTATGTATTTAACTAAGTCCAAGCATAGGTATATATAGGAGCATGGTCTATTAAGTACTTGGACCTAGTTACCGAGCAAGCAACCCTAATGTCTATGGGCTCAACCATAGAAAACAAAAATAAGAATGGCAAAAAACTCAAAATGTGAGAAATAAATAGAAAGAATGGCAATGAAAATGGTGGAAAATCCAACGTGGCCCTCAGGTGAACAGACACCTGGGCACTGGACCTCGTTATGTAGAAGAATGGAGGTGTCCAAATTAGTACAAATTATATTACAAAAAAAAGAAATAAAAATCACATTCTCACAAAATAAAGCAGAAACTATGCAGAGCTGCTCTTCTCCTTCTCTCTCTTTCTCTCTCTTGCTTTCTCATGATTGGTTCACAAGTGGAAGAGCCACCCTCCTCACAGCTCGAGTGCGTCCACCTCCTAAGAGATAGCTGTCGGCACATGGTCCCTCGCAAGAAAGATAAATAAAGAAATTTGGATTAGAGATAGTCAAATAATTATCAAAGATATATAGAAGCAAATGAAAATAGAAATGATAGGAAAACAAGTACAAAAATTGTACACTCTGTTACTCCCCGGTAATGGATTTGAAATATTTATAAGGTATTTATAATAAGTATAATAATATTAATTATATATAAATATATATATATAACAGAATATACTGTATTATAATTATAAATATGGATATTTATAATATAAATTTACAAAATAAAATATTTTTGAGTTTTTTATATTTTTCTTATATTTTTATGATTTTTTTGTATTCTTGCATTTTTTAGGTATTTTTAGAGTCCAAAATATACAAAAGAGGGACTTGATAAATAACCTGAATGGTTTTAATATTAAAAAATACTAAATAAAATCAAAATTTTGTAAAACTAGTTTTAATACGTAATATTTATATAAAAAAATTCTAAAGAAGAAAACAATTATTTTGTTTTTTTGAAATCATTTTCTATTTTTTGTTAGAGAGGGGTTTCAATTTTGGAATTTTCTTTTTATATTTTTTATGGCTTTTGGTCTGTAGATATAATATATAATAATATATGATAAATTATTTTTCGATTTTTCAAAGTATTTTTCTTCTTTTTGTATTTTATCTTTAAACATGGACTAAATAGCACATGAATGATTTTTAATGAATGGAAAAAGAGTTGAAAATGCGAAAATAAAATATCCTCATGATCAAGCACTAACTGAAGCACATTCCCCTATTTTCCATGCATAGACTCCATTTTATCCAAAATAAAATGCACAAAAATAAATACACAGAAGTAGTGAGGGTAATTTGGTAATTTAGTTAAATTCATGGGGTATAACGCAAAATATACCAAAATTTTGAACTATATATAATTTTAAATACTAAAACTGAATAACCAAGCCCGATGGGTTGGTTTCATAATACCCAGCTCACGTGTGGCACCACGTGATTCGACGTGGCACAAGATCGATACGCAATATTTAATCGGGCTAGTGGCCCAGTTGTAATTTGTACACAAACTTTATAACCAAAATAAAAAGTTCCAAGAATAATAATTAATTACAAAAGGAGGAGGGTTACTTTATAATTTACCCCTTTAACCACACACAATCGGAGGACTAGCGTTCTTCCACGAGGCAATCTAGATGGTCGACTAGCACGACGGTTTGCTTTTGGATTCTACTACATAGATTAGAACTAGGCTGAAGCTCTCATCTGATGGTTCTCGAGGTTTCACGATGGACACCTCATGAACAATGCTCCGTCGAGCTTTAATCCTTGATAACTCCTCCGTCCGGCCTCCTCCTTCCTATCTGATCAACTCCTTAGATTCTTGGGAGCTTCGTACGTTCGGTAGGTGTCTTCTCGAGGCTCAGGGCTCGCTGAAGGAGCCCATGAGGTTGGCTGACCTGGTGCCCCTGTTAAGATATTATGGTGGGGCTCTAGGAGGCCTTTTCTATCGTGGACAAGCACCAAATGGTTACGGGGGTCGAGGACGATCTGATCAACCCACTACGAAAGCTGCATAAGCGATGCATGAACGTGGCTTTGGGAGCTCCAGTAAAGGAAGCATAGAGAACTCCAGTAGAGTGATTTTGTTGAGGAATCACAATGAAAACAAGGAGATATGATGGAGAAGTGAAAGGAGCAGGTAATGATGGTAGATGGGGATCGAAACAAGGTGGAGATACTCTAGATTTAATGCAAGAGTTGAAGCTCTGATGATTTTGATGTTTCAAAATTAATCTAATGATGAGATTAAATGATGAAATTAAACATATGATTAGACTACCTGAATGAAATACAAGGAATTAGTGATTACCTAGTAGCTCAATGATCTCCGCAGCTCAGAGCAGATGAAGTTCGCCGAAGGGGAGTTCCGGTGAACCCGGATTAGAGCCTACACCACTTTATCGACAACGTCGAGGTCCAGAGCAGTTCCTGCTGTCACCAGGAACACAACGATGTGATCCTCTGGGGGTTACAATGGATGAAGGAAGACAACAAAATAAATAAGGTAGGAAAGGTATATTTATAGGTAGGTCTCTGGCCAAAAAGGGTGAAGCAATGGCGTGTTGTTCGCTAGAGGTTGGACAAGATTCTCACATGGGCGAGGGATCGAGATGTCAGGTCTATAGTTTGGTGGAGTTCTCGATGGATATGGAGGAATGGTTGAGGCGTGAAAAGTTAGTGAAGATGGGGGTGTCAAAGGCAGTGACATGACAATTAGAGGAGGCAGGACAGTTGACCAAGGTCAAAAATCACTGCCCTCTAGTTGGTTTACGTGGACCAACTGCGAAAAAAAAGGAAATGGAAATTATTTATAAATTCAATAAAAATTAACAAATAAATTAATTAATTTTAGGTTCTAAAATAAAATATATTTCTAATTTTATTTGGTATTTTATATATTTTTATTTATTTTTTCAAGATGGTTAATTATAAGTTTACATTTAAATGTAAGATATAGGTAAAAACATCTATGCTTTGTTATTTTTATTTTGATTTTGTATTATTTATTTAGTATTATCTATTAGTTTTTATATATATATATTTAATTTATTTAATTACATGTATAGTTTTTTTTATATTTTTTTGAATTGATTTGTATACTTAATTAATTATGTATATATACTTGGGATTTTTACTGGGCAGACCCTATAATCTTTTCCAATTACCTCTACGACCTTCGAAACATCGTAATTCCTCACCCGACCTTGTCAAATTGCTCTGTCTTACCCAACAACCCCTGCCTTCAATTTTAACTATATTTGAGTCAATTACTTGGGTTAGTCTTGAATTAACCTAACCAATTTACCATCCAACGGTTAGGATTAGCTAAAAATAATAGGAAAAAAGCAGGGAACTTGAGAGGATGGGCAATACAGGAAGCAGCGGCATGGGTCGGGATCCATCGGCAGCAAGGGACTCCATCGGCCGTGCGCGGGGGAGGGGGGGAAGCAGGGAGCTCTCCGCTCTCATCCTCCGCTTCCTTGATCCCCCCCCTCTGCCACAACCACTCCCCCTGCCCCCCTAGTCTCCAATGCGTGTCCCCGACCGGCTTCGCCACGCTCCTCCTCGAAGCCTCCCTCGCCATGATGCTCTGCGGATCCATCACCTTCCTCATTGGCTTCCTCCTCATGCCATGGGTCCTCATCATCCTCGCCACACTGTACTTGCTTGAAATCATCTCTGCCATCTTCGAGTTCGGCAGGGCGATGCTCTTGCCCCCTCCGTGTGAGCAGAGAGAAGCGGGGGTGGGGGGGGGGGGACAGACTCCATCGGCTGTGGAGGGGGAGGGGGGAGCATCAGCGGAGGGATGGGGGGAGGGGGGAGCATCATCGGGAGGAGGGAGGGGGAGCTGAGAGAAGCGAGGGGGGGGCTCCGTCGGCCTGGCGAGGGAAGGGGGAAGCAGCTGCGACGGGATGGGGGGAGTGGGGAGCATCATCGGGGGGAGGGAGGGTGAGCAGAGAGAAGCGGGGGGGGGGGAGGCTCCATTGGTGGAGGCGAGGAGAGGAGGGGAGAGGAGGGGGCGGAGGAGGTTTGGAGCAGCATCAGCGGGGGAGGGGCCTCCATCGGCGGAGGAGGGGGAGGGGAGCAGCAGAGCAGCATCGCTGGGGGGCGCAGACAGCTGGGGAGCAGGGAGCGGTGGCAACGTGGGGGCTTGAATAGGCGACCTGGGCGGCGGCGAAGGGGGGGGGGCTCCTGGAGTGGCACTAAATGTAAATTTGATAAACAAATTGGGTATAATATAAATGAACATAATAGAATCGAGTTACTTTTAACGGGTAAATGAATGAGGGTTAACCACAGGTTCTGTAGGGTAAGGGTTAGCAAGCTTACGAGGTCGAGGGAGCAATTAGGATGTTTCGAATGTTGAAGAGGTAATTTGAAAAGATTGTAGGGTCTGCCGGGTAAAAATCCCTATATACTTTATGGGCATATTTAGGTACATTTCATCTATATATTAAAATATTTCATTTATTTAATGGTTTTAAATTATTTTAATTATGAATTTATGTTTCAAATAATATTTATAATTTTATAAATTGAAAATATAAAGACTAAATATATTAAATATAATATACGTGTATATTGCACAATGCATGCTCAAGACAAAATTTTTGCATCTTAACTCCAAATAAATAGCTTATTAAAACTTATATACAATTAAAGGTTATTTTAGTCTATTTTGATATAGTAGGGAGAAGATACATGTCTATGAGGTCTTTATTTTGAGTTTTTATTTTGTGTATCCCGGGTACACTATGTATTATTGTTTATGTGAAATTAATTTTGTATTTTTCGTTGTATTTTTATGTAAATATTGGTGTTCAAAGTTTATTAATTTGAGGTGTAAAATTATAAAATAAAATTGGCACCATACTGTAATTATTGGACTTTGAATCATAGAGTTTTTCAGTGTATCTTCTATACAATTGGTTGCCCTATCTCCCTATACTTTATTCCTTGTCGACGAAGTCAACATGATGCTGGGTCTAGGGGTCTAGGGTCATTCAACACCTATGGTGTCTCATTTATTTCTCTTTTCTTCCTTTATGTTTTTGTTTTGCAATTAAATACGATAATTATAAAATATTTTAAACAGTATTTTGTACAATTTATGGATTGTTTATTTTGACATAATAATGATATAGACATGCCTCTAGCTAGATATTTAAGGCCAAAATGAAAAAATAAAGGAGATGAAATGGAGATTCATCAATAAATAATCATTGCGAAATTTAGAACTAAAAATTAGCGACTATTAGATAAATTTTGGGAAAATTGCTCAAAATAAGTGTTACTACGTACAATGTTGCCAAACATGTAATAATAGATTTGACATTTGTCCCTAATCTCAAGCATAAAAAATAATTTTACAACAAATAACATCGTCATTATATATTTAACAATGGATAATATAGTGATGAATTTTAAAAATATCACTATAGGTCCATTTTCTTGTAGTCCTATGATTGAGTATATCCCTCTACCAACTTCAATGTTGTTATGCTCCATGCATGGTAGTTACATCCACCCCTTAGTGCCAGTGGTTTGCTTCCCTTCAGAGTTGTGTGGAAACTATTATAAATCAAGCAACCTTTATATTGACTATCATCCTATCTCAGGAAGCTGTCGCTATCTTTATTTTTATTTTGATCTACTCTTGTTATATTGCTTGTATTGTCTTCTTTATCTCTTTTATGACCTCACAATAAGAACTTGATACTAAATTAGTAGATGATATGAGTCGATTATATCTTAGCCTTTCAACTAAAGGAAACACATTGAAGCGAATAGTAAGCAATTCAAGAATTGAAAAGAAGTGAGTTTGAAGCATGAAAGATGTCTTCACCATGGTCTCTAAATATCTCCTTAGTCCCTAAGTGATCATTTTTCAATAATCTAAGAAACAAGAGCATTGTAAGCTAGTTTGTAGTAGTATACAATTTACAAATTAATTAGCCGATCATTGTAGAAGCATCAGATTTTACATCTCTACACTAAGAAGTATGAGATTAAGAACAAATTAAAAGTTCCAGGACAAACTAAGCATCACAACAACTTATTGGGAATGCAGAAACTATTTAGGAAAGTAGGGTGTTACGGTGTGTGCACGAACTCAAGAAATACAATGTACCTTTTTTACATCTTTCCCTAAAAATGAACACTATTATTTGCTATCAAAAATATGTTTTTGACCATTTAGTACCAACAAAAATTATTTTTTCTTGACAAAGTGTTCTTAAGTCATAGTTATTTTAAGTGATCATGATAAATTATTCTTCGGTATAAAATGTCCACTAGAACCCATTCTATATTTTTATGTTATTTTATTCCGCGACATAGTCATAATTGTACCAACCAATCAAGTTTGTTTTGCATGTTAGTTAAAGGTTGCTTCATTTTTAAAAATTAACATCACTACAAGCATATGGACCCATGGGGACATTGGAAGGAGACGATTGACTTCTTACCATCACCTTTAATGGTAAAGGGGATGATCGTATGCCAACCATCAAGGGAGGTTTTTATGTCTCGTGCATCGCAGAAGCGTGTGCATCAAATCGTATCCGATTAATCAAATATATTCTTCAAATGAATCTAAATAGTGTTGAATGGCTATTCAAAGGAGCCTAACGCCCGATCTTGGAGAAGATTGTGGTGTCCAGCAAGATGGATACAACAATCACTATATCGTCCCTCTCTCAGCACTCGGTTCGTGAACTACCAAGTCAAGCAAATAATCAAACCACAATCTATGTTAAACAAATGAAATTCTAGGTGGTAGAATTTATTATACCATGCAAATAAATGTGCATAGAACAAGCAAGAGCATGGTTCGAAACATTGAGAGTTATAGGGATATTCATTTATTATCAATTAATGAAAATTACATAATAAATATTTTTGTACTTTTCGGTTTTTTTTGGCCTTTTGTGGTTGTTTAAATATATTTATTTTTTAATATAAATTTTAATTTATATTTTATATTTATTTTTTTAAAATATATTCTTTTTATATTTTCTGATTTTTTATTTTTTAAAGATATAGTAAGTATATATTAATATGTATGATATAAATAGGGTGCAAGGAGTAGCTCCCTGCACCCTGGGGAGTAGGAAACTCCCTGCACCCACCCCATTTTTTTATTATTTTTTGCTTTTTTTGAATTAAAAATTGGGAGATTTAATTAATATGTTGAGGGGAGTAAGTGTTTCAAGTTTCATGCAAATAAACATTCCTAACATGTTCATCAAAAAGGGGTCAACTTCAACTATTCTGAGATCGTTAAAATTTGGGAGTCTTGATGGAGATGATAGAAGTCTCAAATTAAGTTGAATTTGGAATGACAACATGCTGATACATGGTGATCTAAATCCCCCATGGTTTCATTTCAAAAAAATCAAAAATAATGAAAAATTAGGCCAGGTGTAGGGAGTTTCCTACACCCACCGTTGTAGGGTTCTTTTCCCCATATAAATATTACATGTGATATATGCAGCAAATATATATAAATTCAGAAAATACAAATAAGTGTTGTCCTTTTTATTTTAAAAGGTTTTAAATATATTTAACTTTTTTTTATAAATAATAATATTTACAATACTATATTAGTAATATTAAGTGTATATATATACTATATAGGATTTTATATTTATGAATATATGAATATATACTTAAAAGTTATAAGATTAAAAGATTTTTTGTTTTTATAAATTTTATCAATTCTTGCCATTTTTCATATCATTTTTGTTAGTTTTTAGGTATTTTTAATCGATTAAAAATGTAAAAATACTTATTTATATTATTAGTCAGATTGTATTGGGATTTAAAAATATATAACAAGTTCAAAAAATCTAAAATTTATTAATATGAACTCTATATTACAAAAAAATATAGAATAGAAAACTATTTTTTTATTTTATAGAATTTTTGTAGATTTTCATACGGTTAAGTGGGTTATTTTATTTTTACTATTTTCTTTTTATATTTTTGCGATTTTTGGCCATGTGTTATATTATAAAGTAACATAGATACTTTATTGTTTTGAATTTTTAAATTTGGTTTTATTTTTTTTGTATTTTCTAGTTAAACATGGAATAAATAGCTCCTATGATTTTTTAATAAATGAAAAAAGTAAGTAAAATAGTAAATAAAAATCATGGCATGAATAAATCATTTGAAGCATTTACTATAATTTTTCAAAATTTTACAAGTGCTAGAGCTATTTCATAAAAACAAAAAAGACAACAAATTAATTTACAAGCATGGCAGGGGTATTTATGCAATAAAAATAAAAGACACCAAAGGTTTAACATTGTATTACCAATTTTATATACTAAAACCAATTAATCAATGCCATCAGGCTCTCCTTGCTATTTTCCCACCTCATGTGTGTCGCCACATGAGGTGAGCTGACACTGGACATATATGATGCAATAACTTCCATAGGATCCGTGTAATTTTTACAAAACTTTTGAACTACACTTAATATTTACAGTGCCTACCTATAAACACAAAAAGGCATGATGGGGTCTTCAAATTTTCCCCATAATTGGCACTTCATCGGGCGGTGGAGCAAGCGCCACATAAGGGCAATTAGGCTGATTGTATGGCCGACGTGAGCCAGTGCTTCATTGATATTGAATGACCTAAATTATATATGGGTCGTGTTCTTCATCTGACGGACATGGCACTACTTGACAGAACAACCAAGAACATCATCGTAGTATTGCTTCAATCAATATTATCTCCTCGCTCCGAGCTCCTCCGTTGATGCTGACCAATTCCTTGCCTTCTTGAAAGCCTTCTGCACCTGCAGATGGGCTCAAAGTGATCTAGGTCCATCGTAGGGACCTTGAGCTTGAAGTGACCTGGAGCTATAGCTTGGGTTCTAAGGCTTTTTCTAGGGATTTGTTTAGACCCAAGGCATGCACAAAATAGTAGAGGACAATGAGGGGGTTTTTCTCCACCTTCTCTTGAAGCTAGCTATAAAAGGGGGTAATGCGGCCATGGACCTCCGACGACAGCGGAGGAGGGATCTCCGTCTCAAACTCAATCTAGGCAGGATCGAGTTGAAAATAAGGGGATTTGATGGAGAAGGAGGATGGGTTTAAAATGGAGATTAATGGGTGTCAGAATAATCGATGAACACATAGGATTTAGTGCTGGAGCCTAGTGCTCCAGCAAATTTAAAACTTAAATTAAATGAAACTAAGACCTAATTAATTAAACTACTTATCACACTAAAAAGCTGAATCAAAATTACGCTACAAATGCAAGGGAAAATAGCTTATACCCGCTTGAAGGTAGGGAGCAGAGAAGCTCACCGGCTATGCACGACGGAGCTGGATCTCGTCGCTCGTCAACTTTATCCATGATGATAAGGATTGGAGCTCGATGTTGTCACCAAGGTGTCTAAATAGGAAGGTCCTATTGGGGTTAAAAGCATGAAACGTGGATTAAAATTAAAAAGGGGGTCAGCCATGTCTTATTTATAGACAAGGTGACTGGTGATGTTGGGAAGAGGGTAGCGTGCTGGAGAAAGGAGGTAGGTGAAGTCTAAGGAGTGAGCATGGGTTAGGGTTGAGGAAGGAATCGAGAGGTCGATTGCTCGAGGGAGAAGTAGGCATGGAACTAGTCTAAAAAATGGAGAAATAAGAGTATTCACATGACTATGATAAAGGGGGTGAGGTAAGGACTTTTGACTAGGTGGTCAATAGTCGCAGCACCCTTGTTGGTTCACTTGGACCAAGCGGGAAAAAGATAGGATAAAGTCCCTTATTAAATGTTTAAAAATAGTAAGTGAATTATTTATTTTTTGTCAAAATATAAAAATATTTGTAATTTTATGTAGTTTTTTATTTTTATGTTTATCTATTTCTACAAGTTGATTTGTTACATGCTAATATTTACATGTATATATATGTATATATACTTGTATTTTGACTATTTTATTTTGTATTTTGTATTTTATTAGGGGTTGATGGGGCTGCCCCCTGGGGGCAGCCAACATGGCTGGTCCGCCTCATTTTTTTGGCAATTTTTATTTATTTTTTTTGAAAAATATCATCATGTATATTCATCCCTATATCCCTCCTATACGCCATTCGAATTTCGTCAGAAAGAGAGACTCCTACGGCTTCCATCTAGACAGGGTCGATTAAAAAAATCCTGCGATCGTTAAAAAAATGGCGTCTGGATGGAGGTCGAAAGAGTCTATTTCTGATGAAATTCAAATTGCATATAGGAGGGATATAGGGATGAATATACATGGTGATATTTTTCCAAAAAAATAAAAAAAATTACGAAAAATGGGGTGGGGGCAGCCAACAGGCATCCCCATTTTTCCCATTTTATTATTACATACAGATATTTTATATATCTATAGCTTATTTAAATACATTTTTACATATTTTTATTGTATTTTTATGAATTTATTTATTTACTTAGATAGTTATGTACATATATCTATATATGTTTATTATAGTATGTTTTACCTATGTATTTTATACCTTTATTTATTTCAAATGCATTTTTCATGGCTTTATTCTAACTTTATTATTGGTAAGTATTTCAAGTATTACTTACATGTTTATAAAAAATATAAGAGTGTGGAAAATATAAAGAATGAATATATTGAATATTCTATACATGTATACTAAACAATGAGGGTCCAAAAAGCCAACTTTTGCATATTAACTCTAAATTGAATGAAACCATCTTCATTAATTAAATAAATTAATTTTATGAACAATAAGGGTGTGTATGGTAAATTTTGGATATGTATGGAGAAGATACATGTCTGCAAAGGTTTCTTTGTGGCTTCTTATTCTATGTGTCCCGTTCACATTGTGCATTATTTTTGAATGAAAAATTGTATTTTTATTTATATTTTTATATATAATATTCATGAAGAGGGATTTTTTATTTGTGGTAAAAAATAGGAAAATAATATAGGTCCTAAAATACAATAATCGGGCTATAAAATTAGGGTTTTTGAGCAATGTTTTTTTTTGTACAATTGATTGCCCTATCTCCCCCTAATTTATTCCTTATCTACCAAGTCATCATGATGACTAGGTCTCATGGTCTAAGGTCACTAAGTGTCTGTGACACTTCATTATTTTTCTTTATTTTCCTTTATTCTTTTATTTCCGAATTAAATACAATATTTTATAAAGTATTTTATACAATACATTTATGTGAATTATTGAGTGTTATTTTGTATATTTTAATGCTATATACATGCATTTAGCTAGGATTTTAGGCCAAAATGGAAGAATAAAGGTGATGAAATGGAGATTCATCATCCCCTATACTTGCCTTGGCTAGTTCCTAGCAAACATTTATTCTAATAAGTGTAGAAATAGAAAATAAAGAAAATAAAAAGAAAGAACTTGGAATATTTTTTGACTCTTAAACTTGTCTTGATAAAATTAAAGTTGGAGCTCATGGAAGACCTTTGGATTCTTGGTGTGTTCGGAAATGCATTATGATTAGGAAGTGTGACACAACACTTCTTATGTTCCCCAATCTTATTATCTAGTTCAATTCACCGTCTTGTTAGAACCATCCTTTCAGTTGCATACTCTCACAACCTTGAAATGACATGAACCATGTGTGTGAATTTCTAGCTCATGCTAGAAAAAATGTTGTACTATCAAGGAGTCTCCTCCTATCACAACTCATCCTCGAGGAGATAGATATTTCCTTCTATTGTCGGGTGCATGCTAGTTCACAACCGAAAAGGGGGAGAAACTAGAAGAATGGGAAACAAAGTGGGAATGGACCAGTGTATATTCATTTCCTTGTGAAGCTCAGTCAATGTAACTGAGTCTTCACCAAGGAGTAGGCTTTTTCATGAAGCTCAGATTTTTGTGGAATTTTTGGTGTAGTCTTCTTTTTGGCTATTTTTATTTGTACTGCATTTCTCATCATTCTTATTTTTGCTGTGACAGATATAGAATCGTTTGGTCCATCCATGTTTTGGGTCTTGGAAAAAGTTATGCTAGCAGGACATTCCTCATCCGAAGAATTTTTTCAATCCAGTCTCTAGTCGTTAGATGTCCTTGCTACTAGAAGAAGTGGGTTGAAGTACCGATTTCAACAATCCCCAAGAATGGTTCCTGAGCCACCCTTGATGAAGAGACCTAGTATAGACCCGACACAGAGTCCAAGATTTTTCAACAATCCATATGTACATATTAAGTTAATTGTTATCTACAATTTTTTTATAAATATATGTCTATATACCAAGCTTGTTTAGATATTTATTTGCTGTAATTATATACATGGTTCTCATAATATTTTAAAAACATTTTGATAAATAATTTGAAAACTTTATTTTGTAAATATTTAATAGAAATAATTTTGGAAACATTTATAAAATTTGAAAATCATTTTGCAAAGATTTTTCTAAAAGTATGTATAGATTTTTCAAAGAAATTTCATGACCATTTTCCAAATCATTTTGAAATTGAATTTTCAAAAATTTTATTCAAATAAATGAAATAAAGCTTTTAAAAAAGTATACAAAAGATTTTTAAAAGGATTGAAAATATTTTACAAAGGATTGAAAATATTTTACAAAGGTTTTCCAAATGATTTTCAAAAGATTTTTCAAGAAATTTCATAACCATTTTACCAATAATTTTTGCAAAATATTTTAAACCAATTTTATTATTGAATTTTGAAAATTTTTATACATTTTATTGGTTAGGTTTTATAGTTAATTAAGTGTACACCCTCACCCATATAGTATTTTATCCATATTATTTGAAATTACAAAAGTACGAGTTTTCGCTAATGTATGTACAACATATACACAATCCCCTATACTTAGATTGATCTATGTCCTCGTAGGTCAAAGAGAAAAAGGAAGACATTCCTCATGGTAGGTATATGAAAGAATATACTAAAACTTCTAATTAATGAATGAGAAGTCAGTCATCCCCCTATACTTAGGATAAAATATTCCTATGTATAGCAGGTTGTATAGAAAGTAGCGATGATCGAGGATCTTGAATTTACAAAATTATTGGGCTCTACTTGTCCCCCCAATACTTAGGGTAAAATATCCCTAAGTATAGACAAAGTGCTAAAAATTGAGAGACAAGTGAGCGAATGAATAATGAAGAACCTGAATTCACTCGTCTCCTATACTTAGGATGAAGCATATCCTATGTATAGCAGATATGCATGGGATGAGCACCATGTGGAAGAAAGAATTGGAAGAATAGAAATGAAAAGAAGAAAAATAAAAAAATCACTCAAAGATATTTTTTGAGAGCATTGTCCTTCTCCACTGATATTGTTGAAGCTGCACATTCTTCATCAAAAATTACTTCAACAGAGTTGAGAACGGACATGAATGTATCATGCTTTATGTACGACTTTAGCAACTGACCATTGACAATGTAGTATTGTGCGTCAGGTGACAACTCAGATATCAAAACACTTCCATTGTCATGCACAATTCTAACTCTGTAAGGCCTTGTCCATTTGCTCCTCAATTTGCTTGGAAAGATCTTCAACTTCACATCAAACAACCAAACTTTCTATCAAGGTTCAAAGGTCTTTCTTTTGATGTGTTGTCGTGCTAGAATTTGACCTTGTTCTTGTATATTAAGCTATTGTCATACGGGTAATCTCAGAATTCCAGAAGCTTGTTTACATCCACTTTCTATGCTGACTACCTCTCTGTGAGTCTGAGGTTACAGATGTTAACTCCCATAATGATTTGTGAATAAGTTCCACTAGTAGTTGTTAAGGCTTTTCATAGACAAAACGATAGGGTGACATGCCCAAAGGAAACTTGTAGGCTGTTTTCTATGCCCAGAGAACTAAATCCAGGGGTTGTGACCAGTTCTTTCTGTCCGGCCTCACAAGTTTCTGTAGGATCATATTGATTTCTCAGTTTGATAGTTCTACCAAGCCATTTGATTAATGATGATAAGGAGATGTGACCCAGTGATTGATGTCGTACTCCTTCGATAATTTCTTAACTTCTTTTTTGGTTAAGTGTATACCCCTATCTGATATCAAAATCTTTGATATCCCAAACCATGAAATGATGTTTTCTTTCATAAATTTATAGATCATTCTTTTGTCTGCAGCTCGAGTAGGGATATCATCCACCTAATGACTCACATAGTTCATGACAAGAAGGATTTATTCATAGCCCTGACTGTTTGGAAACGGACCCACGAAATCAATGCCCCATTCATCGAACACAGCATATATCTGAATGAATTTGAGGGGCATAGAATCTTTGACAGCAAGAGTTTTACCCATCTTCTAACTGAGTACATGCTTTGACATATTCATTGGCATCCTTGAATAGTGTTGGCCTTTAGGGTCCACACTGTAGTATTTTTGTTGTTGTTCTGCTTCAAGAATGGTATCAACTAATTCGAGCTTATTCCAATGATCGCCGACACTTGTGTACTCTTCTTGAGGAATACACCAACACCATGCAAGATGCTCCTTCCTTGAATAAATATGGGTCTTCTCATTAGTTAAAGTGGACATCGGACATGAATTTGTCATTATTCATCGAATCTTGTGGAATTTCCTAGAGACAAGATAGTTTACAATATCGACATACCAAGGGAGAGATACAATGTTGAGGTTGGATTCATCATGGAAGGTCTCTATGATCAGTGCACTGCTCAGCTGAGTATCTTGGCTTTCAACTAGGATAGTACATTAGCTACCACATTTTGAACTCAATGTTTATCTCTAATTTCCAAATTAAATACCTAAAGGTTAAGGATCCATATGAGCAGACATGATTTGGCAACGTTCTTCTGCTCTAGGTTTCAGATAGTAGAGAGTTTAGTGAAAATAATAATTTTTGATCCTAGAAGATAGGATCTAAACTTCTCTAAAGCAAATACAACTGTTAACAGTTCTTTCTTTGTAAATATGCAATTTCTTTATGATTCATCGAGTGTCTTGTTGGCATAATGAATGACATAAGGCAAATTATCTCTTCTTTATCCTAAAACAATGCCAACTGCAAAATTTAACGCATCCATCATGATCTCAAACTGAAGAGACCAATTCAGTGGTTGTAGGACTTGAGCCTGAGTGGCTGGATTGTTCAACTAATAAATTGATTGGACAAAATTTTGAAAGATAATAAACTCAATCTCCTTGCAAAGAAGCTTTGCGAGAGGTTGAGCAAGACTGCTAAAGTCTTTGATGAATCTTTTGTAGAATCTAACATGCTACAGAAATGACCTCACATTCTTCACTTTTCAAGGTGGATCAAGTTTGGTAATACCATCCACCTTTGTCGGGTCGACATCCATGCCTTGCTTGGAAACGATGTGGCCTAGCACAATTCCTTCTGTGAGCTTAAAGTGACTCTTTTCCCATGATAAGACCAAATTTACTTCACGAAATTACTGTAATACTCGATCTAGGTCCTGAAGATAAGAGTCAAAACTATCATAGTATACTAAGAAATCATCCACGAAAACTTCAAGAAAACTCCCGAACATATCGATGAAGACTACACATGTCATCTTTGGAATGTGGTAGGAGCATTGCACAATCAAAAGGGCATTCTACAGAAGGCATACAAGTTGAACAAGAAGGAAGATGTTGTCTTCTTTTGGTCTTCATGGGAGATCACCACTTCGTTGTAACATGAATACCCATCTAGAAAGCAAAAGAATTCATTCCTGGCTAATCTTTCAAGAACTTGATTAATGAATTGAAGCGGGAAGTGGTCCTTCTTTGTTGTTTCATTGAGGCAATAGTAGTCAACACACACCTACCAAGATGTCAGTATTGATGACAAGGGTATGACGAGGGCCTAATGTATAGATGTATAGTGGAAGTATATATAGGGTGTCGAACACAAGGAGAACGGGGGATAGACAATAAAAACTGGATAGAAAGACATACATTATTTTTAGTGTTTTACGAGGATCTTTTTTTATTTTTAGTGGGATTTTAATTATTTAATTTTTTGGAAATTTATATATATATATATATATATATATATATTTATGGATTTTTTTCTTTTATATGTTTCTTTTTATATTTTCTGGTCTTCAATTTTATTTTCCTATATAATTAGTTATAGTATAAGCATATTTCATGTAAGTATGTTATATATATAATATGGATAATAAAAATATAAAATGATGACAAAATTAGGGAAATAACCTAAGGTACAATCTTTTTTATTTTCTTAAGGCTCAGACGAGTAGGATTGTTCAAACTCTTCTAATTGTATATCAGCGAAAATCTCATTCTCAAAGACCCTGATTAATTTGGCTGTGCTTTCTCGTACTTCCTCTGGAGAGAGTAATTCAAGACTTTCTTAATAATATAAAAATAAATTTGTATCTCTGATCTGTGCTTAAAATTCAGTTCTTAGAACACGAAGATTCAAGCACTTTCATCTCAAACACAACTTATATTAGCTTTGGCTAAGGCACGATCTTTATGTGTATCTTATCAGTGCTAGAGAGGAATAGGATCTTTTTAGTGTTGTAGTCAACTACTTCTTCAGCTTTTTGAAGGAATGACTGACTAAGGATAATCGAGGTATGGGGCAGAGGTGCGGAGGTGTTCGTTTCTAGGACAATGAAATCAACAAGTAATTGCATCCATTGGACAGCGACAATCACGTCCTCCAACATTCCTCATCCTTAGATGAGGAGGATTGTTCAAACTCTTCTAATTGCACATCAGTGAAAATCTCATCCTCGAAGACCTCGGTTAATTGGACTGTGCATTCCTGTACTTTCTCTAGTGAGAGGAATTCTACAGTTTCTCTGTCATCCAAAAATAAATCTGTATTTCTAATCTCTGCTAAAAATTCACAATCCTCAAAACATTGAGATTCAAGCACTCTCATCTCAGACACCGCTTCTGTTGGCTTTGGCTAAAGCACGATCTCTATCTATATCTTATTAGTACTGGAGCGGAATGTTATCTCTCTAGTGTCGTAGTCAACTACAGCCTCGGTTGTTCAAAGGAATGATAGGCCAAGGATAATTAGGGTATGGAGCTTAGTGGCAGAGGTGTCCATGTCCATGAAAATGACATCAACAGGGAATTGCATCCCTTAAACGGTGACGATTACATCCTCCAATATGCCCTTGGGTGCTTGATGGATCGGTCTACAAACTACAGAATCATGTTGGTTTGCTTAAGTGGTCCTAGCCCAAATTCTGTGAGTAGTGACATTGGTAGAAGGTTTATAAAAGACACACTGTCAAGCAAGGTAAGCTTGAGCTCCTACTTGAAAATTGTGCATCTGATGAGTGGTTCTCCCTTGTCTTTCTTTTTGTGAAGTATATTGATGATGGCATTAACTATGGCGATGCTGAGGATATGCTTGTCAGATTTTCTACGTCTGTTTTTGCAGGACTGACGTTTCATTGTACATGCTTATATAAGTCCTCAGTTCACTACAGGAATATACTCCATGGCGTTTTACAACGTCATTTCAAGAATAATGTTTGGCAAAATTTGGACTATTTTGGGATCAGATAAAGCATTTTTAATTTTTTTACTTTTTTTTATTTAATCACAGAAGGAAAAGGCATGTATACATCATCAAAAAAATTTTCACTTTCATTCAAATTTCTGTCCATGTCTCTCTGTATAAGTAGATGGCGAAAATGTATACCTTCATCTAGATCTGGTGTACCAAAAATGATATGCTCTGCTCCATCAGCTGGCTCTGGTTCTGCTGCAGGTGCTGGCATCTCCAAGGCTGGAGCGGGTTCACCGGGACTACTACTTTCTTTTTGTATTTTTGTATTTTCTTCATTTTTTGTATTTTTGTATCTGGTGGAGCTTCAAAAAAATTGTGATGGCCTTGACGTCAGCATGACTGACGGTTCACCGTCGGATGCTTTGTTCTTCCCTTCCATTGTAGCAGATGGATGGAGTGTCCTACCACTCCTGAGATGTACAACATTAGATAAAAGGACATTATTTTCACTTGAATCAGGCAGGGCACGATAGACTGCCAGCTCCTTGAGATGGAAATTATTCGGGTTTACGTCGATCTGAGCCATAATAATAGTCTTGGCAATTGTCAAGTCATCTGTCTTATGGCTCATCTCAACCATGTTTTTCTAAGCTGAGCCAGAAAATCCAAGGTTTGGTTAAGTAGGGCAACCTTAGAAGAATCGATCTGATGAGACCGCTGGTTTTGATGGTGGGAGGGAGGTTGCTGCTAGTTGCCCTGAGAATAGAGAGGATGAGGGAGAACAAAAGGGTACTACTGGTTGAAATTATTAAAAATACATGAAGTTTTGGGTTATTTACAAGTGAAAACTCCTTTATTTTTGTGGCTTTTTATGGGTAATTTATTTTGTACAATCTAATATACGATAATTAATGCATTTTATTTACAAGAGTCATTTTGTTAATTTATGGATTTTATATATGTTTATTAGGGAATTTACTCGTGGATTTTGCTATGATCAAAATAATGAGATGATGAATCGTTGATTCATCACCTCAATATCTTGATCTTAGCAAAATCCACAAGTAAATTCCCTAATAAATATATATATATAATCCATAAATTAACAAAATGACTCTTGTAAATTAAATGCATTAATTATCGTATATTAGATTGTACAAAATAAATTACTCATAAAAAGCCGCAAAAATAAAGGAGTTTTCACTTGTAAATAACCCAAAACTTCATGTATTTTTAATAATTTCATTTTTTTACACAAAACACATTTTTTTGTATTTTTAGGAATTTTTTGTTTTTTTTTGTTTTTTTTGTTTGTTTTTGTTTTTTGTATTGTTTTTTTTATTTTTTTTTGGTTTTTTAGTTTTTGTATGGTTTTTTTTGTTTTTTTGTTTTTTTTATTTTTTGGTTTTTTTATTATTTTGTTTGTTTTTTTAAAGTAGGGGCCACGCATTCTGACGGGTCGTTAAATACGATAATTAATTC
The DNA here is from genome assembly GCA_037367405.1 of Ottelia alismoides. Classification (NCBI taxonomy): domain Eukaryota; kingdom Viridiplantae; phylum Streptophyta; class Magnoliopsida; order Alismatales; family Hydrocharitaceae; genus Ottelia; species Ottelia alismoides. The sequence continues at coordinate 145,044 of JAZKJV010005310.1, read as the reverse complement.
TGATACGTTGTAGTACGTATACTTAGCGATTCAATCAAAACCGAGAGAAGATCTCCGTGAAGAGTGTCTCGGCTTAATTTATATCCAGGGCAAGTCCGGGGTCGAACACAGGGAGGCAAAGGAACAACGTCCGGTTAAATTGAAAACTTAGATCTTGATTTATAAATGCGGTTTTTTATATTTTTTATGCAAAAAGAATGCAAATGCAAGTGAATTAAGCTCACAAGAAATCACACAACTTAGCCAAATTAATTTTAATGAGAAATTAATCCAATTCAGCCAAATTATATTTTTCCTAAAGTCCTAATCCAGAGATGAATACACAACATATTTTTTTAGAATTTTAGGGGTTAAAATGCAACAACTAAAAATGCACACTTTTTATGAGTTTTTTCGCAAATTATCATACAAACAGTAAGCAAAAATGATGAAAAAAATAGTGGAATGAAAACATGATGAAATGAGACTACAGTAATATTTTTGGAATTTTTTGACAAAATATGAATTTTTTATGTATTTTTTAGTGAAAACAGAGTGATCATGAGTAATTAATTCCTAATTAATCCACAATGTCAAATTAGCAAAGTGCGAATTATCTCAAAATGGTATTTACATATAGAATCCAGGAGACTTAAAATTTCACAAAAATGATGTACGTGGATTTAATTAAAAATCAAAGATCCAAACCACTCTTTAATTTATTTTAGGCACAAGACAACTCCAATGGAAGTGAAATTTGGACAGTAATGAACATAAAGTTCACGGCATCATTCTAATTTTTGTGGATTTTTTAGAGCAACCGTTTGTGAGATATAAATTTAAGAGCTCAATTTGGGCAAAATATGCAATATTTCAGTGGAACAATTATAGTTAATTCACAATATCTCACAAAAATACAAATAAATTTTCAGATGGTATACAAAAAGCTGCTCAACACAATGCTATTTTTCATTGAATAAAAGGATGCATAAATGAGGTCCAAATTAAATCGCAAACACAGGCATCTCTGTGAAAAATAGAAACTGAAATTACAATGCAGAATATGTTCAGGGACTATTATGCAATTATATAAACAATATGGGTGCAACTGCAATATTTACAATAAAAAAATAAAAAATGGAATGACCTTCTTCTCAAGGCATATTGGGGTGAAACCCAAAAGGAGGAGATGGCGTCGGTTGCTGCAGAGGTCGGGAAGGGCGGCGCCGCCCGCATGCACGGCCGCAGCAGCATGGGAAGGCCAGCGGAGGAGGCGGCTGGTAGGCTGCGGTGGCGCGACAGAGAGGGCGGCGTTGGCAAAGCAGCCACATGATGGAGGCGATGGAGGCGCGGGGGTGGCAATGGCCGTTGCGGCGAGGGCCGCAGCTCGCGGTGGTTGCACGGTTGATAGCCGTGGAGGCGGCCGGCCGGCGGGCTGGAGAAGGGGGAAGGGGCGGCGGGAGGCACTTGCGCCAACTGCTCCTTCCGATTTTTTATTTTTTTATTTTTTTCTGCTGTAATGATAAGGAAAAAAAACTTGTTTTTGTTTTAATTTTTTTGTTTTAATTTTTTCAAAATTTTTATGTTTTCAAATAGGAAATAAATATGTACATATAAAGAGAGAGATGATGAGTTGGTGGTGAGAGGAAAAAAATGATGTAATGAAACAACAAAGAAATAAAATATTACATAAGATAAAATAACAAGAGAATGATGAGGAATACTTACCTGATTCTTTGCCGGATTGGCGGAGCAGCTACGCTGGACTCCTGTCGTTGCTTCGATCCAATTGGCGAAACAAAAATCGGAGAAGCTACGCGAGCTCGATGGGGAACTCATGATGCGGAGCAGAGCTCCGCGGATCTCTCCTGAAGGAGGTCGTCGCTTGAGGAAGATGCCTCGTCGTTGTCACCAACAAAACACTCCAAGCTCTCTCCTTTTTCTATTGGAATAGAGGATAGGGAAAAATTGTGGATGTAAAGAGGAATATAAAGAGAAGAGAAAGGGAGGTTAGAATGGAGGTGGTGCTGAATGGGAGGTTAGATTAATGGTGGAGTTGAATGGAGGTTAGATGAAGAATGTGGGGTGGAATGGGAGTTGTTGGTAGAAAAGAAGAGGGAAGTTAGTGTAGAGAATATGATTAGATAAAAGAAAATAAAAGTAGGCTACTAAAAAGAGAAAATAAAATAAAGAGAAGAAAAAGAGTGGGGAATTTACAAAAGAAGATATACAACATGTACATATTTTTTTGTTTGCTTTTCTTTTTATAACTTTTTTGTCTTTTTAATAGTAGCTATGTACAACAGAAAAATACAATAAAATACTACAATCAAAATACAACACCACCATGATTTTTTTGTATTTTTAATAATTAAGAAAGATAAAATAAAAAATGAAGAAAGAATGAACATATACATAATATACAATGTACATCTAGGTCCCAAAACCCAACTTTTGCAAATGAGATCCGATTTTAATAAAACCACTTCCTTTGGATAGATAATTTTCTAACTTGAACTTTAAAAGTGAGTTTGGTGAATTCAGAGTTCATACGGAGCGGGAATTTTGCTTGGAAGTTGGACTTTACTGCGTTTTGTCTTTGGGATCTAAGAGCATTTATTTGAGGTGAAATTTGTTTTATATTTTTGTATTTTTATATACATTTTTATAAATAAGTTAGAGAAAGAATTAGCCAAAGAAGAGTTGAAATAAAATTATTAAAAAAACATAAAGTTTTGGGCTATTTATAGGTGAAAACTCCTTTAATTTTGCGGCTTTTTTTATTGTTAATTTATTTTTTACAATATAATATACATTAATTAATGCATTTTATTTACAAGAGTCATTTTGTTAATTTATGGATTTTATATATATTTATTAGGGAATTTACTCATGGATTTTGCTAAGATCAAGATATTGAGATGATGAATCGTTGATTCATTACCCCCTATACTTAAACTTTGCTAGTCCTCGAGCAAATAATGAATGAATAAATTGGATTAACCCATGACTGTACATGTGAATACAAGACTTGATCCGTTCAAGTACTCTCGATTTTTAAATATCCTAAAATCTAAGCTAAACCAAGCTCTAGTCAAAAGGTATCCAATTTCCCTAATCATAAGACTCTCTCTGTATACATATATATAAGGGATATGACTTTAAGTGTGGACTGCAGTTACAAGAGTAGATTCGCAACGTCGCCCAAGGTTCTAGTCCAAGAGACTCTCCTAAGAACCCGATCCTCAACACTAGGGAATAAACCATTTCTTGCATCCAATCCACCGTCTCTTTATTTGTCAGACTTAAAAGTGTAGATGAAAGGCCAGTTGATGGAGGGCATATGATTGTGTCATTTCTTCTCTCCCTCTCATTGGAACAAGGATTCTCTCTAGTGCCTTATTACTCAACGCATTTTTTGGTGTTGATCAGTGCGCCCATCAAGAGAAGTTGGAGTCGTCTGCACTTGTTTTCCTGGGAGTACATCGGGGTGTGCCTTTTTTGAGTACCTATCGTACCTTCTACACCCAGACTTGTAGAATTTACGATGCAGAGCCCTATTTTGGTGCAAGCCCGACTCCTGGTCCTAATAGCGGTGGTCCAAGTGGACACTTTGAAATGGTTGAGAGCGCTCGCCTTTTGTGGAAGCTCTTTTGATATTTGACTTTGTGGAATGAGATCTTTTCTTTGACATTTCATTGCTTTGTAGTATTTTTGGCTAGCTCCACTGCTTTTACCAAGAGTTGGCGCACACTGATCACCATTTTTTTATTTTATCACACTCTGGCACATAGGTAAATGTCCAGAGTTAGTACAAGAACCATGTTCTCATAATGGCTAAATGTGTTGACACTCATGTTTCATGAAGCCTTCATTGATTTTATCCCATCCTCGAGTATCATCAAATCAGGTCCAAACTCAAATCCCTCATCCCAGTTCCTCAAGTGAAATTTCAACTCATCTCATCATAACTGCAGTAGTGTATGTGAGGTGCTGATCATATTATTAAGGTAGAGACTAAGCATGCAATATAGCACACAAATCTTTCAAACTAGGGAAATGTGAATAATTAAGTCAAGGACCCTAATGATTAAGGATGGTTAACTCAAAATCTCAAGACCTCATAAACCAAGTGTTCTTGAACATCCTAGTCTTGTGTGAAAGTGAATTGTGTTAGGGATTAAACCAACTTATTAGTTAGTGTTTTTTTTCTTTTGTGATTTTTTAGAGAGTTTTTTTAACCAAAGGAAAAGAAGAAAGTTTTTTTAAGGAAAAGTTTTGCCTTCTTTTTTTTAAAGGTTTTTTTTGAAAGAGAATGGTAGGTAAGAAAGGACACACATTTTTTTTGGAAAAAGCAAATAAGGATTTTTTAAAAAAATAGTTTTTTTTGAAAAGTTTTTTTAAGAGTTTTTTTTGTTTTGAAAAAGTTTTTTTTACCCACCCCAAAATTATTGTATAATATATACAAAAATACGTGAAAGTACGAGCTATGGGTAAAGTATATATGTAATATATACACGCCCCCCTATACTTAACATGTGTTATGTCCTCATGGCACTAGGTGACAAAAAGCCATAACTCGTACTAAGTATAAGTGGGTAAAAAGAATAGAAGTGAAAAAGAAAATAAGAGTGTGGATAATACACAATGGGCATCGGCCCTCCTGTACTTAGGCTCTGGTCAGCCTAAGTATTGGGAAGAACACAAGAATGGGGTACCGATAAGAATGGGAAAGAATATACAAAAAGAAAATAAAAAGAAGAGAAGGAGCAAATCGGGTCACTCACCCATCTATACTTAGGATCTAGTCATCCTAATTATAGCAACAAAATGAAAACGATACGGTACTGGGGTGAGTGATGCGAGTCACGGGGGAGGGAGGGAAACAAAGGAAGGAAAATCTATACAAGTAGGAGTGAGAATATACAATGATCAAGAAGGTTTGTGACGGACCTTCTTGCGGGAGCGATGGGGAGGATAGTATACATGTGTGTCACTGTCGGAGTCATCCGCAGAAGAATAATAGTGAGGTGTGGGGAACGTCCAACAAGGGTCGACACACGACTCATTGCTCAAATATGGCTTCAGAACAACCGAACTAAGCTCACTCATGTAGATTACCTCATCCGGACCTGATGAGGACTCCTCAGAAAGTTCCTTCTCTGGAACATCGAAGGTAACCTTCTTAGTCGGTTTTCTAGAACCTGAAGCATCAAGAGGAAAAGGAGATTGATACGTCTTAAGGAGTTCGGGGGAACACCTCAAGGAATCAACACCCGTCTTCTTCTTACCAGATGACCGACTAGAGGATGGAGCAACCGATTTATCAAGATTGGTCAATTTGGTCCCAGTTGTCTCTTTTGGTGTATGTCCTTGAAGTGGTGTGTGTGAGGTTCTGACAAGAGGTTCATCATCAGATGAGTCACTTTATGCATTGTAATACTCCTGCAGGGTCAGCACACGTTTGTGATAAGGCACAGTGTTCTCAGTTGGCTTGATATTGGTGGGTTCTTGTGTCGGATCATCGAAATGATCAAGTCAATCCACAAAGGTCATGTCCGACTCAATGATAGCTTCTGGTCGTGAGTCCTCTTTAGAAGCTGTCACAGTGGTGGTGCAAGCAGTAGGCGGTATGTGGTTGTAGGAAGTCTCTAAACCAATGGTCGTCTGGACAGTTGGTATCTCAGGTGTAGTAGAGAGACGGGACTCAACTGTCTCTCGAAAGTCACGACAGTCTGCAACTTTACAGGTTACCTTGGAATATCGTGTGTCCTCAAAGATCAGGTGAGGTCGGAGTGCTCCCAATGCAGAGAAATCGATCTCCCGAGTCTCACAATCTATAGTTGCCTTAGCCAAGGCTATGTACGACTTCCCAAGAATGATCGGAGACTGGGTGAACTCTCCTCGGTGCGCAATGTCAATGATCGTGAAGTCTATCTCCAGTAGAGCACCTTGGAAAGTAACGATGACTGAAATGGTTCCTCTCGACCGTTTAATGGTCCGATCTGCCAACTGAATGAGCTCTCTTGACTTCTTGGCAGATCCGAGTTTGAGCTTGGCAAACACGGAGGTCGGGAGGATATTAATCGGTGAGTCATCATTGATTCTTGCATGGGTGAATGTGGTATCTTTGATTTCACAATCAAATCTAGGCAACCGCTTAACTCTGCAGCTCTTGGTTTTTCTCCCTATCATCAATGATGTGGCCATAGACACTACATGTTTCTCAGTCCTTGTTCTCTTATTGTCCGACCTTTTAGGCATCAATTTACTTCTCACAAATCTTTTAAGGTCGGGAAAGTGTTCAATAACCATTATTAAGGGAAGCTCAAAATACAACTTTCTATCCAATTCTTCCCTAACTACAGGATCCAAGTTTTGTAAGTCTTTTCCGTTTTCAATTTTTATGTTATTTTGTGAATTTTCTATTTTTTTGGTCTTTTTGATAGGTGAAGGAGGACTAGGCGAATGTACAGACTCAAGTTTGGAGGAAAAGTGGTTAGTAGAAGAGGGAGATAGAAGGGACTCCAACTGTATATGACGTGTGGGCAATCCAGTGTCTTCCAGGTTTCAAGATTCAATCCGCAGAATCCATGATCCACATTTCTACCTGGACTCTTGATCGGTCTACAAATGTCATCCTCCAATAAGTTCTCATGACACTTCATGAGAGAAGTCGACGCAATTGGAGGATACTGCTGAGAACTCGGGCTCCTATACTCAACACACCTTGACTCAGGCGTGTAATACTGGGTTGAGTATGGCCCTTCTGTATGGCAGATGTTGGTCGGAGCCTCATAAGGTGGATTCAGTAGACAAGGGGGTCTATAGATCGTTCTCATGAGTCCAATCCCCTGTATATGTAGGCTCTCCGAAAGGGTGATATGAAGGTTGGTCAATGTTGGCATGATCACTCAGGTCAATCAAGTTAGGAAGATCATATGGTGCAGGCCTCTCCATTCGGTTGGTTTGATCGGCCGTGTTGTACCCAAAGGTCAAGTTGGGATGCGTAAAGGTCAATGGTTTCCCAGTCCTAACTCGAGATGAGAATGAGGTATGTTGGGTCAACTGATTCTACCAATTATTCATCTCAGCAGTGGCTTGCTCTTTGGTTTGTTCCTTAATTCTAGCAAGCGGACGAGAATATGGGGAGTCAATCCAGGGTGGCTGTGGGTCAGGGGTGTAAGAATGTGAGGTAGGTGAGAAGGATGAAGAGGTGGAGAAATCAGTCGGAGTTCTGACTTCGCAATCGAGGTGTAGGTATAAAGTGTGTAGGTATAAAGAGGAATAAGAAGGTGGAGATGGTCGAAATATGATCGAAGAAGAGTGACGTGGATATGATGACCAATATTATGACATCATGGAAGAGAGATGGGAGAATGAAGCGGATCGAGGAAGAAAGCGTGCAAGTGCACTGAATAACACACAAACAAGCAAACACAAGAGCAAACCCTGAGTTCACCTACTCAACACAGTGATGGTCGCAAAAGTCTGACCATTTATCTTTTCATTTTTAATTAGGTGATAAATCAAGATATAAGTCCAATTATGCAAGGCTTAAAAGTAGGTTTTGAGCACTATCCTAGGGATGCGTCCTCACCTCTCAACAATCACAATTAGCCAAGCATACAATGTGGGTTTTGCTCTCCCAAAACAAGTGTTAGTTTTAATCAGTTTTTTTGTCAATTCTGATTAGTAGTCCCGATTTTAAGTTTGGTTATCACTTGATTTGTCCACCAAACAAAGCACGCTTAAAGATCAATCCCGATTTCCTTTTAACCTAAGTTTCAAAAACCAAGGGGGAAGGAGTCGAGAAAAACCGATGCAAATAGTGAAATCAATGATGCATGCCCAGTTCAGAAGACATACAGTGATCCTCGCGCTCTACATGCGGGATGCAAGGTAGAATTGAAATTTTATACTAAATGAGATGCAAACGAGAAAACCGTTCCTAGACAGGCAGTTCTATTAGCGAGTGATGAACAAATTAAATTTGACTAATAGCCATGCGGTCTAAGTGCGTCTCGTTAAATGTGATGTGTGGTCCTAAAAATTATGAGCACAAGCAATAAAATATTCTAATAAAAATATGCTCTAAGAGCTGCGAGTGCAAGTCTTAATCTACGTCAATCAACCACACGACCACGAGTGGGTCAAATGTCCAGTCCGGATACAAGCGCGAGCTCTCAGACAAGAGCTGCTGGAAAGAGATAATTAGCTAAATTATTACAACGCAATAATTACAAAAATGAAAAAATGCTCTCGAAATAAATTGAATTCCTAGCTCTTCAACAGTCGGTGCGCGTCGCGTCCGTCGACCTCCGATGCACTCCAAGTCCACCGGGCCCTCGCAAGGAAAATAAAATTTATGTTAGAGAGTTCAACAATAAAATATATACAAAAATGAGAAGAAAAATAATTGCAAAAGAAATGGAATAAATACAAGTGGCTCGGGGGTCAGACTACCCGAGTAAGTGAAATCTAAATCCAAATTTTAAAATTATCCCTAAGCCGTTTGCCTCCCCGGCAACGGCGTCATCTGACGGGCCGCTAAATACGATAATTAATTCGGATACGTTGTAGTACATGTACTCAGCGATTCAGTCAGAACCGAGAGAAGATCTTCGTGAAGAGTGTCTCGCCTTAATTTATATCCCGGGCAAGTCCGTGGTTGAACACAGGGAGGCAAAGGAACAACGTCGGGCTAAATTGAAAACTTAGATCTTTATTTCCAAATGCGGTTTTTTTATATTTTTTTACGCAAAAAGAATGCAAATGCAAGTGAATTAAGCTCCTAAGAAATCAAACAACTTAGCCAAATTAATTTTAATTAGAAATTAATCTAATTCAGCCAAATTATATTTTTCCTAAAGTCCTAATCCAAAGATGAACACAGAACATATTTTTTAGAATTTTAGGGGTTAAAATGCAACAACTAAAAATGCACAATTTTTTTGGGTTTTTTCGCAAATTATCATACAAACAGTAAGCAAAAATGATGAAAAAATTACTGGAATGAAAACATGATGAAATGAGACTACATTGATATTTTTGGAATTTTTGACAAAATATGAATTTTTTTATTATTTTTTAGTTAAAGCGGAGTGATCATGAGAAATTAATTCCTAATTAATCCACAATGTCAAATTAGCCAAAGTGCAAATTATCTCAAAATGGTATTTACATATAGAATCCAAGAGACTTACAATTTCATAAAAATGATGTACGTGGATTTAATTAAAAATCAAAGATCCAAATCACTCTTTAATTTATTTTAGGCACAAGACAACTCCAATGGAAGTGAAATTTGGATAGTAATTAACGTAAAGTTCACGGCATAATCTCTAATTTTTGTGGAATTTTTAGAGCAACGTTTGTGAAATATAAATTTAAGAGCTCAATTTGCGCAAAATATGCAATATTTCAGTAATACAGTTTTAGTTAATTCACAATATCTCACAAAAATACAAATAAATTTTCAGATGGTATACAATAAGCTGCTCAACACAATGCTATTTTTCATTGAATAAAAGGATGCATAAATAATGTCCAAATTAAATCGCAAACACAGGCATCTCTGTGCAAAATAGAAACTGAAATTACAATGCAGAATATGTTCAGGGACTATTATGCAATTATATAAACAATATGGGTGCAACTGCAATATTTACAGTAAAAAAATAAAAAAATGGAATGGCCTTCTTCTCCTGGCCGATTGGGGTGAAACCCAAAAGGAGGAGATGGCGTCGGCGGCTACGGAGGTCGGGAAGGGCGGCGCCGCCCGCGCGCGCGGCCGAGGCGGCGTGGGAAGGTCGGCGGAGGATGCGGCTGGTAGGCCGCGGTGGCGCGACGGAGAGGGCGGCGTTGGTGAAGCAGCCGTGCGATGGAGGCGATGGAGGTGCGGGGGTGGCGATGGCCGGCGCGGCGAGGGCCGCTGCTCGCGGCGGTTACGCGGTGGATAGCCGCAGAGGCGGCGGCCCTCCGCGTGTGAAGGTGGCGTGCCGCAGGCGGCCGATGGGCTGGAGAAAGGGGAAGGGGCGGCGGGAGGCACCTGCGCTAGCTGCTCCTTCAGATTTTTTATTTTTTTATTATTTTTCTTTTTTTTTCTGCTGTAATGATAAGGAAAAAAACTTTTTTTTGTTTTATTTTTTGTTTTAATTTTTTTTAAATTTTTTATGTTTTCAAACATGAAACAAATATGTACATATAAAGAGGGAGATGATGAGTTGGTGGTGAGAGGAAAAAAATGATGTAATGAAACAACAAAGAAATAAAATATTACATAAGATAAAATAACAAGAGAATGATGAGGAATACTTACCTGATTCTTCTCCGGATTGGAGGAGCAGCTACGATGGACTCCTGTCGTCGCTTCGATCCGATTGGCGAAATAAAAATCGGAGAAGCTACGCGAGCTCGATGGGGAACTCGTGACGTGGAGCGGAGCTCCGCGGATCTCGCCTGAAGGAGGTCATCGCTTGAGGAAGATGCCTCGTCGCTGTCACCAACAAAACACTCCAAGATCTCTCCTTTTTCTATTAGAATGGCAGATAGGGAAAAGTTGTGGATGTAAAGAGGAATATAAAGAGAAGAGAAAGGGAGGCTAGAATGGAGGTGGTGTTGAATGGGAGGTTAGATTAATGGTGGAGTTGAATGGAGGTTAGATGAAGAATGTGGGGTGAATGGGAGTTGTTGGTAGAAAAGAAGAGGGAAGTTAGTGTAGAATATGATTAGATAAAAGAAAATAAAAGTAGGCTACTAAAAAGAGAAAATAAAATAAAGAGAAGAAAAAAGAGTGTGGAATTTACAAAAGAAGACATACAACATGTACATTTTTTGTTTGCTTTTCTTTTTATAACCTTTTTTGTCTTTTTAATAGTAGCTATGTACAACAGAAAAATACAATAAAATAATACAATCAAAATACAACACCACCATGATTTTTTGTATTTTTAATAATTAAGAAAGATAAAATAAAAAATGAAGAAAGAATGAACATATACATAATATACAATGTACATCTAGGTCCCAAAACCCAACTTTTGGCAAATGAGATCCGATTTTAATAAAACCACTTCCTTAGATAGATAATTTTCTATCTTGAACTTTAAAAGTGAGTTTGGTGAATTCGGAGTTTATACGGAACGGGAATTTGGCTTGGAAGTTGGACTTTACAGCTTTTTGTCTTTGGGATCTAGGAGCATTTATTTGAGGTGAAATTTGTTTTGTATTTTTGTATTTTTATATACATTTTTATAAACAAGTTAGAGAAAGAATTAGCCAAAAAAGAGTTGATATAAAATTATTAAAAAAACATAAAGTTTTCGCTATTTACATGTGAAAACTCCTTTAATTTTGTGGCTTTTTTTATTGTTAATTTATTTTTTACAATATAATATACAATAATTAATGCATTTTATTTATAAGAGTCATTTTGTTAATTTATGGATTTTATATATATAGTTATTAGGGAATTTACTCGTGGATTTTGCTAAGATCAAGATATTGAGATGATGAATCGTGGATTCATCACTGGTATTGCTGCGAGGAGTACTAGTGATAGTACAGAGCAACTAGCTGCAGGTACTACTGGTTGTGGTATCTAGACTGCTCCTGGTAGTTATTTTACCTCGAGTTGTAACCATGTTGCAAAGGGTGCTGGTCATGGCCCGGGTTGGGCTAGAAATTCCACCCTCTTGTTGTTAACTAAATGGCCGACTGTTAATGGGTTGACCCTGGGATTATCCCTGAGGACAAGTCAATTGTTGATCATTGCTCCAGGTGTCATTCACTTCTTGAATGAGTGGGGGAGGTGGAGAATAAGGCTCGAGATATTGATGTTGGAATTCATGTTTCTAGTAGACACCCATTTGCATTTGTAGCTGTGGCAGTGGCTGCTTAGGGGCTTTCATGTAGTATACGTGCTGGACCAGAGGTTGACTGGGACTCAACTGAGGCAGTTGTGTCTGTGCTTGCTCCTTCTTCTCAGCTGGGGTTTCAGTGGCGGTAGTCACTGCATTGCAGGTGCTGAAGGTGTTCACTAGTAGCTCTAGCTGCTTGATGATAATATTGAGTATGTCTAAGCCCTTTATTATCTTCTAGATCCCGGTGAGATTCTCTAGGTCCTACGACCTATTCACAATGATGTTAACTTTCAACAGGTGATTCCCAATGACGATCAAGTTGGAGTTGTCACACATGTCGACTTCATATGTATCAGCCATGTTCGCCTTCTTGCATGGGACCTATGGTGGTAGCTAAATCTAGAAGGAATGAGATGGGGATAATGTGACCTCTCCTTCAAATATCTCCTCAAAGATCTGCCATATTGCATCCTCGTCCTTGTTGAAATGGGATCCTCCATATGCGGCATCAACCAGATGTTGACTAGACTCTATCAAACCCCCAAAGAAGTGTTGAACCAAACTGGACCTCAGGATATCAGGGTGGGGGCACTTCTTTATCAAATCATTGAACCTCTCACAGGTCTCATAAAAGGACTCTTGGGGTCCCAGAGAGATGCTAGTGATTTTCGACAAAATAAGATTGAAACTACTGAGAGGATAGTACTTGTGTTGGAATGCAAACTTCATATCCTCCTAACCACTATCCCCAAATGGTTGATCTCGGACAATGTTTTTCCATGAAGGCTGAATGGGAAAGCAGACATCTTGACTATGCCCAACGGGATGTTGGGGTAGTGCATCATGTTGTAGATACAACTGAACTATTGTAGATGTATGCACGGCTCCTCATTTGAATTCTTGTGGGAGATGGGCAGAAGTGAAAAGAGTCATGGTTTTAGCTCAAAATGTCTATGGACCGATGGAATTTGGATCCACTCATTTATGCGCCCGACCACTGGGTTGTATGACTGCTTGAGGGTTGGCTTTGGTCGACCTGTCCCTCCTTCATCCTCATCTCCATGAGGTCCATCTACCGAGTGATCATATCTATCATCATGGATATCATCACCTCCTTCACGAGGTGTCTCCCTCTCTTCTGATCTTCTCCTTAATTCATTTAGCATATCTTGAAAGGAGACCTAAGCTAGAGCTTGATCAGTTAATTGTTGCTGAATGGACTAGATGGAGGCCAAAAGATGACTGTTTACTTCATTCTGACTAGGACCAATTCCTTGCTCTATATCTTGCTCTGTGTTTGGCTACTATGGTCCCTTTCCTCTTCCTATAGGAGCCATCGGTGACGCTCACTATGAAGGCACATGCTCAAGATCAGGGTTAGGATTTGCAATGAGAAATACATCCCTATCAGTCTGCATGCATACACAATGGAGAAAATAATTCAGAATTACGGTCAGTTCTGAATCTTATTAAGGATGTAGAGGATTATGGAGTGAAATCAGTCTCCATCCAAAAGGGACAGAACTCGAGGATAGAGTTTTCCTGATCTGTGGGAGGAAGAAGAAGCGAGGAGTCATAGGGATGGTTCACAGCATCTAAACCATGCACCAAGGAATCGTCCTGAATTATTAGAGATGTCGAGCTCGAGGAGTCGATGTGGGTGTCGGCAGAATCCCGACTAAGTCGTCCTAGAGTCGTCATCTCGAGGAAAAAGAGAAGATCGAGCGAAAAAAGGATATATTGATGAATAAGAAACAAATGTGGTATAAAACAGTAGAAGGCTCACTGTGAGAGGGGGTAAAAGAGGAAGTAAGAAAAGAAGAATGACAAAAATCGCAAGTGCACTGGACTTTGATATTTGATCCTACTCTATGCAAACAAACACAAAAGAAATTGGATTCACCTACTCAACCCAATGTGAAGACGTAAGCATTTGACTATTTTTATCTTTTCAATTTTAGAGTTGTGATTCAGGAAAAAATATTGTCACGAGTCATTAACGGCTTGCCCTAGAGTAGAGTGTGTACTGCTAGGAAAGTATCCCTGTAATTGTTCCACCTCCTTTGTATCATATGATCTGCACTTTTTAAGGTCCTCAATACGGATCTTTAATGGCTACTCAGTCAAAGGAAAAAGAGAGGAAGATGATAGGTGGAACCACTGCTTCCCCCCACAAGTGGGGTACTCGGACGCAAACCGATGGGACAGACACACCCGTGAGGGTGTGGCCTAGTCTCAGTACTTCAAACAAAGTCGGATGTTCCACATAAGTTGGGAACACTGTCGTTGACAAGGCCATAATCGACCACGTACGATGAAAGTGTGATGAATCCATGATTCTCACTCTATTATTTTATTTTAGCTCTTCTTCCTGGAAAAACACCATGGTAATAACTGTAACTTCAATAACTTAACAGTTTGCATGTCCTTGTTAATACTGCATATTGAGCATGTCATTTGCAAAAATAAAAGAATAAAGGAAAAAGAAAAAGAATGATGTATTTAGAATAAATATAAAGTGACCCAAACCGCAAGAGAAGGTCAAGACTTGACTTGATCGCAAAATCAAATAAGTAGACAGAGATATGGCTCACTATGTATTGTACATACCCTCTATACTTGTACATATTATTTCTCTATTTATTTTGTATAAAACGAAGTTATTTTATTCTTCTACACCTTTGTATATAACTTTAATAATATAAAAATAAATAAAAATCATAAAATAAAATAAAAATAAAAATAAAATTCTCTATTCCTTGTACAAAATACACATGTATTTTCTACACTCACTATTTATTATATTCCCTTAAAAATTTATATAAATAAAATAATAATTATTTTATATACCTAAAATTATAATGTAAATAAATAAAATATAAAATAAAGGTATTTGTGTAAAAAAATAAAATGCAAATACGTGTACATAATACATAAGTAGACGATACTTGTATATAATGTTGTATATTGCATATATGTTATTTTATTTTTCATAAAAACAAGTAAAAATCACAAAAAAATATTTTATAAAATACTAAAATTTTTTATATACTTTTTAACTTAAATTCATTTACTATTTTTATCATATTTTCTTTGATTTTTGTAAATCCTCGATTCTGATTTGTTCAGTTGGGATTGTTGACCCCGGTTAATGTCCCCTTCCAGACTGGGTCGGGTTGAAGCCCTCTCACCGGAGCATTTTTATCTGAATTTTCGGCCCAGACCCGAACTCCTCTTGTCTTGATATTCATACCCGATAATCCTCATTCATTCGAGATTCTCGAGGATCCCTATAATCACCTGGATCCTCCTAAGGTTGCGTTCCACCTCTCAATCTTTCCAGACCCTTGGCCATGCCTATAAAATGTCTCTTCCACCTCCATACCCGAGAGCTTGTCCCTCGCACCGCCATTCTTCCCTATCTCCCTTCAGTGAAGTGACAACCACTGAGTATCCTAGGAAATGTCGGAGGTGCCTGGAGGCTTGTAGCTCGCTTCATGGCCGGAGATCTGCCGCGAGTAGCCTCCCAACCGGATGCAGCTCGATCGACATCAAGACCCATCTGCCCACCTTCTCCTGAAGCTCATGAACCCATACAGACCTTCAGGTATCTGTCTTTCCTCTCGCATTGCCAGTTCGATCATATATTCCCCTTTCGTACCGCCGCAGTCATCTCTGCTCCGACCAACTGGTTGGAGCCCCGTTACGCCCCTTCACCCATTCCGATCGATGCTACACCTCATTCCGCACCTTCTCCCACAATCTGATCATCCTTAGACTAGCTCATCAAATTTAGGATAGGGAACTATCTCCTTCCACCATTTTCATCGGAGATTAATCACCGTTCCCCGTCGCTTCTTTCCTCCCCAGTTGCAATAACCAGGACTGGAGCATAGGCCCGATTCCCCTCTACTTTTTGCAGGACATTACGCACACAAGGAGACCACTTAGAGTCCTCAGCAGCTCAGGCGAAGCAGCTCCAGGAGAGCAGCCACCGCCATGCTCATATGTCCACCATCGCCTCCAATGGAGCTCCCAGTTAGATGCGCATGACCTCCACGAGTCGACCGGAGCCCCAGATCTTTCATCGGGTCACTGGATCTCTCCCCCCCTCGATCAAAGTCCGCTCAGGGAGAGATATTGTATACCTTCTTCCCTTCGTTGGATGATAACACCTCTACTAGATTACATCCCAGCTGCCCGACAGTGTCAGCTTTGGAGCCGCTAGATATGACGTACCTGGCGCATCTGACGCACATATTCTAGACAAACCCTGAGCTGTCAGATCTGCAATAGGAGTCGATCAACATCGTACAACAATGACAACCTCCATGCTACAACGTGTCCTCGCCAAGGTTATATTTCCCTTTTGCCCGCGCATGTTTCAATATTTTGCTTTAGTCCATTAAATAAATGTTGTAGGTAAGAACTTTTCAAGTTTGTACCTCGTAGTTATATTATTTGCATTTTAGTCACTCCGAAGCTGAAGCACGTGTATTCTCACATGAGAGTTTAAGTTATTTGCATGATCTGTCCTAAACTCTACTACTGTTAGTTAATTAATGTTATGTTTTTAGAAATTGCATATATACTCTTGTGCGCTGAATATTAAGCATGTACGTGATCTGATTGGGATTTTTGCATAATTAACCCTATGCTTTTGAAGGGTCTTATTTATTTGGTATGTGAACTTAAAATATTTTCAAAGAGGTCTCAATGAACCGTGATTATTTGCATGCATTTGATTAGACTTAATAAATATTAAATTAATTCGAAAAATTACATAAAAATTACCATTGGCTCTTGTTAGCTTGTAATATTTATTATAATTTTGTTCGGCTGATTTGATTGCATTTTATATTTATAAAATTTCAAAAACCCCTAAAAAGTGTCTTGTCTAAGTTAGAAAAATCATAAAATGTGAGAAATGTCTTGAAAAAATCTATAAAAAAGTATGTGTCTTTTATTGTCTTTTAACTCTAGTATTAGTTTTGTTTGAAAAACCCTCATAAAAATCATAAAAATTAGAAAACATTCAAAACTTACAAAAATCATATAAAATAATAAAAAAATCCTAAAATACCATTTCCATTTCATGTTTGATGCTTTTTATCTCTATTTTAGCATAAAATTGATGATCAGTACCTTAGGGAACTTTAGATATTTTTAACTTGCAATTTATCCTAGTTGCGCATTGTTTTGATTTTTGAACAATGTTTGATTTTTATAAAATCATAAAAGCATCATAGAAATTTAAAAAAATTACAAAAAATACTTTAAAACTGATAAAACCCGACAATATCTTCTTTGCAATTTTCTGAGAATTTTTAGCTATCTTGAAAAATAAAAAAAAGTGTTGTGTGTGTCTTTTCTTGTCCTTATTAAAAATTAAAAATCTAAAGAAATAATTAAAAACCACTAAAATTGGGTTTTTTTGGGAATTTTGACTACTTCGTATTCTTTTCGTGCTCCTTGTGTTCAACCCTGGTAGCTATACCAGGTAAATAAAAATAGAGAACCACTTACATTTCTTGATTGCTTGATTTTTTTCGTTGAGTTGCTTTATTCTTCTCGATTGATCACTCTTGGTGATTCAGGTCACAATGACCCTTTATTATTTTCTTACTTAACCCGAGTCGCTGAGCGTGTCATCGAAATGGCGCCATTACCGAGGAGCATGACTTAGTAGTCTTATTTCATTTTGCTTATTTATCTCATCTATTTGTTATAACTATTTATGACTTCTTTTCTGTTTTGCTTTTTGTGCGAGGAACCACCTGAGGGATGCTTCAATTTTTTAGTGGAGGAACCTATACCAGAGAAGGAGCAGGAGAGCAGGAGGATTTAGTTATAGCATATAGATAGTCTATTTTCATAAAACTTTTTAATTATTGTAATAATTGTGGACTTGGGATACTCGCTTGGAAACTTGGACTTCAGTGTCTGTTTTGCCGAGTACCGGTGTACACAGGGGACCTCACTATGGTTTTTTGTGTTTTGTTTTCATCGCATTTTATTTCTTTTTGATTCACAAGGATGTAGACCTTAGACTTAGGAATTTTTGTTTATTGTGACGTCATTAGCTAAGGCCCCACACCTAATTGCCTACCTATTCCTATAGATCGTAATTGGACTTAGCTAAACTAAAAATTAAAAAATTGACTTATTGGGATTAGAGAGCACGTGCCGAGAGAGGCTGTAAAAAATGCTGGTAGGACTCGTTGTGGTAGGCACCGATTGGCATCGAAGACCGGACTCCAGTCTCTCTTCCTAATAGTTAGCTATTTGTGCTTCATGATTAATAGAAATTGCTCATCTAAGGTCAATTTCCTCGTGCATCATATAGGTAGTTTGCTTTCTGTCTTTACTTTTATGTGTGGATCACCCATGTAGAGTGCTGAAGTCATGTAAACGTTTCTATCTTTGCATGCATCATCATGTTTGATCGCGCATCGACTTTTTTGACTTCCTCCCCTTATTTTATTGGACTCAAAATAACCAAGGAAATCGATAAATTTGTTAGGTGTTCTCTTATTCAGAAATATACCTAAAAAGAGAATAAAATAAAATTGGGACTGTTAATGCAAACTTGACCCTAAAATACACTTCACCTAAAAATTCTTGTTTTAGGGGGACTCACCTCCTCATTGATTGATTCTGCAGAGAGAGAGTGACCCGCACACTAGCCTTGAGACATACCTGAACTCCTTTCAGACTACTACTCTTGTAGTTGGTTGTTCTCCAGTGAGGATTTCGCCGGGTAGCCGGTAATCGGTCTAAGACTTCCTTAGCAGTTTGGGCAGATCAGGTAGCCAGTAAATGGTCCGCACCCATACTAGATGGGAAAAACCAGATGTGAGATTTGGCCAGTCTCCTGGGAGCATTGGGTTCCAAACAACTCGCTTAATCACTCTGATAGATTGATATTGTCACCTTAATAAAATTGGACAATATTAAAGACCAATCTTTCACAGTCATCAGCTTAGGTGGTTAGTAGGTGAAAAAGGTATTTGACTTCACATCTTGCTTGCATTCAAGTTCCAATCCTCATAAATCCCCACATCACGATGATGGGAAGGAGGTCCCTTAGGCTACCTTTGATAGCACCGCTTTCGAGCACTCCTCTCCATTCATCTAGGGCAGCTTCAGAGATCCCAGACTCGCTCCCTTATCTCGAGTTCGCTACCACCTTGTTCCCCTTAACCACCCTTCTTCCAGTCTTGAGGTGCTAGAGCAAAGGCCAGCACAATCATTTGTTCACTTGACGACACCTGAGTTGGGGTTTTTTGCCTTTGTAAAGACCCAAGAGATGGTTAGTAGTGAGGGACGCATCGATGAGAACCCTCAGGGATCAGCATATGTACTTGACATGACGGCCATCAACAACACACTCTTAGCGTCCTTGGAGACCATGCATCAACAAATCAGAGACCAGGGAGCATTTATGGTAGAGATGCGATGAAAGCTGATGAAGATGCGAGACAGTAGAGTAGTGCCGTAGAGAGCAGCTGATGGAGAGATACCAGTAGCTGGAGGAAGAGAGGGACGCCCAGTTGACCATCACGAGCCAGCCATATACGAGGAAGCAGTTGCACAATAGTGGTGCAACCCTCACCCACTGCTGGATCTAGCTACTAGAGATTCTGGGCAACTTTGAGCTTTGCCCCTAGACTATCCAGTTACCGCCCAAGTTCCATGAGCTAGCAACCGATGTGCTACATCTACATCTTTAGGAGTTCGAGATGATCTGCAGCACGGTCCATGACAGATTTGTGGGTGAGGACATAATCAAGATGATAGCCTTCTTGTTCTCCTTAGTTGACAAAGCAGCCTATTGGCTGAAGCATTTGGGGAGGTATGCCACTACTTGGGAGCAGCTCCGGATCGAGTACTTAAATAGGTACAATCCACTCGGCTAGACCAACTTCATCATGATCCCCAACGAGCAGTTTTACGAGGCTTGGGATCGATTCCGAGAGCTCATCGATCGGTGTCCACATCACAAGATATCCAAGCCCAAAATTGTCCAGAGTTTCTTTTGTGGGATGACATCGGAGCTGTAGGGTCTAGTGAATGCCTCGTGTGGAGTGTCCTATTTTGCTAAGGATGAGGACCAAGCATGGGCCATCTACGAGGAGATGGCAGAGAACTACACATTGATGTCCCGACTAGGGTCTACACTCAGGGGAAGCCCCTCCTGCAGGTGATCTCTAATTAGTGGATTGCACGCATTGATGCTGGTTCTTCATCTTCATCAGCAGTAGCACTGGCCGAGTCCTCAACAGCTGACATGGGAATCATCAGCGAGAAGTTGCACTGCATCTAGATCATTGAGAAGAAGTAGTGCCAGGTCCTGACCCAGATTGATCAGTTGGCCCATAAACTGAGTGACCTGAAGACTCAGATCATGTGTCTCTAGGAGGCACATACGGCTCCACAGCCCCATCTCAGGTCCTGGGATGATCCCACCACCACCAGCTCCACCCAACCATCTACCACGTACTGACAGGTCCACCATATTCAGGCAGAGCCAATACAGCCACTATAGTACTACTCCCATCCACCACCATCTCATTACACTCAGATAGTGGTCTACCAGCCGGATCAGCCCCTGGAAGTTCTTCCCCCGCCACCCCTCGAGCAGGAGTCGTTGATGGACGTCAACGGGATTAGGTACGACCAGTACCAGCAACAACCCGGGATATGTCATTACCACCCGGGTTTCCGATGGTGTACCGGAGGCACCTCGTCTCAACAACAACCTCTAGCTCAGGTCAGAAAGAGCAGTCAGCAGCAGCAGCCACATCACTTCCAGCAGTACCAGTAGTAGGGTCCTCATCCCTACCATCAGGAAAAATAGTGGAGGCAGTCACAACAGCCTTAGTAGTACTCCCGGCCTCCTCCTCACTACCAGCAGTAATGATGATCTAGGCGGAGGGAGTAGTCCAGGCATTTGAAGTGTGCGGAGGCCAGGTCGGGGCGGTGACTGAACTGGGCGACAATGGCATGCTCTAGGGGTTGCGTTCTGCAGCCCAAATTTTATTTTATTTTTATTTTTTAAACAACATATGTAATTTTTTTCTTTTTTCTTTTTACTTTGTTCCTGCAATAAAATACAGATAGAAATCGACTCGAGCACGATGTCTCGATCTTGATAGAAAATGTGAATGGAAAAGCAGATCCAACGAAGTGGATGGACAGATCAGGATCTCCAGCCACCGTGTGCGGCCGGAGGTGATATATTATGTGAGATAGAATAGGAATGTGGGTAGATAGAGAATATGAAATGGAAGATTGGATTTGGGAGCAGATCAAATCGTGATGATGAATTATGAATGAGAATCTAAGATCTAAAATTTGACAGCGAAATTAAAACTAAAAATTACACTACGAGTAATCTAAATGAAAAATGAGAAATAAAATTGATCTCATCGTGGGAGCGGATGAAACCGTCATGGCCTCGACGAAAATCATCTCGCTGTCACCGAATGACTCGGAAGCTAGGCTCCCTTCTACCACAAGATTGCTCTTAGAGAATAGGCTCCTCACACCAAAAGATTGATCCAATCGGAATGAGGGAAGAGGAGACAATTAAATAGAAAAATGAATTTGAATTTCAAAATTTGAAAAGAAAGAAAAATAAGGAAGGAAGTTAATGGTGGAATTAAATTAATTAAATTAATAAATAAAATAATTTTCGAAATTATTGAAAAATTATAAATATCAACAACTCAGTGAACCACCTTAATGGTGGATTATATAAGGAATTAATTAAATTAAATGCATATCTTATATTATTAACATATTTAATTATTTAATTACTTAACTTCATCACTTTATTAATTTAAATAATAAAGGTTAGTTATTTAATTTTTTGTGTGGTTATTTATGGTAATTATATATTTATAAAATATATAAATGGTACATTATACACATAGTTAAATAAGGAAATAAATAAAAAAATATATTTCTATTTTTATTTTTATTTTAAATAATTATAAAAAAATATTTACAATTATCTACAAATACATTATGTATAAAAATAAATGTAGATAAATATATACAATAATCAAATGGTTAAATTCTAAAAACCACCGCAGAAAACCGTCTTTCAAATCGTAACTCCAAAAATTCTGAAACCACTTCCATTTTAAAGAAAATTACATTTCGAGTATGATGGAAGTGAGTTTGATTCAATTTTGAGTTATATGGAGCCAGAATTGGTCTTTCAATTATCGTTTTACGATTTTTTTGAGTGTGGTTACTTTTATTTTGTACATGATTTTATTTTAAAAGTATTTTTATTATTTAGGAAACATTTTTATTTACAACTTTTATTTAGAAATTATTTAATTTGAGGTCGATTTATGGACAAATAAAATAATGTAAATTTTATACAAATATATGTAGAATTGAAAATGAAAAGTATTTACAAAATATTTTTTTAGATTTTCTGATTAAAGACCTTATCTCCCCCTACTTTATTCCTGCTCGATCAGGTCAAGTCTTGACCTTCTCTCGGGGTTCGATCAGCCTCTATCTATTACATATATACATTCTATTATTTTCTTTATTTTTCCTTTATTTGTTTATTTATATATTTTTGGTTAAAATAGTAATAAATGTACAATATTTACACACAGATGCAGGTTAGTAAGAAAATGGATTTAGTATTATATACCAGTGTTTTATGAGGGATTTTAAGCTAAAACAAATGATTAAAGATGATGAAATACAGATTCATCACTTGAAGAGGCAAAGGACATGGAGACAATAGTCTCGAAGGCTCTACTTGAGGAGTTTCCATAGGATGAGGAGGACATGCATCAACAATAACCCCTTTAGAAAACAAATAAATCTACCACATGCAGAGAGTGGAAGAGGAGTATAAGAGCACAACAACATGGATATTAAGATGCTGAGTGTGTGGAGGACCTTGCACCCCCGATTGAGGAGAATGTACCAGTAGCAGACATTCCTTATCCTTTACTAGATGATTCTTTTTGAAAGTCCAAGTTTAATTTGAAAGATTTATGTACGAAGAACCCTAATACTATGTATAAAAAGAAACATGTTTCACCTTATGGTTCAGATTCTTCATCGTCATCTTCTTCTGCTTGTTTAATCCCTTTCCCTCATGCTCTTACTGCTGGAAAGCACATCGTTAAGAAGATTCAGAAATATGCTCTTGATATGGCATGATTTTGTAAAGATAATATTGTGGTTAAGGTGCCATTCGATGAGTATGTGTCTAGCCATCCTATGTTTCAGAAATACCTTAAGGTGAGATGTACACCTACTTTGATAAGCGAGAAGAATCTGAATAGTTATGTGAAGATGCACGTCTTATCAATTGACACTACTTTTTATCTTAAGAACCAACAGTTACATAAAAAGAAGAGAGAGTTGGGTGCACATTATGTGATGAGTCATATAGATGACATAGAGTTTGCACACGCTATCCTACATAATAGATCTTCAATTAATCTATTTCCCTTCTCCTTGTATGAGATAGTGGAGTTGGAATCACTATGCCAATCATGAGCATTACTCTAGTTTGTTGACAAATCAATGAAGAAGGCTAAGGGTGAGGTCAAGAACATTAACGTATCAATTGAGGGACAACAATATAGAGTGGACTTCACTGCCCTTGAAAATGGATATCCTTAATCATTGGAGAGACTCATAGATCATTATTGAGCGGCATTTCCTTAGGACTACCGGAGCATCATTTGATTATCAAACTGGAATGATGAAGTTCCATTCTCCAGACAGAGAAGTAAAACTTAGGATGAAGCAAACGAATGGCAGCAACCTGACTCACAATCTAGTACAGATTTCTCTTCATCTTTAGAGGTAGATTGTAGAGTAGATACCACAGATGGGATATGGAAACAAACCTCAACAATATTGAGCAAGACCCTCTCATCTGGAAAGGATAATATTCATAATGCAGTTCGCGAGGAGTTGCTAGAGTTCTTGAGTTATGCATCTCGATATTCCCTTGATGACTCTAAGATCCCTTCGGATATGTCAGTTCCACTTATTTGGAACGATCAAATCATATAGTTGATTAGTTGGACACAACTTTTGACGGATATGGGATAATCCTCAAGCGCATCACGGAAGCGTGAGCATCATATCGAATACGATGAAGAACGACTAGTCGCACTAGTCGTTCTATGCAGCAGGAATTAAAAAAATTTTATGCGACGAAACCACATGATCCAAGAACACTTCTCGGATCATTTCGTCTAAACCACAAACAAGTAATAGGATTACCTCTTGAAGCGTGGTTGCGATCGAGTCTCTTAATGAAAAGACCTCCTGTCTCAAGTCCGATCCGACGGAGGAGACGCTTGCGAGCGTGGGGATGAATCGTGTGCTTCTCGCAATCCATGTTGATGATCTAAGCGGCAGATCTCCTGATCTCGACACACGAGATTTGACGTCTTCTTCATGAACGAGGCACACTGAAGGAGACGGAGATCCATGAGCAAACGATCGGGTAGCATAACGATGATGTTGCGCGATGGAGACTCTCTCTAGGGCATCCATAGTGGACGGCCATGAGAAAAGAAGAGAGAGGGCGTGTGGGAAGAGAGGAGAGAGAGATGTGCTTCAAAAGCATAACCTAGAGAGCATGGTGTGCCTCTCTATTTATAGGGTTTTGGGATCCATGGATCTCAATCCATGGGACACATAAAATCAATGGATGAGATGATTTATGTCTAATCCAATGGTCAAGAGTGTTGTTGGTAAAAACCAACAACATATGATTTAATTTAGATCAAATATATTTGACAAACCAAATACACATCAATCCTAAAATTAAACCAATCAAATAAGGGAGATTACCAGCATGGAAATTGCCTCCCCATGTATCATGGTGGACGGACACCAATTTCCATATTGGTTATTGATGAATACCCATTCATCACTTTTTATTCTTTTATTTTAGCTACAAAACCTTTGCCAAACGCATGTAGATCGTAAATATTAATAATTAGCAAATAGAATGCATTGTGTAAAATTGAATAATTAGCATGTTTTTGTGCATAAATAAAAAAATAAAGAGATAAAAGAAAAAGAGGGAGATATTTAGAATAAATATTGAGCGACCTAATCCCAAGGGAGGGCTCAGCATGGGCCTGACCGCATAAAAACCCAAGTAGAGGGAGATAAGGAAGCTCATGTGTGTAAATATACCTGTATATAAATATAAATATTTTCCTCTAAATTAAAATAAAAATTGGAAAATTAAAAAGAAAATAAAAATGCCTTCACCCTTGTATATTCACCATGTACATGAAACCACTTCCCTATTTATTTATCCCTATAAATAAATAAAATAAAATCCCTTCACCCTTGTCTATACTCCCCATGTACATAGAACCACTCTTCTATTTATTTTCCTTTGTAAATAATAAATAAAATTCCATAAAAATCTATATATATTCCATATCCCATAGTGTAAATAAATAAAATGAAAATTACAAAAATAAAAATAAAATAGAAAGAAATAAAATAAAACCAATCCCAACATTTTACATATACCATATATGTATATAAATAAAAGTATTTATTTAACCCTTGTAAATAAATAATAAAAATAAAATAAAAATACCCAAATATTCCAAATTTTAACATAAAAATAAATAAAATATAAAATTGGAATAAAAATGTACAAAAATAAACAATTAAAAATTAAAATTAAAAAATACAATATTGTATATACCTATATATAATAGACTATATTGTAAATACCTAATTTTTATTTCAAAAAAATAAATAAAAATCACAAAAAATAGTTTATAAATAAATAAACATTTTTTATATTTTAACTTTTTCCTAATCCGGCCATTTACTATTTTATCTTTAATTTCCAATTCTTTATTACGTGGCCGCATCCCATTGGTCCACGGGGGATGTTGACCCCCCGGTCAACTCCCCCCCTGGACCACAGACCCACGGATTATGTGCGCCCGATCCGATTTCTCCAATTATTCGCCACTTGATCTGACCACCAAACCTCGAAACCCCGGGCTCCATTTGACCGTTGTTCATCCCTGATCCACGCCCGGGTGGGTTATGGGGATCCGTGCTCCGAATTACATGCCCGACCATCTTCTAGCCGGACCCCTAGGAATATAAAGACTCGCCTCCAGCAGCCATTTCCTGTATCTCTGGACCTCCCCCTCAAAGCCAAGGAGCTCCTCCACCTTGACTGAGTGACAGCCGTGCGAGAGGGAGTGGAAGCGAGGCTCGAGACGTTGGGAATCCTCTGATCCGGCAGCTATCGCCGCCGTGCACCGCCGCGAGCGCGCTCAGCATCGGGAATCAACGCCCCCTTGAGGCAATGACCCCCGGAGCTCCAGGAGCTCCAGCATAGTCGGATGCATCCACCAGGTAGTTGCTTTAGCTCGTAGTTTAGAGTAATTTTAGGATTTTTGTTTTTCACCCCTTTTGCTCCACCGCCGCCATTCACCATCTCCGTCCAACCACTTGCCATCCCGACCCGACTACCACCTTCGCCAGACTTCTACGCACCTTCTTCACCCATCCACCCCCCCTGACTCGCCCCGGAGCAGGTCCTCCGCCCTCCTCCGTCGTCGCACCGCCAGAGGGTGTCGCCCCAACCCATCTACCATCTATTTCACCTCTAACCGGGTCGAGGCAATTTGCCTCGAACCGAGATTATGTTGGTGCCATTGTACAGGTCAAAGGACCCCATCTGGGAGGTCAAATCAAGTGGGTATCTGAGCTTCGATTCGCTTCGTCGTCGAAGCTTATCCGTCGTCTCCAGCCTCATCGGGGACTAGCAGCAGCTGGGGGGCGTCAAGGCGGAGCTACTCCGCACTTTTGCAGTAGCAGGAGAGGTCCACCACGCGAGTGTCAGGCCGACGAAGTTCGCCGGCCACCTGTTCTTCCTGGACCTTCCCCAGCCGTCCATCCAGCCTCGCCGCTCCAGATGCGATCTCAGCGCTTGATTTGAGGAGCAGCAACACCCGTTCGATCATTGGAGGTTGGATCTGGACCGTCAGATCAGCGAGGGTTAGCCACAGCACACAGTAGACATCCGATCTCCCACGTGGCGAGCCCTCCAACGTTCGATCATCGCCGAGGTCCTTTGTTGAGGATAAGCCCCCTTGCAACAGTTGGATACACCACGTGGCCTCTCCTCAGCCATCCGATCCGTGCGGGTTTTCTTCGAGGAGGCGCCACTGCTCCAGACCGTTTGATCATCCACATGTCGCCATCCTAGCCCTCGGATAAATAATAGGGGTAATTGCTCTTAGGCCCCTTCAGTCTTTGAATTTACATTTTAGTCCTATAAATACTTTTCGTAGTTGTTTTTATTTTGTAAAAATTGCATCGAGGACCTTCTGATTCTGGATATTTGCATTATCGTCCCGGTTTGTATTGTCCACGTGCATCGACACGTGGTTTAGTGGGCATTTTGCATTTTATACCCTGTATTCCTTGCGTGTTAAGATTTGGATCTTTTTAAATAGGAATTACAATCTAGTCCTTCCAGGCCTGGATCACGTGTGTCGCGGGTGGTTTTCTTGGATTTTTGCAACTAAGGGCCTAAGCTTTTCTGCCGTGGTTACGTTTTGGCCCCTGCAACATGTTTTTCTTGCATATAGGTCCTTGTGCACTAATTGTGTATTTTTAATTTTAATAAAATAGCAAAATTAGTCCAAATTGAGTGAAAATTGGACACGTGGCTCCTGCCACTATGTAAGATTTTCACCAATTTTTGGATACATTTCTGAGCATTTTTAGTATTTTTAAAAATTCAAAAACCATTGTTTTTCTGTCTGTCCAATTTATAAATTCATAAAAAATATAAAAACCCCTTTAAAAATTACAAAAAAATTAGATTTTGTTTGTTTTGGTGTGCTTGATTTTCTGACCATTTTTGGTCATTTTTGGATTCATAGAAAATATAATAATTGAAAAACCTTGAAAAACTTATAAAAATTCTAATAAATCACAGAAAACTGAAAGATTAATAAACTCTTTCTCTTATTTTTTCTTTTTTTTATATTTTTCAAGAAAAATACCTTTAGGTCTTGAAAAGACCATTTAGTATTTTTAAATGATCTTTGAAGCCTGATTGGAAAGTTTTCATTCATTTTTGCGTTCTTTCATTTTTATAAAATTTTAAAAAAATCATAAAATTATAAAAAATTCATTAAAAATAGTTAAAAATATAAAAACCATAAAAACATATTTGTTTGAATTTTGTTGAAAGTTGTGAGTTTTAATTGTTTTATTATTTTCTTTATAATTAAAAATTCCAAAAAATATAAAAATATTTAAAATCCACCAAAAATAATATATTTTATTTTTCTTTATTTTAGACTACTTCGTAGGCCGTGAGGCCATCTCGTGCTCCTCGAGTTCGACCCTGGGTGCTATACCTGGTTAATATCACAGCGAGACCGCTATTTTGACTTTTATCGCATTTCGATCTTTATTTGGTGGTCTGAATCTTTTTCTTGTTGAACTCTGAGTCCCGAGTGACTGAGGTCACAACGACCTTAGTGACACCTGATTTACCTCAGTTGTTCGGGCGGCTCATCAGTTATGGTCATCGTCCACTTGATTACAAGTGGGGAAATCTCATGAGATTTCATGTGATTGAATATCTTCATGGAAATCTCCTTTATTTAATCCAACAACTTTTGTTGTGATTTATTCTTCAAAAATAATTCACAATTTATTTTGATAATATTGCAATCTTGCCATTCGAAATTTGTGAATCACATTCACAACCCAAAACAAAATATAATTTACATTTTCAATTAATTACACAATGTGTATCCAATACACATCAATAATTAATTAACAAATATAAACTATAATTAGCTCTCTCTAATACATTATAAATCAAATTTACAATATATTATGAATAATATGGATAGTGCTATCCACATTATGATAATCAAATCACATTTAATTATCTTGTATCTCTATTCTCACGTGCCCAAATAATATGTATCACATTCACACTATTCAGATCTTTAATAATCAAATCACATTTAATTATCTAAGATAACGCTCCTTATAATATGAATCAAATTCATATTATTCATGATAATTAAATCGCATTTAATTATCCATTTTCTCAATGCTCAGATACATATATCAACAATAGAATTATCCATGAACTCTTTCAAGGATAATGCGCTTTCTCCGTGAATACTTGGAGATAAGGACAGGGCGATTGTATTGTTCTACGTATAGTGACTTGGATATTGAGATGACATCTCAAATCCATATCTCAGGCCTCCCATAGATGCTTGATTAAATCAAGATCGCAAATCTAATCTTCTCATTGCATCTGAATCACATTAAGAGCAATGTCCAACATTAGGACCAAGATCAGATTACTTCTTTACTGAGAGGAGTCACTAAAACACAGACCCGTTTCATCCTCCCTAGGAATGGAAGCGTCATGGTTATACAACCTTTTATGATCACATCACCCTCAGGTATTCCCAATACCTGTACCATCCTGCATACTGGAAGACCCAGAATAATCCCGAAGTATAAGATCAATTTTAACATTGTCTACATCAGGGCTTTATCATTAAGTTTCTCATTCGATCATTAGGAGTCGGTATCGATCATATGATTTCCAAAAGCATATATCATACCTAGGTGTTGACCATATACTTTCCAAAAGTATATATCAAACCTATCAGTCAAGCATCCAAAGCGAGACAACCGTGCACGGAATTTGATCTTCCCAAGATCTCATGGGTGAGATCATGTCTTCCGGTTCATTAATGAACCTGTATGATCCCTTTGAGAGATCGTATTACTCGTATGCCCTTATATGCACACCAGCGCGCCGTTGTATAGACCTTTGTTAGGTCATCAACCTATTGGTCTGCCAAATGTACATACTAAGACATATAGTAACACATCTGTCTCTGGTCAGGGGATGTGTGCCTATATCATGATAGCATACGATATAGGACTTTGGTTATCTCGATCTCGTTAAGTCAACTCTTTGACCAAACTAATCTGACACCTCCGAATCTCTATTCCTATGCAGAGGACCTGTATCAAGAGGTTGATAAGCCTCTCGCTACCCTTGTTAATTCGAGCAAATTAATGTTCAAATTAATAACTAATGTTCATTGCAGTCGGATAATGAGAGGGCTAATCAAAAACCACTTTTAATTTAATCAAGTTAATTTCGAGTGGCAAATTTTTTTACTTGGTGAATTCCAAGGTCGAACTCAGGGAGGCATTTGTCTCCTTAGGGGAATTTTCAATAAAGTTCCAGTGTGTGATTTCCGAGGAATATTTTTTTGGTCCTTTTTCAATTTCTTATGCAGGTCACATGCAATATCAAGTCAATTTTGAAGTTAAATCAGAAATATGTTCAAATGAAGTACAAAAATAATAAAATTGGCCAGATGATGAAATATGGTGAAAATAAGCTACCCTAATTTTTTTGGAATTTTCTGACACTAAATAAATTTACTGTGAAATAAACATGAACGCAGGGTGATTTTGACGAATTTAATTTTAATAAATATCAAATCACAAAATTTTGGGGAGCTAAAATTATCCTAGATAGATCTAATGATGAGGAATCCATGAAAATTGTCAGACCTTAATTTTAATGTGAAATGAACCTATTAAAAATAAACTAAGGTAATCACCAATTAATTTATTTAGGCCTTGAAATGCATGCAAATGTGATGAAATTTTTATGCAATGTTAAGTTAATAATCCTAGAGCTACTGTGATTTTTGGGAATTTTTGGAGTTACAGAGAATTAACTATTAATTAAAAGGTCCAATTGGGCAAAATATCACAGAAATAAACCAATTAATTAATTAAAAATTCCGCTGCTACCATAAAATTATGCCAAGTGTCACATAAGATAGGACAAGTTACCCTACAACATGCAATTTTTGGAATTTAAAAACAATGAAATATGGACACCCAAATATGCATGCAAAGATAGGGGTATAACTGCAATACCGAAATTTAAAATTGCTTAAAATTAAATATGCTG
The DNA here is from genome assembly GCA_037367405.1 of Ottelia alismoides. NCBI lineage: Eukaryota > Viridiplantae > Streptophyta > Magnoliopsida > Alismatales > Hydrocharitaceae > Ottelia > Ottelia alismoides. The sequence goes on along the minus strand of JAZKJV010005310.1, from coordinate 114,153 downwards.
AAAGGGACTTATATGCAATTACCTATAATACAGGGGGGTGGAATGCAAATTCTCCACTGGCGCACGTGCTCCTCACGTGGGGGGGGTCCTAGGCTCGGGGGACTTCGGCGGCTCGGGACAAGGCTCGGGTGCCCTGGAGGTTCGGCTGGAGGCTCGGAGAAGCTTCGGGGATCCGAGCCTAGAGGTCGGGGAAGAGGCTCGGTTCGGGGCGACGTGGCGCGATCACGACCGTGCGATCTTGGTGAAGATCGACGGTCGTTGTTGGCTCCGGCTAATGTCGACGTGGCGTGCTTCTGTTCGTGGGATCACTGATCGATCCTACGGTGCCTGGAAATCGAGGAAGGGGGCGACAAGGCTGGCTCGGGACCGTTCGATCAAGATGATCGAACAGTGGCTTTACTTCTTCCCCAACGGCCCTCCGCCACCTGCAGAGGGGAAGGTGGGGCTCTGGCAAAGGGGGGTGTGCTCCGCCTCGGTCGCTAGGCGTCGATGAAGCTCGAGGAAGGCTCTGAAGTAGCTAGGAAGATGCAGAGCGTGGCGGCGAAGCCTCCGGTGGCTCCAGGAGCGGAGGAGGAGCTCTGGAGCTCGATGACTATGAAGCTCGAGGGGAGCTCCGATGAGCTTCCGGCCAATCCAAGAGATGAGTACCTGCCAGGGTTAGAGGATAGCCGAAGCATGTGGGTTGTGCGTGGAGAAGTGGGAAGCGAGATGCGAGGACTACGAGGGAATGGGCGTGACCGACGATGGTGCTCCGCCCAAGTGGCGAAGCTGGAGTTGATGAAAGGTGAAGTGCATTGTCAGAGGGAGATAAATGTATCGCGAAGATCAGAGCTCCGTTGCGGAGCTCGGAGGGATGAAAATGGAGCGAGAAGATGACGGTGGAAGGCGAATAAATTAGGAGAAATCAAAGGAAAAATTAAGAAGAAGATCAAAGGAGGATGGAGGAGGTTACCTGGGGAGGAGCTCAGATTTGAGCTCCAGGTCTTCGCTCAAGGGGTCGGTAGGGTCCTGAGCTCAAGCAGCTCACGGAGGGAGGCTGCGACACGGCGGAGTTCGTTGTGGATCTCGCTGGAGAAGAAACCCATCTTCGCTCAACGATTCGTCTAATCGCTGTCACCAATTGGAAGTTCGGAGCTCAGGGAAGCTCTCTAGAATGGCGGATAGGCGTGACGGTGGGAGGTGATCGAGTATTTATAGGATGAAGTCAATGGGTTGTGTCGCTGGAAGGTGGAGTTCGAGGTCGTCGTGGAGCGACTCTGGTGGGAGTCGTGGGGAGTGAGGTAGCTGGCGAGGATGAGGGGAGAGTGGTGAAGGTCGTGGCTGTGTTGGCGGTCGGTGAGGGTGGCAGGAGTGGAGGCGAAAATAGAAAGGGCGCACCCCTCATGCAAGGCTGAGATCGTGGGAGAGAGGGGGCGTCGGAGGTGGAAGACGAGTTCCCATCGTTGGATCTTGTGATCCAACGGTCTAGAGCAAGGCGCTACCGAGCGTATTCGATTTGATCTGAGGTGCAACGATGGAGGGACGTAATGGTGCCACGTGGTGCGTCGAAGGCGAGGCGCCAGCTGACGGTCCAGATCAGAGATTGGCGTTCGATCGGGCGGTTGAGATGATTGTGGAGCGAGCGGCTCAGATGTAAGCGCCTGGGCGCGATCGAGTGGCACAAAGGGTGACCCGTGGCGCGAGGGGAGTGAGGCACGTACGGGCGATGCAGATGAGAGGCGGGAAATGATCAGACGGTGGAAATAAAAGGCGTATGTGGAGGGCATTTGGCCGTTGGATCAAGAAGAGATCCAACGGTCAGAGGTGCGGGCGGCTAAGGCAAGGGGAGCTGGCCAGCGTGGCGCCAATCATGACGCCACATGGCCAGCTGTGAATGGCTGAGAGGAAAATTGAGTTTAGAAAGAGAAGGAGGCCAAATTTGGAAAAACTTCAAGGGATACGAATATACACCTATGTAGTATACAAAGAGGCCCAAAAACCCAACTTCTTCATACGAGCTCCAAATTGGATGAAATTAGTCTCATTTTAAAGGTCTTCTAATGTGTATTATTCTGAAAGTGAGTAGACCTATTTTGGTGGTTGTCTGAGGGAGCTATGGGCATTTTATGGTCCAAGGGTTTTAGGGCTCTATTGGGTGCTTTTACAAAGGAGATCTTGGCTTTCTTCCTTATATTATTAACTAAGGTGTACATATTATAAGGGAGATGTTATTTTTATAGGTGGATATTTTACAAGCGATCTTGGCTTCTTATTTAATGCAAAAATGTGAATGCTCAAATGCATATTTTATGAATGCATGTATGAATGCTAATTGTGCAAGAAAGAGGGAAATATGCATCTATTTACTCGGGAACAAGCTTCTATTTTCAACTTTTAGAGTGATGAATCACAGATTCATCAACTCCCTATACTTAAACCTTGCTTGTCCCCGAGCAACTAAAATGAAATGCAAGAGTGAAATGAATTTGGGTTCCATACCAAGGTCATGAACAAAAGTTGAAAATGGAGCTTGACTCAACCTTTGGATCAATTGTGTGGCGGAACCTTATTTGGACATGAACTTAAGACCTAACAGACTTCAAGTTCCACAAGTCTTCTATTCAAGACGCCTCAATAGTCAGGTCTGAACAAATCCTCAAACGCAAATTTCTGATGACTATGATTCTTACTTGTACTGTGTAAGTGAAATGTAACTCTCCACATCAGAAATGACTCGGAACCAGCCTCCTCTAACAAGGTAACTCAATAACCCGATCCAGTAACTCTTTCCTCGAGGAGCAGGGTATTCCCTTCTAAGTTCAAGTGCGACCAACTCAAGAGGAGTGGGTAGAGAAAAGAATGGACGGTGGCCAGTGTAGCTACCTATCCCGGGATGCCTGACCAGTGTAGCTAAGTCATCCAGCGGCATTTCTTTGCTAATATACAGACTCCGACAGGTATTTTATTTTCACTTGGACCTGTGATTTTTTTGGAGTTCTTGCAATTTTTTTTAACTCATACAAAGTGCAGCAAGTACATCAGGAGTTTTTCCTCTTGAGTCAGTAGACTATCCATCTTTTGAAGCATTATTGCAACCCACAGCATCCTGTCCTTAGACGTCAACACTACCAGACTAGGTTGAGGTGCACTACCCTCCCTAGAGGAGGATGGATGTTTCCACCCGTGTGCTACTCCAAGCTAAAGGATTCTACCTCCTCACCACCTCATCAATGAAGAGCTACGTGCATTGTGCTTGTCCAAGTTAGGTCACTGTCTATAAGAATCATGCGTATGCATGAGATATTCTACTTAGACTAATCAAGATGACAAGTGAACATAGACTTGCGGACTCAAAAAATTAAGTCACTTGACCTGAGAAATCTTAACTCCAGTTCCTATAAGGTTCCTCTAAAATTAGGTGGATTAAGGTCAAATCAAGTCCATCCTCCATATCTACTCATAACTTGGTTCAGAACCCACTAGCTTTCCACCTTGCATATGCAAGATATGCAGATGAGATGCAGATGACATGCTATGTAGATGAATGTAAATGCAAGACTCTTTTCTTTTCTTTTTAGATGCATATATGATATGCAAGAGTAAATAAGAAGCCTATTTTTTATTTTCATTTTCATCACTTTTTTTTCAATTTTTACCCACCCGTAATTATTGCAAAAAGTACGCGAAAATACGTGAAAGTACGAGCTATGGGTAAAGTATGTAATATATACACGCCCCCTATACTTAGCATGTGCTATGTCCTCAGAGCATGAAAAAGCGAGGAAAAAGACATAGCTCTTGCTAAGCGTAGGAGAGCTAAAAAGAATGGAAAAATGTATAGAAATCGACCGGCCCCCTATACTTAGGCTCTGGCAGCCTAAGTGTAGAAGAAAGTCAAAAAGTGGGGCGGGCGAGGTCAAGAAGAGAAGTGGATGAATATACAATGCCGGCATCGGTCCCCCCTATACTTAGGCTCAGGTCAGCATAAGTATAGGACGGAAGTGAGTATGAGGACCAATGTGATCTGGAGAATGTACAAAGAAACTGACTCAGGTGACTCATCCCCCCTATACTTAGGATCTGGTCATCCTAAGTATAGTCCAAGATAGTGATTTGATGAGGCAGGGATGGGTTACTAGAGTCGCGGGGGAGAAAGGATAGAATGTACAGGAATGATGGTATGTACAAGTGAGTCGGTCTGAATCTTTCAAGATGCTGCTGATGGCTAGAGCTCACTGCTGCAAGGTCTCATACGCGGCTCGAGGTGTATCTGTTGAATCTGTCTCGCGCATGAATACAATCTCCTCAACATGGACTAACTGCTCATTGGATTCGACAAAGTGGTTCAACAGTTGTTCATTCACCAAGAATGTCGGTGCGTCATCTGCGAGATCTGAGATCTCGACACATCCACTATCATGCACCGTACGGACGACAAATGGGTCTGTCCACTTGGACTTCAACTTGCCTTGGAAGATCTTCAGCCTAGCATTAAACAACCATACCTTCTGTCAAGGAACAAAGGTCTTTCGTCTGATATATCTATCATGCCAACGCTTCACTTTGTCCTTGTACACCAAACTGTTGTCATATGCGCAGTTTCTGACTTCCACAAGCTCATTCAGATCCAATTCTCTTTGCTTCTGCCCAAGGTGTGTGTTCCAATTGACCTTCTTGATTGCCCATTCTGATTTATGCACTAACTCTGCGGGCAAATGGCACGGCTTTCCGAATACCATTCGGAATGGGGAGGTTCTTAATGGTGACTTGTAAGCTGCCCTATATGCCCAGAGGACTTGATCCAAGATCTGAGACCAGTCCTTCCTGTCCGGGCGGACAAGCTTTTGCAATATAGTCTTCACCTCCCGATTCGACACCTCAGCCATACCATTGGTTTGTGGGTGGTAAGGGCTAGTGACACGGTGTTCGATGCCGTAGTCTTTCAGGAGTTTCTTTACCTCCCGATTTACAAAGTGGCTACCCCCATCTTGATATCATTATTTTGGGGATCCCGAACCTAGAGATTATGTGTTCTCTGATGAATTTGCGGGCAGTCCTACTGTCTGCGGCTCGGGTCGGGATAGCCTCCACCCATCTGGATAGATAATCTACCGCAAGAAGGATATACTCGAATCCGTGGTTAACAGAGAATGGGCCCATGAAATCGATGCCCCAGACGCCAAAGACATCACAAATGATGACAGGCTGCATAGGCATCTCATCATTGGAGCCAACAGTTCCTCCCATTCTCTGACATACCGGGCACGACTTTGCGAAGGCGATGGCATCGCGAAACAGGCTCGGCCAGTAAAAGCCACACTAAAGTACCTTCCATGCGGTCCTCTTCCCGGAGTGGTGTCCTCCTGCCTCTAAGTTGTGGCATAAAGAAAGGATACTCTGGTATTCCTCCTGAGGAATACATCATCTCCAGACACAATCTGGTCCTTCAAAGAAAAGGATCGGATCCTCCCAATGGTAATGTCTAACGTCCGACTTCAGTCGGTCGATGTGGCTCTTGGGCCAATCTTCGGGAACCTTCTTGGAGACAAGATAGTTCACGATATTGGCGTACCATGGGAGTGAGTCGACAACAAAAATCGACTCGTCAGGGAAGGAGTCTCGAATAGGTGAATCCTCAGAAGTATTAAGATATTCGAGACGAGAGAGATGATCGGCTACTACGTTCGACTTTCCAGGTTTGTCACGGATGTCCAAATCAAATTCCTGGATAAGTAAAATCCACCGAAGAAGACGCGCCTTCGCGTCCTTCTTCTCCATCAAGTATCGTAGTGCCGTGTGGTCAGTGAACACAATTACCTTGGATCCAATTAAATGAGATCTGAATTTGTCCAAGGCAAACACTACTCCAAGCATCTCCTTTTCCGTAATTGTATAGTTACGCTGAGCGGTGTCAAGCACTTTGCTTGCATAGTCAATTGCGAACGGGACGCCATCCCTTCTCTGTCCTAACACACCCCCAACAGCAAAGTCTGAGGCGTCCGTCATGATCTCAAAAGGTAGAGACCAATCTGGGGCTTGTAGGATAGGTGCGTCCGTTATCATTCCTTGCAATAGCTTAAAGGCCTCAAGACATTTGTGATCAACAATAAGCTCCATGTCTTTGCCTAGAAGCTCAGTTAGCAGTCGGGCAATCTTAGAAAAATCCTTAATGAATCTCCGATAAAATCCGACATGCCTGAGGAACGACCGCAACTGCTTGACGTTGGTTGGTGGCTGGAGTTGTCTGATCACATCCACCTTGGCAGGGTCAACCTCCATTCCTCTCTTGGTGATGACGTGCCCCAACACAATGCCCTCCATCACCATGAAGTGACTTTTTTCCCAGGAGAGCACCAGATTGACCTCAGAACATCGTCTGAGGACTCGGTCCAGATTCCTAAGACAGGAATCGAAGGAATTGCCGTGGACCGAGAAGTCATCCATGAAGACTTCCAGGAATTCGCCGACCATTTCAGCGAATACATCAATCATGCACCTTTGAAAAGTACCTGGAGCATTGCATAACCCGAAGGGCATGCGCCTGAAAGCATAGGTACCAAAGGGGCATGTGAACGTGGTCTTTTCCTGGTCCTCTGGAGCTATGGCTACTTGATTGTAGCCCGAGAACCCATCTAAGAAATAGAAGAACTCTTTCCCCGCTAGTCTCTCTAGGATCTGATCAATGAACGGTAGGGGGAAATGATCCTTTTTTGTCGCAGCATTCAGACATCTGTAATCCACACAGACACGCCACGACGTGGGCACTCGCGTCACGATCTCCTCTCCGTCCTCGTTGGTGGTCGTCTGAATTCCCGACTTTTTCGGGACAGCATGGATTGGGGCCACCCATTTAGAGTCGGAGATTGGGTAAATGAAACCCGCATTGCACCATTTCTCTATCTCCTTCTTCGCAACCTCTCGTAAATTTGGATTCAAACGACGTTGGAATTCACGAGAGGATTTGGCTTCATTTTCCAAGTAGATATGGTGCGAACACAGAGCGAGATTTATCCCATGGAGATCGGAAATGCTCCAGCCTATAGCCTTGCAGTTTTTCTCCAGGATCTCTAGCAAGCGAGATTCCTGCTCCTCGGTCAATTGCGAACTGATGATGACCGGAAATTTCTTGTCCTGACCCGCAAGGAAGGCGTATTTAAGTGTTGTGGGTAAAGGTTTGAGCTCAGGTATAGTGTGATAGTCTAGGAAATCTGGCTCAAGCTGATCTGGTTCGGTGTTGGAAGTGGCTGGATCTTTCTCTATTATTTCTGCCACCAAGTTGTTCGGCTCTGGAGTCAGATCGTCAAAGGTTTCCATGCAATCGGCAAAAGCCTCGTCCGACTCGTCATCCTCATCTTCTGATTGTCCTAAAGAGGTAAGGACTGACAGGCCCAACTGGGCCTCTAAGTCATCGAAGATGTAGGGTGATGCAGGTTCTGAGCTGTACTCGTCTCTGAGGACCTCGCAAACTGATTCATGCACGGGATCATCTCCGGAGGGGATGGACTCATCGGTGCTGGCTAGGTTCTGTCTCCATAGCCCAACTGTGTCTACATTCTCTCAGTCTGCTTCGGTTGAAGAGTACTCGGTGATGGATTAGGAATCCGGTCTCTGCCATCTAGTCTGCTTCATCTCGAGTTCCTCATCTTCGCCTAGAGTTTGGAACTGGATCTTCCCGATCTTATAATCAAACAAGGCCCCTGCTATTCTGAGGAAGGGCCTGCCTAAGATGATCTGGGAGTCTCTCCAATTACCAGGGGTTTCCATATCTAGGATAATGAAGTCCACCATGTATTCCTGCCCCTCGACTTTAATCACAACATTCCTCAATTCTCCTTGGGACCTCTTGGTTGATTTATCAGCAAATTACAGAAGGGCTCTAGCTTTCCTAAGAGGTCCGAGATTAAGCCGCTCATAGAGGGCTGTAGGCATTAAGTTGATTGAGGAACCATTGTCCAGGAGAGTGTGTGCAAACGCGATGTCATCAACATGACTCACTACATAGTGTACACCCATGTCTCTTCGTTTCCTGGAAAACGAGTTCTTTATTGCACAAGTTGTGGCAACTGATAGAACGTGTTTCTCAACACGGCTTTTGGTCTTCCTACTAACCCTAGTAGGTGTGAATCTCACCATAAGGTATTTTTGGAACGCATGGGTCATTTCCATGTACTTGTTAAAGGGGATTGTGACCTTGATGTGTTTGTTGCAGAACTCTGCCATCTCAGGGTCATCTTTTTTTATTTTTTTGGTTTTCTTCTTTCTACCCTTGAGAGCTTGGGGGGAAGGGATTATTGACTACAACTCATGTTCTGAAACTGAAAGATTTTCATTAAGATCTGGAATTGAGTTCTGTACATGACTCGGACTCTTGGACATACTAGGACTCTGACTCTGACTCTGACTGAAAGAAAAATACTGAGGCGAAACCGGTGATGCTTCTTCCGCGACTTCTTGACGGTCCTGCTCAGATGGAGGTGCGGGCCCTTCATCGGTTCCGTCGGACTCTATGCTGATGCGGGATTGCTGCTTCGAGGACTCAGATGTACTCTTCTTCTGTCGGTGGTGATGGTGGTGTAGCTCCTCTTCTTCCTCCAAGTTCTTCTCAGGTAGAGACTTGGAGGCTCCTTCCTTCGGTGTCCGTGCCCGATCAGGTATGGTCACGGTCCTTCCGCTCCTGAGGGACATATGATTCACATTATCATATAAAAGGATCTCATGTTCAGATAAGTAATTATCCGAATAATATACCTGATCTCGAGGTCGGTTCTGTCCATGGTTTAAGCTGTTAGGATTGGCCTGAATCTATGCGACAATTGGGGTCTTTGGCGCCATCTGTTGGTCTTGGGTACGAGAGACACGATTCAAATCGGTTCTCATATCCAGATAGTCGTTCTGGATTTATTGGACCCTATCAGACAGGGTCTGGATCGCCAAGGTGAGGGACTCCAATTCGGTGGGCTGGGCTGGCTGATTTGCGGATGAGGTTATGTATTGGCCCTGCTGGCCATGTCGATACTGATGCTGTTGGGACAGTGTTGGGCCCTGCTGATATGTGCACTGCTGCTGGTGGTGCTGCTGAGGCTGGTACCCTTGTTTGGACCTGGACTGAAAACGTGGTGCGGGGACGGAGCTTGTTCCTTGGTAAGCTGGGGTAGGTCGGTGAGGCTGACCGTTCCCCATCCCCGACTGTCTGCTGATGGGGTCACGGCTGTACCACAGCCCGTTGATCTCGAACACCTGCGGAGGCTCCTCGTATCCGGTCTCCACTTGTGGGGGTGCATGTTGGTCCTGCTAGGTGTAAGTCTGATTCTCCACCCAACCACTCTGAGGCCCCGGTGCCTGTTCCTGTACAAGATGGACTGATGTACAGGTGCAGGTGGTGTAGAAGGGGTAGGTAGCTTCATCATAGCTACCTTCTAAGTAAGTTCCTCCACTTGCTTCGGTAGACGTGAGAGAGACTCAAGGTCAGTGACCCTCTTGTGGATCTGCTCGACCATGGTTAACTTATCAGCAATCATCCCCATACTGGAGATGAGGTCCTCGGTCAGATCCGCTACAGTCCTTCGGGTTGTCTCGTTGGATAGGATTGAGGGAGACAACTGATAGGCCCTAGTGGCCTGCGACCTGCCGATTTCCACCATCTGCTATAGGATCTTCCATACGGCGTGCTCGTTCTTGTTCAGATAGCTACCTCCACAGGCAGCACTGACTAGCCCCTGCATCTCCGGGGTTAAACCACAGAACAAGGTCTGGACTAAAATCATCTTAGAAATGCTGTGGCAGGGGCATTTCTGCACTAAGTCATTGAACCTATCCCAGGCATCATGGAAGGGTTCACTGGTTCCTTGGGAGAAACTGGCGATCTTCGTTCTCATTTGGTTAGTCCTACTGAGAGGGTAGAACTTCTTCAGAATTAGGTCCTTGAACTGCATCCAGGTTGTACATATCACCCCTAGATTTTCAGCCAATGTGTTGCCTTATCTCCTAAGGCAAATGGGGTGGCCTTCAGTCTAATGTAATCTTGACCAACATTGGGATGGCTAAGATTGTTGCAAACCAGCTCGAAGTCTCGGAGGAAGGTATACGGTTCTTCGTGGGCATTTCCGTTGAACTTCGGTAGCAGGCTAAGGAAGTGGGGCTTCAGCTCAAATGCTTCGGCGGGAACAGCTGGTGCCAACCAATTTTGTATCTCATTTTCCGTTGGGTTGTAGGCATCAACCATTGGTCGGTCGATTCCTCCTTCTACAATGATTTGTCCCATTCTAGCCGTGAGATCTGCATTTCTTTGTTCGGCTTTGGCAAGGTGATTAAGAATTTGTCGCAATTGATCCTCATCTAGTGGTGGCTGCTTAGGCGGCATCTTGTCCTCTATTCCTGGGTATGAAATAAGATCGGTGTCAGAGGACAGATAAAGGAAGGGATTCTTACCGAGGCGATGGTCTTCCTCGGTAAGCACAGAGGAGAGGAAAGGGTTTTTTTGAGAGTAACCACCCTGGGTATTAGGGAACCAAGACTCAAGAGGGTCATGAGTCCTGTGTGGTCCAAGGTGCGCTTGGGCCGATGAAGAGGAGTTTTGTGGGAGGCTCAATGAGAGATTGGTGAATAAAGAGTCGATATCCCCCCAGTTACTCATCTTGATTTGGTGAGAAGAAGATATGATTTTACTCCTACCTGAAGAAAACAAATCAATCCAAGACCTTGGGTTCACACTCAACACAGTGAAGGACCCAAAATCAAGTCCAATTGATCTTGTAAATTTTAAGTGTGATTTTTCAAGCAAGATAGCAAGGATTACGCGGCCTAAAGGGAAGTCGGCTCAGAGCCGGATGCGTCTTCCCTGTTTAACCTGTCGCCTAAGATACCGCTGGTCCTTCCTTTCTTCGCTCCTATCCCAAGTCGATGGATTCAAAGACCACGCCCCTATCTACCTGCAAGCAGGCGGAGGCTGATAAGGCCGGAACTTCACCACGGGGGGTTACTGGCAACTTGTCGCAAAGTATCGCAATTTCGCCCCTATCTACTTGAGACAGGCGGAGGCTACTTGGTACTAGTCAGTGAACCTTAAAATTTGACCTGTGATATTTGCTAGGATTAGTCAGAACGTGATATGGAAGGCGGGGATTTGGGCTCTGCCTTAAGGTGTTCACACACACTCAAGTACCCTCACTCAGCCTGAAACAAGGTCGAGGATTAATCTCCTGCAAACGAAATTTCCAATTTTATTGATTTTTTTGGCTAATAATGTTTAGCAGTCCCGATTTTAAGTCAAGTTATCACTTTGTTAATCCAACCACACAGCATGCCTATCATCTAGTCCCGATTTCCGTTTAATTAAATGTGAAAAACAGAGGGGGAAATCGAGAAAAGCAGATGCATGGAAAACAATGATGCGTATGCTGAGTTCAGGAGACTTACAGTGATCCCTTCGCTTTTTATGCAAGATGCAAAACAGAATTGAAAACTTTTTATACTAAATGCAAATGCAAGCGAAAAATCCGCTCCTAGACAAGCAGTTCTATTAGCGAGTGAAGAACAGGTTGATTTGGCTAAGTCATGCGGTCTAAGTGAGTCTTTTAAGTGATTTGTATTGTCCTAAAAATTACGAGCACAAGCAATTCCTAGATTGGCTTGAGGAGCCGCTAGTGCAAGCCTAAATTACCATTCACCCACATAGCACACGGGGACACAATTTCACTATATTTACACGCGCGAGAACCCAAACGCTGGAAATAATGCGGAAAAAAATAAAGAAAAATGAAAATACAGATTTTCTCAATTCAATAAATTACAATGCTGAATCTTCGAAGCGTCTTTGACTCCTTACATTCCTCGCATAGAAATAAATTGAGCTCAAAGAAAATCAACAAAAAAAATACAAAAATTAAAAGACAGAAAATATTCACAAGAAAATCGGGGGTCAGACTACCCGGGGATAGAAAATCAGACAGTCAGATATTACTACAAATTAACCTAAGTCGTTCCTCCCCGGCAACGACAGCATTTTGATAAGCCTCCCGCTACCCTTGTTAATTTGAGCAAATTAATGTTCAAATTAATAACTAATGTTCGTTGCAGTCAGATAACGAGAGGGCTAATCAAAAACCACTTTTAATTTAATCAAGTTAATTTCGAGTGGCAAAATTTTTTACTTGGTGAACTCCAAGGTCGAACTCAGGGAGGCATCTGTCTCCTTAGGTGAATTTTCAGCAAAGTTCCAGTGTGTGATTTTCGGAGAATATTTTTTGGTCCTTTTTCAATTTTCTATGCAGGACACATGCAATATTAAGCTAATTTTGAAGTTAAATCAGAAATATGTTCAAATGAAGTCCAAAAATAACAAAAATTGGCCAGATGATGAAATATGGTGAAAATAAGCTACCCTAATTTTTTTGGAATTTTCTGACACTAAATGAATTTACTATGAAATAAACATGAATGTAGGGTGATTTTGACTAATTTAATTTTAGTAAATATCAAATCACAAAATTTTGGGGAACTAAAATTATCCTAGATAGATGTAATGATGAGGAATCCAGGAAAATTGTCAGACCGTAATTTTAATGTGAAATGAACCTATTAAAAATAAACTAAGGTAATCACCAATTAATTTATTTAGGCCCGAAATGCGTGCAAATGAGATGAAATTTTTATGCAATGTTAATTTAATTATCCTAGAGCTACTATGATTTTTTGGGAATTTTTTGAGTTACAGAGAATTAACTATTAATTAAAAGGTCCAATTGGGCAAAATATCACAGAAATAAACCAATTAATTAATTAAAAATTCCACTGCTATCATAAAATTATGCCAAGTGTCACATTAAATAAAGGACAAGTTACACTACGACATTCAATTTTTGGAATTTAAAAATAATTAAATATGGACACCTAAATATGCATGCAAAGACAGGGGTATAACTGCAATACAGAATTTTAAAATTGCTTAAAATTAAATATGCTGATAGGGACTTATATGCAATTACCTAGAATACAGGGGGGTGGAATGCAAATTCTCCACTGGCGCACGTGCTCCTCACGTAGGGGGGTCCTAGGCTCGGGGGACTTCGGCGGCTCGGGATAAGGCTCGGGTGCCCTGGAGGTTCGGTTGGAGGCTCGAAGAAGCTTCGGGGATCCGAGCCTAGAGGTCGGGGAAGAGGCTTGGATCAGGGTGATGTGGCGTGATCACGACCGTGCGATCTTGGTGAAGATTGACGATCGCTGTTGGCTCTGGTTAATGTCGACGTGGATGATCAATAACCATCAGATCGAAGATGATCCGACGGTGGTTTTCGCTCGCTGAAGATGGCGACGTGGCGTGCTTCTGTCCGTGGGATCACTGATCGATCCTACAGTACCTAGAAATCAAGGGGGCCACGTGGCTGGCCCGGGACCGTTCGATCAAGATGATCGAACGGTGGCTGTACTTCTTCCCCAACGGCCCTCCGCCACCTGCGGAGGGGAAGGCGGGGCTCCTGCGAAGGGGGTTGTGCTCTGCCTCGGTCGCTAGGCGTCGATGAAGCTCGAGGAAGGCTCTGAAGTTGCTAGGAAGACCCAGAGCGTGGCGGCGAAGCCTCCAGTGGCTTCAGGAGCGGAGGAGGAGCTCTGGAGCTCTATGACTATGAAGCTCGAGGGGAGCTCCGATGAGCTTCCAGCCAATCCAAGAGATGAGTACCTGCCAGGGTTAAACGATAGCCGAAGCACGTGGGTTGTGCGTGGAGATGTGGGAAGCGAGATGGGAGGCCTGCAAGAGAATGGGGGTGACCGGCGATGGTGCTCTGTCCAGGTGGCGGAGCTGGAGTTGATGAAAGGTGAAGTGCGTTGTCAGAGGGAGATAAATGTATCGCGAAGATCGGAGCTCCATCGCGGAGCTCGGAGGGTTGAAAGTGGAGCGAGAAGATGACGGCGGAAGGCAAATAAATTAGGAGAAATCAAAGAAAAATTAAGAATAAGATAAAAGGAGGATGGAGGAGGTTACCTGGGGATTGGAGCTTAGATTTGAGCTCCAGGTCTTCGCTCAAGGGGTCGGTAGGGTCCCGAGCTCAAGCAACTCACGGATGGAGGCTGTGACACGGTAGAGTTCGCTGTGGATCTCGCCGGAGAAGAAACCCTTCTTCGCTCAACGATTCGTCTAATCGTTGTCACCAATTGGAAGTTCGGAGCTCAGGGAAGCTCTCTGGAATGGCGGATAGGCGTGACGGTGGCCAATGATCGAGTATTTGTAGGATGAAGTCGATGGGTTGAGTCGCTGGAAGGTGGAGTACAAGGTCTTCGTGGAGTGACTCTGGTGGGAGTCGTGGGGAGTGAGGTAGCTGGCAAGGATGAGGGGAGAGTGGTGAAGGTCGTGGCGGTGTTGGCGGTCGGCAAGGGTGGCAGGAGTGGAGGCGAAAATAGAAAGGGCGAGCCCCTCGCGCAAGGGTGAGATCGTGGGAGAGAGGGGGCGTTGGAGGTGGAAGACGAGTTCCCCACCGTTGATCTTGTGATCCAACGGTCTAGAGCGAGGCGCTACCGAGCGTCTTGGATTTGATCTGAGGTGCAGCGATCGAGGGACGTGATGGCACCACATGGCGCGTCGAAGGCGAGGCACCAGCCGACTGTCCAGATCAGAGATTGGCGTTCGATCGGGCAGTTGAGATGATTGTGGAGCGAGCGGCTCAGATGGAAGGGCCTGGGTGCGATCGAGTGGCGCAAAGAGTGACGCGTGGCGCGAGGGGAGTGAGGCGCGCACGGGCGGTGAAGATGAGAGGCGGGAAATGATCAGATGGTGGAAATAAAAGGCGTATGTGGAGGGCATCTGGCTGTTGGATCAAGAAGAGATCCAACGGTCAGAGGTGCGGGTGACTAAGGCAAGGGGAGCGGGCCGCGTGGCGCAATCAGTGGGCGCCACGTGGCCAGCTGTGAATGGTTGAGAGGAAAATTGAGTTTAGAAAGAGAAGGAGGCCGAATTTAGAAAAACTTAAAACATGAAAGTTGTATATCTTGATGAGATCTACAAGTTTCATGTTGACCAAAGACGGAGATGAGGTCAAATATGATACAAAAATACAGGGATACAAATATACACCTATGTAGTATACAAAGAGGCCCAAAAACCCAACTTCTTCATACGAGCTCCAAATTGGATGAAATTAGTCTCATTTTAAAGGTCTTCTAATGTGTATTATTCTGAAAGTGAGTAGACCTATTTTGGAGGTTGTATGAGGGAGCTATGGGTATTTTATGGTCCAAGGGTTTCAGGGCTTTATTGGGTGCTTTTACAAAGGAGATATTGGCTTTCTTCCTTATATTATTAACTAAGGTGTACATATTATAAGGGAGATGTTATTTTTATAGGTGGATATTTTACAAGTGATCTTGGCTTCTTATTTAATGCAAAAATGTGAATGCTAAAATGCATATTTTATGAATGCATGTATGAATGCTAATTGTGCAAGAAAGAGGGAAATATGCATCTATTTACTCAGGAACAAGCTTCTATTTTCAACTTTTAGAGTGATGAATCACAGATTCATCAGAGGTCGGTCAGATATCAGCCTAAATAAGAAAGGATTGCCATCTCCTACTCAGGCTGGAGATCATCTCTTAATAATCATTTGACAGTGCTTGATGAGTCATCAATCTAACTCTTTAGATGTTCATCTAAGCACCGGCCTCTATGATTCAATATTTGAATCAACAGTTGTATGATCATCAAGGTGGCTATGGTACATAACCCTAATTGTACTAAGGGACTTATTATGCAAATTATGTATTCTTCATTTCAGATTAGGGAATGATATTCGCAATAACATTTATTGCATAATGGCTCGTCGTGGGCTCCCATGTCCAACAATCTCCCACTAGCCCAAAGAGTCATTAATGGGCTAATCATTTAAACCCACACTCATGTGACTATTATAGTCTATTTAGAAAATAGCTAGGTAAGCTGATCAGTCACTCTGTTCCTTAGAGACTATGCTAAGTCCTTTTACGGCACTTGCATATCCCCTAGTAACACGGCTCACATCCAATGCGAATGTTGCATCTTATGCAACCAATACTCAATTTTGTTATAGTGTCCTTGACACTATAGCTCGATAACTAGTATTACCATAATCCCTATCAGAATACCCTTATTCCTGGAGATCTCTATCTCTGAAGGTATCCGTAGTTAAGATCTTTTAGATCACTATCTATAAAGTCTTAATTTCTTGAAGATAAGACTTTGAGATCACTATCTCAAAAGTTTTTGTCTTTTATGAAGATATCGTTATCACTGCAATCAAGTATTTTATCACCATAGTAGGATTAGTAACAGTTTACTACTACCACTACATGGTAGAAATCTGGCTTTTGTACACATCTAGCATACACCCGGCTTCTTGGAACTGATGCACAAGGGCAAGCACTTTTTAGCATTCACATCCTCAACTCTTTGAGGTGCTATACCTTTAGATAGGTCAGTACCATATCTTTGAGGAAAAGAAGCCCTTCTTGATATTTTCCAGAAGATGGAAATGTCCAAGGTGTACTATTAATGTGACGGTCCCAATACCCTCTTCTCTTTGCTTCTGAACAATTTCAGAACTAAGATCTAAGAGGTATTCTTGAGATCATATCTCGAGGTATGGAATAACCAGATTATAAAACACTTATTATTATCCTTATATCATTACAAATGATTAGGATATTATCTACATTTAGCATGATGAACACAATGGCACTCCCACTAAGCTTCACATGGTTCATCAAGATTTTATCTGAAATCATAACATTTATAATTTCATCAAATCATATGCTCCAACTACAGGAAGCTTATTTGAGTCCAAAGATGGAGTTCTTTAGCCTGCACACATTGCTCTCCTCAACCATGAAGCCCTGGGGCTACTTCATTTGAATATCCTCGGAGAGGTATTCATAGAGGAATGCAATCTTGACTCACATCATGAAGATATCATAGTCAAGTTGTGTAGCTATAGTTAGCAATATTCTGATGGGTTAAAGCAAGGTCATTGGAGAGCAAGTTTCATCGCAAGTGATGTCTTCTCTTCGGTGTGTAGCTCATGTCTACGAACCGTGCTTTGAAGGTCTCTACCTTCTCATCAGGTTCCCTCTTTCTCTTGAAGATCCATTTACACCATAATGGGGCTTACCCATATAGTTGGATCCTCGAGGGTCTATATACAACACTTTTATATGAAGTCTACATTAGACTTTTATTGCTAACATCCATCTTTCCATGATATGATCTTGAGAAGCATCATCACATGAAGTCAGATCATTGTCATATTCAACTGACACATGGAATCCATCCTCAAACTTATTTGAAGAGGTATTGATGTTTCATCTTTAATTGTCTATTTAGTTTTCGATTTCAAGAGCCTCATTATCTTCTCAAGATTAAATGAGTTCCTTTACTTCATTTTCATCTTGATTCTCAAGAGAGTCATCCTCTAAGAATTACATTCTCATAGATGAGATTCATTAAGAATCTCAAGGTCATAAAGTAGGTATCCAATACCATCCTTTATTTTTATAATGTAGTAGCACTCTCCAGTGCCAGATTCCAGCTTAATCACATGGAATCTTATTAATGATATATATAATGTAGTCTCTACACACACACACACACACACACACACACACACATATATATATATATGTATGTATGTATATACCTGGAAACTAAGAGATAATTATACTAAGATTAATAATTGATCAAATCATGTCACACATGATCAATTGTATCTCCCTACAACTCTCTTGAGTTTAGGTGCATTAGGAGGATTGAGATAGGAACGATATTCACATCCCTATAAGGTATTCCTTGAATTCATCTAATAGGTACAAGCTACCTTGGTTAGATTAAATTAATTTTATCTTCCTTCAAACTTTGGTTCTAAACCAATATTGTGAAATCTTTGAACATTTCAAAGGTTTCTTAGGTGAAGAGAAGAAATCTCACATCACAAATAATCATCAATAGATATCACATATCCATAATGTTTATTTTGATATAGATTATTCACATACATCAATATGTATATGAGATCTTGAATACCTTGACATCTTTCACCATTCCGAGGAAGGGTGTATTGGACATTTCTACTTTTGAATACAATATGCACAAGTATGTAAGATTTGAATATTTAGACAATCTAAAGTTTCATCTCTTATCAGTCTATTGATCACATCAACAAACAAATGTCCAAGACGATGCCAGATCATTGTCAAATGATCTTCATTCTCCTATTAATCTTTAAAGGTTCAGTTTTTCAGTATTAGAAATCTTAATAACTCATTCATTAATTTTCTAATTTAGTGGAGTCCACTAGATGTTATATTACTATCTGAAATATCCCCATCATAACTCTTTATGATAGGTCTATTCCAGAAATCATGCTTATTTCCAACATTTAGAAATAAACTGAGTGTATTCTAATATCCAGGTCACAGAGATATTCTCTAAGACTAAGGGCTCCCACTGAAAATATAAAGTCTATTGATCCAATGAAAATTGTTGCAACAATTGCATCACTTCCAAAATGGATGACCATTAAACCTTAAGATCAAATTTCTAATATTTAATATAGATGCAACCAATTGCAAGTGTCATTAGAAGATTGAGATACAATTATTAGACTTTATCTTGTCAAATAAGTAAGTCAATTTCGATGATTATATTTAGATTATTCTGATGTACTATCTGATTCCTTCTCTAAGGATTCTAGATAGATTTGATAGTCATACTATCAACACATCAACTTATTGTAGTATTGGCATTCATCCAACTCTTTGGATGTCATATGGAAGTCACAGAAGTACAGTCAATTATTTTGACTATACTTCTTACTTGAGTCCAACCCATGCTTCCACTGCGCTCCCTTTATCTATAAGAACCATTGCTCAAGACCAAGGATCTCTTATGTTAAAATCAAAATTTTCAATATAAGAGTATTTCAACATTTATACATTCTTCATTCAATTCATACAATATGAATATTATGAAGCTTCATGAATGACTAGAGTATAGATAGTAGAATGATGACACTCATCGTATCTACATCTTAAAACTTAAGTTCACGTAGGTACTCAAACAATTTGAATACATCATCTCCTATAGAGCCACCATTCTGCATAATGCAGAGAACGATATTATTCATGATTATATGTCAAGAGCACATATGTATGCCACAACATCTTCTTAGATTTTAGAAGGATTATTTGATAATTACGATCATTATCGACATGTCACTTCAAAAGTACATTCGATGAGATCAAGACTTATAGAGACATACAAACCCTAGGGTTTTTTGGTCCTATTGTCTATTTAATTATCATTCCTTATTATTATGAGGAAACTTGCACATTGCAACCACATACATTATGTGTCCAATTGCAATTACAATATCTGGATCATAGGTCCAATCCATGATATTCTACTGGTTATTATTGAGTATAACATTGAGTGGGATTAACGAAGAATTATCTGAAATAAGAAATTTGCATAAATATATATAAATATATAATTTACTTTGATTTAGGAATTTTATATCAAAGTTGTCTTGCCATGTCAATAATGAAAGTTCATTCCTTTAATTACTTTCAATGTAAGAGACATACTTACCATTATATCTCAAGCAAGATCTGGGATCTCCTTCCTTATCTTTGTTGCATCCCAATAATATGAGAACCTGTAACTCGGATAAAAAGAAGCGTGAACACATTCCGCCTTGCAAGTCCAACTTGCATCTCCCAATTCGGTCTTTAACACCTGGGCCCACCACCCCTAAGGTGATGTTGACTCGTCATTAATTGAACCAACCGTTAACAAGAATACAACTCGCTATGCACAATCCAATATCGCCCCAATAATATGAGGACCGGATATTGGGGTCACTACGCATACATCCTTACTCTTTTGAGAAGCAATGAGCCCGATCCAATTGGATAGTATGCAGGAGTTGTCTCTTCGGACAGGCGTCTCCTACATACAATATCTGGCGACAGAACCCTTCGCCTTGACGGGAGACCACGGATGTCACTTATGTGATCCTCCATCTCTTATTCAAAATTTAATTAATTATTATGAATCATATTCATACAATTAATTCTTCTAAGAGAAATAATAACTCTATTCATAATACAGTGTTTCAATTGGACATAACTAATTCAATCATATTAAATTAATTATCAATCCAATTCAATCAACAAATTTGATTGATTTTACTAGAATATATATATGGTATTATCTCAAAATACGTATTAATTCTAATTTTAATAATTATAAAAATACATCATGATCTCTAAGGTTATAAAAATACATCATGATCTCTAAGGCATCGTTCGTTCCCTACCTGTTGTCATGGCCAGTACCGACGGGAGTGGGACAGACCACATCTGGTGCAACCCGCTACCCCAGCGATCCCCGACTAGACACCATATCCACCTCGGGAAAAAATAATGCTGAGTCAATCACTTTGTACTTGAGATGATCATTGGTTCTTCAACCAAAATTATACCACATAGTAATAATCAAAACATTTTTGATTATAAGGAAATTTGCTAGACAAATTCCCAATCCTATTCAAGTAAGGAGTTTGATGATTGTGTTTCCAATTATGATTTAGATCAAATCTAATCAATTTATTGGTTGAGGACAAGTCAATTAAGAAAATAATAATCACTCAATATTTCTCAAATATTTTCCATAATTATTTCATGAAATTAACAATTAATATCACTAATTGACAATCACATGGTTCTTGATTAGGACTGTAATTTCAGCAGTGACCCCTACTTACTAAAATTAACATATCTCAATCAATTTAAATAAAAATTAGACAAAATCAATTTTCAAAGATTGCTAATTTGATTTAGGACAGAACCTAAGTGATATTTCACACATTTCTTGGCGGATCAAAACAGTAATTAACTCATTAATCATGTTAAGATTCGCAGTTCCCGCAACAGTGAATACATGTTCATTAAAACGACCATATCTCGAGCAAACGGAATCCAAATTATGTAAACTCAGATCTTATGGTTTCCTTATTTAGTGGGGACCAAAAACCAAGTTTTATTTCCATGTTTAAACAATTTAAACAGGGCCGAAATTAATAACTAAACAGAGATGCGAAAATGAAATGCGATAAAACTTTCGCAACCCTAACGAACCCAGGTCGCCTTCGATTTTATGGATCGTATCCAAAACCTTTGACCTAAGGATCTGATACCACTTGAAGTATATGGGATAATCCTCAAGCGCATCAAGGAAGCGTGAGCATCGTATCGAATACGATGAAGAACGACTAGTCGCACTAGTCGTTCTATGCAGCGGAAATTAAAAAACTTTTATGCGACGAAACCACATGATCCAAGAACACTTCTCGGATCGTTTCGTCTAAACCACAAACAAGTAATAGGATTACCTCTTGAAACGTGGTTGCGATCGAGTCTCTAAACGAAGAGACCTCCTGTCTCAAGTCCGATCCGACGGAGGAGACACTTGCGAGCGCGGGGATGAATCACGTGCTTCTCGCAATCCATGTTGATGATCCAAGCGGCGGATCTCCTGATCTCGACACACGAAATCCGGCATATTCTTCACGAGCGAGGCGCACTGAAGGAGATGTAGATCCATGAGCAAACGATCGGGCAGCATAACGATGATGCTGCGGCAATGGAGGCTCTCTCTAGGGCATCCATGGTGGGCTACCATGAGAGAAGAAGAGAGAGGGCATGTGGGAAGAGGAGAGAGAGAGAGAGATGTGCTTCAAAAGCATAACCTAGAGAGCATGGTATGCCTCTCTATTTATATGGTTTTGGGATCCATGGATCTCAATCCATGGGACACATAAAATCAATGGATGAGATTGATTTATGTCTAATCCAATGGTCAAGATTGTTGTTGGTAAAAACCAACAACTTATGATTTAGTTTAGATCAAATATATTTGATAAATCAAATATACGTCAATCCTAAAATTAAACCAATCAAATAAGGGAGATTACCAACATGGAGATTGCCTCCCCATGTATCATGGCGGACGGCCACCAATTTCCATATTGGTTATGGTGGCCGTCCACTAGATTACAAGTGGGGAAATCTCATGAGATTTCATGTGATTAAATATCATCATGGAAATCTTCTTTATTTAATCCAATAACTTTTGTTATGATTTATTCTACAAAAAAAATTCACAATTAATTTTGAGAATATTGCAATTGCCATTGGAAATTTGTAAATCACATTCACAACACAAAACAATATATAATTTACATTTTCAATTAATTACACAATGTGTATCCAATACACATCAATAGATAATTAACAAATATAAACTATAATTAGCTCTCTCTAATACATTATTAATCACATTTATAATATATTACGAATAATATGGATAGTGCTATCCACATTATGATAATTAAATCACATTTAATCATCTTGGATCTCTATTCTCACGTGCCCAAATAATATGTATCACATTCACATTATCCACATCTTTGATAATCAAATCACATTTAATTATCTAAGATAACTCTCCTTCTAATATGAATCAAATTCATATTATTCATGATAATTAAATCACATTTAATTTTCAATTTATCAATGATCAGATACATATATCAAAAATAGAATTATCCATGAACTCTTTCAAGGATAATGCGCTTTCTCCGCGAATACTTGGAGATAAGAACATGGCGATTGTATTGTTCAACATATAGTGACTTGGATTTTGAGATCACATCTCAAATCCAGATCTCGAGCCTCCCATAGATGCTTGATTAAATCAAGACCGCAAATCTACTCTTCTCATTGCATCTGAATCACATTCATAGCAATGTCCAACATTAGGACCAAGATCATATTACTTCTCTACTGAGAGGAGTCACTAAAATCCAGACCCGTTTCATCACTCCCTAGGAATGGAAGCGTCATGGTTATACAACCGTTTATGATCACATCACCCTCAAGTATTTCCAATACCTTTACATCCTGCATACTGGAAGACCCAGAATAACCCCGAAGTATAAGATCAATTTTACACTGTCTACTTCAGGGTTTTATCATTAAGTTTCTCATTCGATCATTGGGAGTCGGTATCGATCATATGCTTTCCAAAAGCATATATCATACCTAGGTGTTGATCATATACTTTCCAAAAGCATATATCAAACCTATTAGTCAAGCTTCCAAAGCAAGACGACCGTGCATAGAATTTGATCTTCCCAACATCTCATGAGTGAGCTCATGTCTTCCGGTTCAGTAATGAACCTGTATGATTCCTTTGAGAGATCGTATTACTCATATGCCCTTATATGCACACCAGCGCGGCGGTGTATAGACCTTGGTTAGGTCATCAACCTATTGGTCTGCCAAATGTACATACTCAGACATATAGTAACACATCTGTCTCTGGTCAGAGGATGTGTGCCTATATCATGACAACATACGATATAGGACTTTGGTTATCTCGATCTCCTTAAGTCAACTCTTTGACCTAACTAATCTGACACCTCCGAATCTCTTTTCCTATGTAAAGGACCTGTATCAAGAGGTCGGTCAGATATCAACCTAACTAAGAAAGAATTGCCATCTCCTACTCAGGTTGGAGATCATCTCTCAACAATCATTTGACGGTGCTTGATGAGTCCTCAATTTAACTCTTTAGATGTTCATCTAAGCACCAGCCTCTATGATTCAATATTTGAATCAACAGCTATATGATCATCAAGATGGCCATGGTACATAACCCTAATTGTACTAAGGGACCTATTATGCAAATTATGTATTCTTCATTCAGATTAGAGAATGATATTCGCAATAAGATTTATTGCATAATGGCTTGTCGTGGGCTCGCATGTCCAACAACTTTGACCGAGCTATCACATTTCTTTGGCAATCCGATTCCTTGCACAACATAGTTGGTGACTAGTACAATAGAGATAGTTCCACCTTCAGGCAACACGAAACCATATTCATAGATGGTTCAAGTAGATTTGATTGACAATACAACATTGCTAGAGCTGAAGATGTTACCTCCTACACTCATGTATGCCTTTCTTGCGAGACCCAAAGCTGGATTCTCTGTCATCATTAGTTCTAAGCTGACTGTAGAACAAGAGTCTAGGATATTAGAAGTCTTAGAGAAGAACCACAAGTCTATAGGGTGGACTGCCTCGGATCTTGTGGGGATTAACCCTGCCTCTTGTTCATACCATATTTATGGATTGATGATAATTCTAGACCTTCCTATGAGTTTCAAAGAAGATTAAACCCTAATCTATGGGAAGTAGTTAAGAAAAAAATTGAGAAATGGAATGGAGAAAGTTTTATTTACCCTATCTCAAACTCAAAGTGGGTGACCCCCCTACATGTAGTCTTGAAGAAGTCAGGTATCCAGATGGTCACCAACGAGGAGGGTGTAGAGATCGTGACATGAGTACCCACGTCTTGGTACGT
This sequence comes from Ottelia alismoides, assembly GCA_037367405.1. Lineage (NCBI taxonomy): Eukaryota > Viridiplantae > Streptophyta > Magnoliopsida > Alismatales > Hydrocharitaceae > Ottelia > Ottelia alismoides. The sequence continues at coordinate 89,730 of JAZKJV010005310.1, read as the reverse complement.
TTGTGTCGACTATATACGTCTGAATGCCACCACTAGGAAAAATCACTTTCCCTTGCCTTTTATTAATCATATTTTGGAGAGACTAGCAGGGAAGGAGTTCTTCTATTTTCTTGATTGGTACTCAGGCTACAATCAAGTAGCCATCTCCCCCGAAGACTAGAAAAAGATCACATTTACATGTCCATTCAGCACTTATGCATTCAAGCGCATGGCATTCATGCTTTGCAATGCACCAGGTACATTTTAGTGATGAATGGTCACCATGTTTGCCGAAATGGAAGGGGATTTTCTGGAGGCCTTTATAGATTATTTTTTGGTCCATGGTGATTCATTCGATTAATATTTAGAACACTTGGATCGAGTCCTTCAATGGTGTAGATGGTGTACCTAGTACTCTCTTGGGAGAAAAGTTATTTTATGGTTAAGGAGGGTATCGTGTTGCACACTTCAACTCCAAAAAGAGCATGGAGGTTGACCCTACCAAGGTGGATGTGATCAAGAAACATGATCCATCGATTAATGTGAAGTCCCTTAGATCATTTATGATTCATGTTGGATTTTATAGACGATATATTCATGATTTTTCTAAGATTGTCCAACCTATGGCTGAGCTTTTTAAGAAAGGACATCAAGTTTGTTGTTGACCACAAATGTCCAGAGTCCTTTGAGCTATTGAAGAGAAATATTTGGAGCTCACCGATTTTGCAGGCTCCTAATTGGTCTCTTCTCTCTGTGATCATGCCTAATGCTTCAAATTTTGCTATTGGAGATGTATTAGGTTAGCGACGAGAAGGGATACTGTTTGTTATTCACTACGCAAGTAAATATTATATCCTGCACAGAAAAATTATATGGTTACTGAAAAGGAAATGCTCGTAGTAGTCTCGGTCCTTGAGAAGTTTAGGTCACATATTTTGGTCTCTAAGGTGATAATATATATGGATCATACAACCATATGATATTTAATAGAAAATAAGGATGTGAAGGAGCATATTCTTATGTGGATCCTTTTACTTCAGGAGTTTGATTTGGATTCTAAGGATAAATTTGGGTTAAAAATATTGTGGTTGATCATCTATACTATTTGGAGTTAAAGGATTCCTCTAACACAGAGCCAATTAGAGAAACCTTTCTAGACAAGTTGATTTGTGTTATCGTTTCACTTCCATGGTACGCCAACATGGTGAACTATCTTGTCTCCAAGCAGGTTCTCCATGGTTGGACTAGGAGCAACATTGACCGACTGAAATCAGATTCGAGGAGATACCATTGGGAGGATCTTCTCCTCTTTGAAGGACCAGATTTTGTCTAAAGCAGATGTTTTCCTCACAAGGAATACAAGAGTGTCGTCATGTATTGTCAATCTTTACGGGATGGAGGACACCATTCGGGAAAGAGAACCTTACACATGGTACTCTAAAGTGTATTGTACCAGACGACCTTGTTTAGAGATGCCACTGATTTTGTATAATCGTGTCCAATTTTTCAAAGAATGGGAGGGATTGTTGGCTATGGAAATGAATGCCCATGCAACAGATCATTTTTTGTGATGTTTTTGATGCATGGGGCTAATGAATCCATGATTCGTTAACATTTTATCTGCATTTTATCTTAAAACCCTTAACAAATACATGTAAATATCCATTAATTTCATTTATTAATAAAACTTCATTCATGAATTAAAATGCACTTTTATGCATAAAAAACATGTAAATAAATAAAAGAATAAATTTAAGAAAATAAAAAGAAGGTAGATTGTAGATATGTATATATGTACAATATGACTTATAAAATAAAAATATAGTTGAAAGGTATATTTATATAACCTAAATCTTATGATCAAGTCAGCATGGATTGGTCGACAAACAATTAGTAGGGGGAGATAAGGAAGAAACCATGAAAAAAATCATCTATATACTCTACATATTCTTCATTAATTGATGAAGTTATTATTAAAACTTCAATGATCTTTAATTAATTCATTTGTAGATATTTTTCACCAAACTCTTCTCGTAATTATTTCTAAAAATATATCTAAAATATAAATAAGTTAAAAATATTATCTTGTATATATGCTAAGAAAATTAAGGGCTTTCAAATTGTCAATTTCTCAACTTCTGAACATCATTTCATTTTCATTCTACTCACCTTTGAAGTTCATAAAATAATATTCTCTAATTAGTGATGGTCATTTCACTAAAATCGGAGTCCATTTGCAAAAAGTCTATTTTGGGACCTAATGACAATTGAGTTTCTATGCTATTTATTTTCTTTAAAACATATAATTTATAGGTTTATTGATGTTATAATTTTTAATACTTTCTTGCTCTTGTATTTTGTCCATGAATTATTTCAGAATTTTTTGACTCTAAATAAATAAAAAAACCTAATTTATAGATGAAATAGAATTGTAGACTATATATTTTTATTTATTTACATATTTAAATAAATTTATTGAAATCTGTAAAAAAATCACATACACAATATTTATTATCATAATAATTAATGAAATATAAAAAGTTATATTATTTATTAATTTATTATATTAAAAATCAAAACTCTATTTATTAAGTATTTTATATACCTAGTTATTAATATAATATTTATGTTTCATTAAAAATTTATTATTTATCAAAATAAATTATTTTATAATTTAGGTAATTTAATTATCTACATCTTTCCTTTTTATATCTATATAAAATAACACTACTTATTATTTATTACCTAATTAATAATCAAAATTCAATATCTGGCCAACCAGGTGCTAACACGTATGGAGATGTTCTAACGACTCTTCTTCACCCATTTATTATCGCACTTCATCACATCCTAAACTTAATCCAACTCCTCCATTTGATTCACCAAACTACCCTCCTACTCACCTACCCTTGGATCGTCACCTACCCATCACCATTTCACATATTTATTGGTCCAAAGTTGCTCAGTTGGAATAACTCCTCTAGAAATAAACTGGCAGAACATCCATATTCTTCCTGCCGCTCCGCCCGACTCCGGTGGTTAGAGCATCCTCCGGCAGATCCGTGTGGATGGTGGACCTCCGAGGAAGATATACTAAGGCCTTCGAGGCTTTGCATCAACGCCTCATGCTCTGTAGAGCTCCGGGAGTGCTGCCTCGTTAAGTGACTACTAGAAGTTCATACAACTTCAACCTAGGTATTCACCTCACCACCTTTTATTTTCATCGATCCTCACGCCATGATTAGGTACCTTAAATCATGTCATTAGCATTCCTTAATCAACATCTTAGAATCACGCCAGAAATTCATTCCCAATTTCACTTCGATTCAGCCCAATTTCTATTCTAAAAACCCTCTTCCTAGAAACTTTTCAAACTGTAATTTACATTGACTTCTTGGATGATTCTCCTTTGAATCGAGCATCAACTAATCAATTGTAGGAACAAAGACTATTTGGAGAGTGATAAAAGTAAGTATTCGTCATTTGTATCATATCCTTTTCACCAATTCATCATAGACTAACATCACATTCAGAACTAGGGTTTGAAATCCTAGTTGATTTCCAAGCCGTGTGCCAAGGAGTCTCGCCACCACCTCCCTCAACTTCATTTCACTGCAGGTGAGCTTAGAGGGGATAGGCGATCCCCTCGTGGCCCTGTTGCAGCACTACCATCGCTGGAGAGTGAAAGGAGGGGAAGATCATCGCTGTAATATCTGCTATTTGGGGAGGAACATCAAAGAACAGTCGCAACACAGCTTTGCGATACAAGCACAATTGAACGACCCAGATCACACAACTACTTTCTAATCCTGATTGTGAGATAATGAAATGGTGGAGAAATATCAAGTATACCCTCACCGAACTGCAGAAATTTCACGCACCTCCAAAAGATTGATTAATTACATTTAAGTCCCAAACGAGGGATCTATGTGTAAGGTTCCAGAGATTTTCTTACAAATAGTTCCCTGACCAGAGAGATATTTTGAAGAATTCCATATATTTCCTCTTGTATTTTTTTACACAATATTTTTGGAACTATTGTGAACATTATAGACTCGAGACCTTCTTTCATCGTATTATTTTCTTCATTTTATTTTGAGTCGACTTTCGAGGTATTTTGTTGATTTTTTATCGAGATTTTATTCTTTGCATTCGTTCCGTTTTGAGTTTGTTTTGTGTGCTTTCTCCAGCTCATTTCTCATCTCTTTCGTGGAGCTGCTATATATATCATTCAACATATCTTTACCTTATTACACTCTATTGTAGATCATCTTGTTTACAAATTAGTCACTTTGAAAATCAAACAAAAATTGAAAAATTATGATAAAAATATTCAAAGTTTAAAATAAAAGAGAGTTTTGTCATATTAAAAGAAGAAAAATAAAGATATAGAAAAATATTACAAAAATATTCCTTCACTCGAATTTTCACGAGCGCGATTTTCTGCCTCCTTATGTTCGACCAAAGAACACTTATCTGGTAAAATAAATAACAAAACAAGTTTCAAATCGGTGTTTGTTATTTTGTTTGATTACTCAAGATTTTATTTCGAGCGGTTCTCTACACCGAAATATTCACTTTTACCGCTCGTAAAATCTCATTTTATCAATATCATGCCGTTTTCGGGGAGGCGTAGCTACCCTTGAGATTTTTCGAGTTATATTTCTTGTGTTATTTTCTTTTCTTTCTCTATTTTCTTCTTTTCGTGCTTTCTCAGTTTTTCATCGGGTTTTTTTCGCAATTTTCATGTGTCTCTTCTTCTTCTTCTGATTTTTCTGGATTTTTCTTTGTATTTTATTTGATAGTTTTGTGTGATTTTTTCCTCCTTTGATTTTTTTATTTTCTCGATTTTTATCGGCTTTGTGTTGAGTCCTTTTTCTCGATTTTTGAGTCTATTTTGTATTTGATTCTTTTTGAGTTTTTATTTGATTTTTTATTTGTTTATCTAACCCATTTTGTAGAGGCCTACAGGATTAGTTTGCTTTTTCAAAAGTTGACTCAAATGAGAGTGCATAGAATGGATTATTCTTCTCCTATATGGTTGCAGAGGAGCAGAGTGGGTTATTGATGAATCTCAGATTCATCTCTCTAATTCTCATTTATTAAGCTCAGTTCCCTTAAAATACAACTGCATATCTGCATCTATTCTGCATAATTGGCATTCATGCATGTTTGCATAAGAATGGCATTTAATCCATCATTTTTGCACAAAATAAGAAGCCAAAAATCCAAGCCAAAGTTGACCTGTAAATAGCCTAATTTCCCAGATTTTTAACTCCTTCGTGCTAACTCCGAATGCCACAAAACCACCTCCACTGTGTACATATCACTAACAAGAATAATAAAAAAAATATAAAAAAATCACTAACCCTGTTAAGTGGACCAAAAACCCAAAACCTAGTTTCAGGACTTTCGGACTAAAAGCTCCATATCTTCCCCATCCAGTGTCCGATTTGATCCTACTCACTTTTGAACTAATGCACATTCAACTATCTTCAAAACAAGATCAAGTTCAAGTGAATCTGAGCTCGTATGTGACAGTTGGGTTTGGGGCCTCTTTTGTACATTGTGTATTTTAGCGGTTTTTTACCCGTATTTTATGTATATATTTTCTTAATTAACAAAAATCCAAAAAAATAGATTTAGATGTCTTTTATTTATCTTTGATTTCTCCTTATTTTTCCGATTTTTTTATCTGGTTTAAAAATGACAAAAAAATTAGAAAACCCAAAAATCAAGGTATTCTATGTACATGGGATACCCCAAAAATTCACTTTTTACATTTGATCGATTTTGGCTTTGATGTCTTCATGAAAGTTGTAGATCTCGTCGAGACGAGCATTTTTTGTGAAGGAACATTTTCGATCCGAGGTCGTTTACTATTTTATTTCGATTTTACAAAATCTTTTTCTATGATTTTTCTGGAGCTGACACGTGGCAGCCCTTGGGGCCGCCACGTGTCAGCATTTTTATTTTTGTTTTTATAAAAAAATAATAAAGGGTCGCACGTGCCCCACTTTCTCTCCCCTACCATGTGTCACCTCAATGGTCGTCCGATCGGATGGCCATCCACTTTCGTCTTCCCCCTCGATTCGGAACCGCCACCCCCCCCATCCCCCGAGATCTCCGCCAACGCCAACCACCTCTGCCTGCTATCCTCGCCAACCCTGCCTCCGCACCTCTCGTACCTTCCCTCACCGGTCGCTCGCCCCTCTCTCCTATTTAAGCTCCATACTCTCCGACCTCACCCTTCATCCGCCAATTCACAGCTGTTCTACGGTCAACGGTGACAGCGTCACCTACAGCCGGCGAGATCCGAGCTCCAGCTCGTTATAGCCCACGACGACCCCCCTCGTCGTAGCTGCTCCGCTCCGAGTTCCTCTCGTCGAGCCAACTACCTCCGTACGCCTTCGCCAAACCATCAACTACGCCGCCATCGTTCATTATCAACGATCATCTCCTCTGACAATCAAATCCGCCCCGACTTTGTTGGACATGCGAGCCCACGGCAAGCCATTATGCAATAAATGTTATTGCAATTCACTCCTTAATCTGAAATAAAGAGTACATAGTTTGCATAATAGGTCCTTTAGTACAATTAGGGTTATGTACCATGGCCATCTTAATGATCATACAGCTGTTGATTCAATTATTGAATCATACAGGCTGGTGCTTAGATGAATGTCTAATGAGTTAGATTGAGGACTCATCAAGCACCGTTAAATGATTATTAAGAGATGATCTCCAGCCTAAGTAGGAGATGGCAATCCTTTCTCATTTAGGTCGATATCTGACCGACCTCTTGATGCAGGTCCTCTGCATAGGAATAGAGATTCAGAGGTGTCGGATGAGTTAGGTCAAAGAGTTGACTTAACGAGATCGAGATAATCAAAGTCCTATATCGTATACTGTCACGATACAGGCACACATCCTCTGACCGGAGACAGATGTGTTACTATATGTCTGAGTATGTACATTTGGCAGACCAATAGGTTGATGACCTAATCAAGGTCTATACACCGGCGCGCTGGTGTGCATATAAGGGCATATGAGTAATACGATCTCTCAAAGGGATCATACAGGTTCACTACTAAACCGGAAGACATGAGCTCACTCATGAGATATTGGGAAGAATCAAATTCCGTGCGCACGGTCGTCTCGCTTTGGAAGCTTGACTGAATTTGTTGGTTTGATATATACTTTTGGAAAGTATATGATCAAGACCTAGGTATGATATATGCTTTTGGAAAGTATATGATCAATACCAACTCCCAATGATCGAATGAGAAACTTACTAATAAAACCCTGAAGTAGACAGTATAAAGTTGATCTAATACTTCGGGTTTATTCCGAGTCTTCCAGTATGCAGGATGTACAGGTATTGGGAATACCTGAGGGTGATGTGATCATAAACGATTGTATAACCATGACGCTTCCATTCCTAGGGAGTGATGAAACGGGTCTGGATTTTAGTGACTCATCTCAGTAGAGAAGTAATCTGATCTTAGTCCAAATGTTGGACATTGATCTGAATGTGATTCAGATTCAATGAGAAGATTAGATTTACGGTCTTGATTTAATCAAGCATCTATGAGAGGCTCGAGATCTGGATTTGAGATGTGATCTCAATATCCATGTCACTATACGTGGAACAATACAATCGCCCTGTCCTTATCTCCAAGTATTCGCGGAGAAAGCGCATTGTCCTTGAAGGAGTTCATGGATAATTCTATTGTTGATATATGTATCCGAGCATTGAGAAAAGGATAATTAAATGTGATTTAATTATCATGACTAATATGAATTTGATTCATATTATAAGGAGAGTTATCTTAGATAATTAAATGTGATTTGATTATCAAAGATGTAAATAATGTGAATGTGATTCATATTATTTGAGCATAAGAGAATAAGTTATCCAATATAATTAAATATGATTTAATTATTATGGATAAGAATAATGTGGATAGTAATATCCAATTATTCATAATATATTATAAATGTGATTTATAATGTATTAGAGAGAGTTAAATATAATTTATATTAGTAGATTAATTATTAATGTGTATTGGATACACATTGTCTAATTAATTGAAAATGTAAATTACATTTGGTTTTGGGTTGTGAATATGATTCACAATATTCAAATGTCAAGATTGCAATATTCCCAAAATTAATTGAGAATTATTTTGGTGAATTAAAATGCCAACAAATTGTTGTTGGAAAATAAGTAGAGAGAAATTCAAGGAGATGTGCAATCTCATGGATTGCCATGAGATTGCCCTCCCTTTTGGAAAGAGGGGGGCGGCACAAATTTCCTTGTGAAATTGGTGGCCGTCCCCCCCTTCCAAAGAGGAAGGCTGATCTCTCTTTATTCCTCTCTCCTTATTTGATTGATTTAATATGGTATTAATATTTATTTGATTTATCAAATATATTTTTATGAAATTAAATCACAAGTTGTTGGTTTTTACCAACAACAATCTTGACCATTGGATTGACATAAATCAATCTCATCCATTGATTTTATATGTCACATGGATTGAGATCCATGGATCCCAAAACCCTATAAATAGAGAGGCATACCATGCTCTCTATTTTACACACAATGCTTGAGAAGCATCTCTCTCTCTCTTTCTCTCTAGAGGTCAGCCCTCTCTATCCCTCTCATGGCCGTCCATCATGGATACCATGGAGAGGTTCTCCATCGCCGTGGCATCGTCGTTATGCTGCTCGTTCTTCTGCTCGTGGATCTCCGTCTCCTTCGGTGCGCCTTGCTCGTGAAGAAGAAGTCGGATCTCGTGTGTCGAGATCAGGAGATCCGCCGCTTGGATCATCAACATGGATTGCGAGAAGCACGCGGTTCATCCCCGCGCTCGCAAGCGTCTCCTCCGTCGGATCGGACTTGAGACAGGAGGTCTCTTCGTTTAGAGACTTGATCGCAACCACGCTTCAAGAGGTAATCCTAATTACTTGTTTGTGGTTTAGACAAAACGATCCGAGAAGTGTTCTTGGATCATGTGGTTTCGTCGTATAAAATTTTTTTAAATTTCGCTACATTGAGCAACTAGTGCGACTAGTCGCTCCTCGTCGTATTCGATACGACACTCACGCTTCCGTGATGCGCTTGAGGATCTAACCATATCCTTCAAGTGGTATCAGAGCCTTAGGTTGATGGTTTCGAATATGATTCGCTAACCGAGGACGACTTGGGTTCGTTAAAGTCGCGAAAGTTTTCTTCGCATTTGATTTCGCAGATCTGTTTAGTAAATAAATTTGGCACTGTTTAAATTGTTTAAGCACGATTTATTTACTTGATTTTGTTCCCCATTAAACAAGGAAATCATAGGATCTGAGTTTGCGTAAATCGGATTTCGTATGCTCGAGATATGGTCGTTTTAATGAACATGTATGCACTGTTGCGGGAACTGTGAATCTGAACGTGATTAAAATGTTAATTACTATTTAGACTTGCCTCGAAATACGTGAAACATCACTAAGGTTATGTCCTAAATCAAATTAGCAAACTTTAGAAATTGACTTTGCTTAATTTGGATTTAATATGATTGAGATATGCCAATTTTAGTAAGTAGGGGTCACTGCTGAAATGGCTTTCCTAATCAAGAACCATGTGATTGTCAATTAATGAAATTAATTGTTAATTTCGAGAAATAATTATGAAAAATATTTGTGAAATATTAGAGAATGATTATTTCCTTAATTGACTTGGCCCCAACCAATTAGTTGATTAGATTTGATCTAAACCATAATTGGAATTACAATCATCAAACTTCTTGCTTGAATAGGACTTGGGAATTTGCCTAGCAAATTTCCTTAAAATCAAAATTATTTTGATTACTATATGGTATAATTTCGGTTGAAGAACCGATGATCATCTCAAGTACAAAATAATCAATTTGGCATTATCCTTTCCCGAGGGGGATATGGTGTCTAGTCGGGGATCGCTGGTCAGCGGGTTGCAACGTATGTGGTCCGCCCCACTCCCGTCGGTACTGGCCATGACAGCGGGTAGGGTCGGGATAATGTCCGAGGGATTATGATGTATTTTTCTAATTATTAAAATACGAATTAATATGTACTTTGAGAATAATACCATATCTATATATATATTCAAGCATAAAATTAAGTTTGATTGATTAAATTGGATTGATAATTAATTTAATATGATTAAGTTAATTATATCCAATTAAGAACACTCTATTATGAATAGAGTTATTATTTCCCTTGGAAGAATTAATCGTATGAATATGATTCATAATGATTAATTATAATTTGAATATGATATGGAGGATCACATAAGTGACATCCATGGTCTCCCGTCAAGGCGAAGAGTTTCGTCGCCAGATATTATATGTAGGAGACGCCTGTCCGAAGTGACAGCTCCTGCATATGATCCATTTGGATCGGGCTCGTCGCTTCTCGAAAGAGTAAGGACGTATGCGTAGTGACCCCAATATCGGGTATTCATATTATTGGGGCGATATTGGATTGCGCATAGCGAGTTGTATTCCTGTTGACGGTTGGTTCAATTAATGACGGGTCAACATCACCTTAGGGGTGGTGGGCCCAGGTATTAAAGACTGAATTGGGAGATGCAAGTTGGACTTGCAAGGCGGAATGTGTTCCCGCTTCTTTTTATCCGAGTTGTAGGTTCTCATATTATTGGGATGCAACAAAGATAAGGAAGGAGATCCCAGATCTTGCTTGAGATATAATGGTAAGTATATCTCTTACATTGAAAGTGATTAAGGGAATGAACTTTCATTGTTGACATGGCAAGACAACTTTGATATAAAAATTCCTAAATCAAAGTAAAACATGTATATATATATAAATATATATCCTTATGCAAATTTTTTATTTCAGATAATCCTTCATTAAACCCACTCGATGTTATACTCAATAATAACCAGTAAAATATCGTGGATTGGACCCTTGATCCAGATATTGTAATTGCAGTTGGACACATAATGTATGTGGTTGCAATGTGCAAGTTTCCTCATAATAATGAGAAGTGATAATTAAATAGACAATGGGACCAAAAACCCTAGAGTTTGTATGTCTCTATAAGTCTTGATCTCATCGAATGTACTTTGGAAGTGACATGTCGATGATGATCGTAATTATCAAATAATACTTATAAAATCAATAAAGATATTCTGGCATACATATGTGCTCTTGACATTTAATCATAAATGACATGGTTCTCTACATCATGTAGAATGGTAGCTCTATTAGAGATAATGTATTCAAATTGTTTGAGTACCTACCTGAACCTATGTTTTAAGAGTTTAGATGGATGTAGATGATGAGTGTCATCATTCTACTGTCTATACTCTAGTCATTCATGAAGCTTCATAATATTCATATTATATGACCTGGGTGAAGCATGTATAAATGTTGAAATACTCTTACATTAAATTCTTTTGAATTTAAAATAAGAGATCCTTAGTCTTGAGTAATGGTTGCTTATAGATAAAGAGAGCGCAGTGGAAGCATGGGTTGGACCCAAGTAAGAAATATAGTCAAAAAGTTGAATGTATTTCTGTAACTTCCATATGACATTCAAAGTGTTGAATGAATGCCAATACTGAAATAAGTTAATGTGTTGATAGTATGACTATCAAATCTATCTAGAATCCTTAGAGAAGGAATCAGATAGTGCATCAGATTAATCTACATATAATCATTGATATGAACTTACTTATTTGATAAGATAAAGTCTAATAATTGTATCTCAATTTTCTAATGACACTTGCAATTGGTTGCATATATATTAGAAATTTGATCTTAAGGTTTAATGGTCATCCATGTTGGAATTGATGCAATTGTTGCAATAATTTCCGCCTAATGAATAGACTTCATATTTCCAGTGGGAGCCCTTAGTCTTGGAGAATGTCTCTATGACCTAGATATTAGAATACACTCATTGTTTATTTCTAATTGTTGGATATAAACATGAATTCTGTAATAAATCTATCATAAAGAGTTATGATGGAAATATTTCAGATAGTAATCTAAAATCTAGTGGACTCTATTAAATTAGAAAATTATTGAATGGTTCATTAAGATTTCTAATACTGAAAATTAAACCTTTAAAGATCAATAGGAGGATAAAGATCATTTGACAATGATCTGACATAATGTTTTGGACATATGTCTGTTGATGAGAGCAATGGACAAGTAAGAGATGAAACTTTAGAATGTCTAAAATTTCAAAACTTGCATACTTATGAATATTGTATTCAAAGTAAAATGTCCAATACACCCTTCTTTTGGAATGGTGTAAGATGTTAAGGTATTCAAGATCTCATACATATTGATGTATGTGAATCATATATATCAGAATAAACATTTTGGATATGTGATATCTATTAATGATTATTTGTGATATGAAATTTCTTATCTTCACATAGAAAACTTTGAAATGTTCAAAGATTTTACAATTTTGTTTTAGAACCAAAGTTTGAAGGAAGATGAAATGAATTTGATCTAACCAAGGTAGCTTGTACCTATTAGATGAATTCAAGGAATACCTTATGGAGATGTAAATATCATTCCTATCTCAATCCTCCTGATGAACCTTAACTCAATAGAGTTGTAGGGAGATACAATTGATCATGTGTGACATGATTTGATCAATGATTAATCATAGCATAATTATCTCTTAGTTTCCAGGTATGTATATGTGGTAGAGACTACATATCCTTAATAAGGTTCCATGTGATTAAGCTGGAATCTGGCACTAGAGAGTGCTACTTCATTAGGAAAATAAAGGATGGTATTGGATACCTACTTTATGACCTTGAGATTCTTAAAAGATCTAATCTTTGAGAATATGATTCTTATAGGATGACTCTCTTGAGAATCAAGATGAAAATGAAGTAAAGGAACTCATTTAATCTTGAGATGATAATGAGGCTCCTAAAACCGGAAACTAAATAGACAATTAAAGATGAAACATTAATACCTCTTCAAATAAGTTTGAGGTTGGATTCCATGTGTCAGTTAAATCTGAAAATGATCGGACTTCATGTGATGAAGCTCCTGAGGATCATGACGTGGAAAGATGGATGTTAGCAATAAAAGACTAATGTAGACTTCATATACAAGTGTTGTATATGGATCCTCGAGGATCTACCTATATGGGTCAGACCCATTAAGGTGTAAATGGATCTTCAAGAGAAAGAGGGAACCTGATGAGAAGGTATAGACCTTCAAAGCACGGTTCGTAGCCATGAGCTACACACCAAAGAGAAGGCATCGCTTGCGATAAGACTCGCTCTCCAGTGACCTTGCTTTAACCAATCAGAATTTTGCTGACTATAGCTACACAACTTGTCTATGACATCTTCATGGTGTGAGTCAAGATTGCATTCCTCTATGAATACCTCTCTGAGGATATTCATATGAAGTGGCCCCAGGGCTTCATGGTTGAGGAAAGCAAGGTGTGCTAGCTGAAGAACTCCATCTTTGGACTCCAATAAGCTTCCTGTAGTTGGAACATAAGATTTGATGAAATTATAAATGTTATGATTTCAGATAGAATCTTGATGAACCATGTGAAGCTTAGTGGGAGTGCCATTGTGTTCATCGTGCTAAATGTAGATATTATTCTAATCATTTGGAATGATATAAGGATAATAATAAGTGTTTTAAAATTTGGTTGTTTCATACCTTGAGATACGATTTCAAGGATACCTCTTAGATCTTAATTCTGAAGTCGTTCAGAAGCAAAGAGAAGAGGGTATTGGGACTGCCGCATTAGTAGTACACCTTGGACTTATTCCATTTTCTGGAAAATTCCAAGAAAGGCTTCCTTCCCTTAAGATGTGGTAGTGACCTGTCTAAAGGAATAGCATCTCAAAGAGTTGAGGAATTGAATGCTAGAACTGCTTGCACTTGTGCATCAGTTATGAGAAGCTGGGTATATGCTAGATGTGTACAAGAGCCAGATGTCTGCCATGCAGTGGGAGTAGTAAACTGTTACTAATCCTGCTATGGAGATAAAACACTTGATTGCAGTAATAATAATATCTTCAAAGATGATAAAACTTAGAGATAGTGATCTCAAAATCTTATCTTCAAAAATTTAAGATCTTGTAGATAGTGATCTATAAGGGTCTTAACTATAGATACCTTAGGAGATAGAGATCTCCAGGAATGAAGGTATTCTAATAAGGATTATGGGAATACTGGTTATGATAATAAGATGTAGTGTCAAGGACACTATAACCAATAAAATTGAGTATCGATTGTATGAGATGCAACATTCGCATTGGATGTGAGCACTGTTACTAGGAGATATGCAAGTGCCGTAAAAGGACTTGGCGTAGTCTCTTGGGAACAGAGTGACTGATCAGCTTACCTAGCTATTTTCTAAATAGCCTATGATTGTCACATGAGTGTGGGTTTAAATAATTAGCCCATTAATGGCTCTTTGGGCTAGTGGGAGATTGTTGGACATGCGAGCCCACGACGAGCCATTATGCAATAAATGTTATTGCAATTCACTCCTTAATCTGAAATAAAGAGTACATAGTTTGCATAATAGGTCCCTTAGTACAATTAGGGTTATGTACCATGGCCATCTTAATGATCATACAGCTGTTGATTCAATTATTGAATCATACAGGCAGGTGCTTAGATGAACGTCTAATGAGTTAGATTGAGGACTCATCAAGCACCGTCAAATGATTATTAAGAGATGATCTCCAGCCTGAGTAGGAGATGGCAATCCTTTCTAATTTAGGTTGATATCTGACCGACCTCTTGATGCAGGTCCTCTGCATAGGAATAGAGATTCGGAGGTGTCGGATGAGTTAGGTCAAAGAGTTGACTTAACGAGATCGAGATAACCAAAGTCCTATATCATATACTATCACGATACAGACACACATCCTCTGACCGGAGACAGATGTGTTACTATATGTCTGAGTATGTACATTTGGCAGACCAATAGGTTGATGACCTAATCAAGGTCTATACACCGGCGCGCTGGTGTGCATATAAGGGCATATGAGTAATACGATCTCTGAAAGGGATCATACAGGTTCACTACTGAACCGGAAGACATGAGCTCACTCATGAGATATTGGGAAGAATCAAATTCCATGCGCACGGTCGTCTCGCTTTGGAAGCTTGACTGAATTTGTTGGTTTGATATATACTTTTGGAAAGTATATGATCAAGACCTAGGTATGATATATGCTTTTGGAAAGTATATGATCAATACCGACTCCCAATGATCGAATGAGAAACTTACTGATAAAACCCTGAAGTAGACAGTATAAAGTTGATCTAATACTTCGGGTTTATTCCGAGTCTTCCAGTATGCAGGATGTACAGGTATTGGGAATACCTGAGGGTGATGTGATCATAAACGATTGTATAACCATGACGCTTCCATTCCTAGGGAGTGATGAAACGGGTCTGGATTTTAGTGACTCATCTCAGTAGAGAAGTAATCTGATCTTAGTCCAAATGTTGGACATTGATCTGAATGTGATTCAGATTCAATGAGAAGATTAGATTTACGGTCTTGATTTAATCAAGCATCTATGAGAGGCTCGAGATCTGGATTTGAGATGTGATCTCAATATCCATGTCACTATACGTGGAACAATACAATCGCCCTGTCCTTATCTCCAAGTATTCGCGGAGAAAGCGCATTGTCCTTGAAGGAGTTCATGGATAATTCTATTGTTGATATATGTATCCGAGCATTGAGAAAAGGATAATTAAATGTGATTTAATTATCATGAATAATATGAATTTGATTCATATTATAAGGAGAGTTATCTTAGATAATTAAATGTGATTTGATTATCAAAGATGTAAATAATGTGAATGTGATTCATATTATTTGAGCATAAGAGAATAAGTTATCCAATATAATTAAATATGATTTAATTATTATGGATAAGAATAATGTGGATAGTAATATCCAATTATTCATAATATATTATAAATGTGATTTATAATGTATTAGAGAGAGTTAAATATAATTTATATTAGTAGATTAATTATTAATGTGTATTGGATACACATTGTCTAATTAATTGAAAATGTAAATTACATTTGGTTTTGGGTTGTGAATATGATTCACAATATTCAAATGTCAAGATTGCAATATTCCCAAAATTAATTGAGAATTATTTTGGTGAATTAAAATGCCAACAAATTGTTGTTGGAAAATAAGTAGAGAGAAATTCAAGGAGATGTGCAATCTCATGGATTGCCATGAGATTGCCCTCCCTTTTGGAAAGAGGGGGGCGGCACAAATTTCCTTGTGAAATTGGTGGTCGTCCCCCCTCCAAAGAGGAAGGTTGATCTCTCTTCATTCCTCTCTCCTTATTTGATTGATTTAATATGGTATTAATATTTATTTTATTTATCAAATATATTTTTATCAAATTAAATCACAAGTTGTTGGTTTTTACCAACAACAATCTTGACCATTGGATTGACATAAATCAATCTCATCCATTGATTTTATATGTCACATGGATTGAGATCCATGGATCCCAAAACCCTATAAATAGAGAGGCATACCATGCTCTCTTATTTACACACAATGCTTGAGAAGCATCTCTCTCTCTCTCTCTTTCTCTCTAGAGGTCAGCCCTCTCTATCCCTCTCATGGCTGTCCACCATGGATACCATGGAGAGGTTCTCCATCGTAGCGGCATCGTCGTTATGCTGCCCGTTCTTCTGCTCGTGGATCTCCGTCTCCTTCGGTGCGCCTCGCTCGTGAAGAAGACGTCGGATCTCGTGTGTCGAGATCAGGAGATCCGCCGCTTGGATCATCAACATGGATTGCGAGAAGCACGCAGTTCATCCCCGCGCTCGCAAGCGTCTCCTCCGTCGGATCGGACTTGAGACAGGAGGTCTCTTCATTTAGAGACTTGATCGCAACCACGCTTCAAGAGGTAATCCTAATTACTTGTTTGTGGTTTAGACGAAACGATCCGAGAAGTGTTCTTGGATCATGTGGTTTCGTCGTATAAAATTTTTTTAAATTCCGCTGCATTGAGCAACTAGTGCGACTAGTCGCTCCTCGACGTATTCGATACGACACTCACGCTTCCGTGATGCGCTTGAGGATCTAACCATATCCTTTAGACTTTGTCTTCACTGACAACGAAAGCGCTGCAGGAGATCCTCCACCGCCATCGACACCACAAGCTCCTCCGCCTCCGAGCCACGTCAACGACGATATTCACCAACACGCCAGCTACCACCGCCTTGGACCAGGCTACCTCCAAGCTCACCGGCCCTTCTCCAATAGCCACCGCCGACCGCTTCCACCTTCGCTCCGCCAGGAGAGGCCGAGCTCCTCTGCTGCTCCCTTCGCTGATGACCACCGCGCCTCGCCTCGGCCGGGCACACAGCCCGAGACCCCAGCACGTGCTTCGCACGTGTGTGGGGGACGTCATTCGCACGTTATCCAGGACACGTGCTCTACACGTGACCGTGGGTAAATTGTGCAAAAAGCCCCCGGGGATTCCTTATTTGCAGTTATGCCCATCTACCCTAGGGGTCACGTGCATAGCACGTGACCTACTGGGAATTTTGCAAGCGAAGGACCCCAGTTATTGGTATTTATATTTCAACCCTCCCTTCTGCATTTTATTTATTTATTTAAATTGCATTTGTACCCCTATGTTCCCACTTTGTTTTGAACCTCTTCTGAGTCTTATTTTATTTATTCAGAAATGGCATTTTGTTTGTCAATTAATTCTCTACACTTTGACATATTGTGGGCATCTTTGTGATTGTTGGTTAATTAATAAATAAATATTTTCTGGAAATTTACTTATTTTGCCCAGTCTGTGCTCTAAAATTCAGATTTAAATAACCATTACTCTAAAAATTCCCGAAAAATCACATAGTGACATTTGATGAGTCAGATCAAATAAAGGTGTAGAGTTAATTGTGCTTGACATTATGCCCAAAAAGATTTGCATTTGCATGCATCATTTGCCCTGTAAAAATCATTTTGCACATTTCACTATTTCATTTTTAATAGGTATTAAACCCAACATTTTTGAGGTTTAGGATTTTTCTGAGATCCATCACCTAGTGATAGATCTTAGATAATTTTATTTCTTGAAAACAAGTAGGTTTAATATTTATTATAATTAAATATTGAAAATCATTATGTTTACATTTAAAAATTCATAAAAAATTCATATTGCATCCAAAAATTCCAAAAAAATCACATTGCATTTATTTCATCATATTTTGCATTGTGGCCAAGTTTCGTATTTTTTAGACATCATTTGATTGAAGTTTGCATTTTAGTCCCTAAAATAGGCCAAAATTGCATCTTGCATCCCTTATTTACATTTAAAAATTTCAAAAAAAAGACCGCCTCGAAAACCGTGAACGAATCTTGATAAACATTAATCTAGATTGTTCCTTTGCCTACTTGTGATTGACCTTGGGACTTGTCCAAGTAAAATAAACATAAAACCACTTGATTGAAATTGAATAATATTTGTGGTTATTTCTTGACCGATTTCGATCGCCGCCTACAACGAACGACAAACCAAGTTTTTAGCACGAACAAGATAAAAACAACTTCTTAACGCAGCGATATCGGACCCGTCAGATGGCGCCGTTGCCGGGAAGGCAAACGGCTTAGTTTTTTGTCTTGAAAATTTTCGTTCGGTTTTTTGCATTCGGGTAGTCTGACCCCCGAATTTTTCACTGTAAATTCCATTTTATTTCCTGCATTTATTTTTCATCATTTATTTCTTTTATTTTATTTTTGATTATTTTTTGAGTTACTCTCTTACATTTCCTCTCTTATTTTTCTTACGAGGAACCCGACGTACTTGGAGCGGTTTTTCAAGAAACTGACACATCTTCACCGACATTTGAAGAAGTCACAATTAATTTAAGATCGAGTCGAGTCGTGAGAGAGTATAGAGTCTAGGTTTTAATTTTCTGCAAATTTCAATTTCTACTCATTTATAGCGGTGTCCGTTTGGACTCTCGCATGTGTAAAAAGACTCTGAACTCTTCTTGTAGTGTGTCGTGGCCTGTTTCACTCTCCGGTGAGGGTGGGGCCTGACTTGAGTGGCGATTAGGATAGACCTGCACATACGGCTCTCAGAGCATTTTTAATTTTTGATTGTGCTCGCAGGATCTTAAGCCACACTGTACTTTAACTGAGACACACATAGATCATTCAACTTAGCCAAATTTAACTCAATTCTTCCCCTCTAATAGAACTTTCTTCTAGGTGCTATTTTTCATCGGCTTGCATCTATTTAGAGTAATTTTTCAATTCTATCTAGCATCCCACAGGGAGATTGTGAGGATTCACTGTAAGTCTTCTAACTAAGCATTCATCATAGTTTTCCGCGTGCATCGACTTTTCCCGAATTTCTCCCTCTTGTTTTATTACATAATTCTAAAGGAAATTGGGACTGGATAGTAGACGTGTATTTCTGCTCATGTAAATTCTTCAGTGATCACCTAATTAAAATTGGGACTACTAAATATAGCCGATCTTAAGAACCCATAAAATCAAGAATTTTTGCGGGAGAGCAACCCCGTCATTGTTTGGTTTGCTTGAGCGAGAGAGCGACCCCCACACTAGGATAGAGCCACACCCTAACTCTTTTCAAACTACTATCTTGGGTTAGTCGTTCTCTAGTGAGGATCTCTCCGGTAGCCGGTAAAGCAGCCCGTGACGTCCTTAACAGATTGAGTTGATTGGGTAGCCGGTAAATGGTCCGCAATTCATAGTGATTGGGAAAGATCTAATTTGGGATAGGTCAGTCTCCTGAGAGCCTTGGGTTCCAAACATCTCGCTTTAACCGCTCTGATATATTGTATTATCACCAAACTCTAAAATTGACAAAATAATTAACCGAACCTTCACGATCTTCACTTTGAGTTGAGTTGGTGAACCCGGGGTTTGAATTATGTTTGCATTGGTGTGTGTGAACCGATTTCGAAGATCAATAGCCACACATTTGATAAAATTTCTCTTGACTATCCGGTGCAATCTTCTCTCTTCTTTTCATGATAATGGAACTCTTGTCCAAAAACTCTTGCAGATCCAACCCCCCATTCCTTTCAAAAATGACCGAACATGTATCTAAAAACCCATCAAAGCTATACTATGAAAATGAATTTGTTTCAGTTAGGCCCAAATCAACTAAATCCTCTTCTTTCAATAATCCTCCAACATTAGCAGGAGACTTTCACCCGCGGATGAATTCGACCTCCTCATTGAATTCTTACTCAAATCATCCAACCACCCATAACCACCTACCATCTTGGACTGAACCGTCTTATTCTTAGTTTCTCGCCAATGGAAACATTTCAAAATAAAAATCCCTTTGAATCTCATGACTGGCAAAGAAACCAAACCCAGATGGAAAGACATGCACTGAATGATCATCGGCATTGGATTGACCATGATAGACCCCTCTTCAGACATGATACTCATACAGAGGACTGGACTGACCTCCTAGAAATACATAAACCCTATTTGTTGCCTCCACAATATCAAGGTCTGACCAATCATGATCAAAGGATCAAACTCCACTCAGATCAAATACACATGCCTGGACCATATGAGCAGCCTCCTTCCATCATTTTTGAGGAGAAATTTTCAGAAAATAATGATCATATATCGGATATTCCAAGAAATTCTCCTCTCAGCACAAATGAGAAAGTGAAAGATGAAATTATCGAACACACACCGACTGCTCCCATGATTGATCATGAACTGAATTTTGAGGATGATATTTCGAGGATAAATAACAGATTCAATTCAATAGAGGATAGATTTCAAAAATTTACCGACCGATTAATTTCACTCTATGGGAGCTCGGACATAAAAATAAATGAGGAAATTATTGGATCTCATTTTGACAATTTTGAGTTAGAATATCAAGCCCCTACTCATCGACGGAAGAAAACCACATCACATACAAAATACCAAAAAAATCAGAATATTCAAAAATCAAGAAAAAATCGAAAATCTTGAAAAATACATAAAATTTGAAACTGAAGAAGATCTGAAGAATTTGGATCCTACTTTACGGGAAGCACTAGGAAAGAAATTGATTTTTGAACTTCCCTTTCTATAGGCCATTGAATACTTCCCCGACCTTAAAAGATTTTTATTGAAAAAATTAAATATGAAAAAGTCGGGTAGGATTAGAACCAAGACCGAAAGACATATCTTGTCAATGGCCTCCTCCTTGGTATTGAGGAGAAAAACCAAGAGCGCATAGTGAAGCGGTTGCCCAGATTTGACTGTGAAATAAAAGACACATTTTTCACCCATACTCAGATTGATGATGATTCACCGATTAATATCCTCCCGACCTTTGTATTTCACGAACTCAAACTCGGACCGATTCGGAAGATACAAGAGATTGTTCAATTGGCGGACCGATCGATAATGCGGCCAAGAGGAATCATTTCTGTCATCATGAAATTCCAAGGTGCTCCGCTCAAAGTAGAATTCACGATCATTGATGTTGAGCATCAAGGAGAGTTCACCCAGTCTCCAATCATTCTCGGAAAGCCATTCTTGGCATTGTCCAAGGCAATTATTGATTGTGAGACTCGGGAAATCAATTTCACAGCATTGGAAGCACTTAGATCTGACCTTGTCTTTGAGGAAACCCATGAAGTCCCCGACAACCGCAACCATGAAGCGGTAGAAGAGCCCTACCCCAATGCTACACCTGAGATAATGGTTGTTGATGAGACTATTGGTTTAGAGATTCTCCCCAGTATTTCAATTCCTGCGGGTCTCAAAATAGACAAATCCTTCTACTACGATCCTGAGACATATGCATGGACGCACCCTAGAGCAACATTCTCTAAATACCTGGACCAAATCATCTCAAATCGAGAGTGCACCAGCATTCAGAAGACCAAGAACAAATAAAAACCGACTAAGGAGAATTCCAATGGCTATTCATCTGGATACTCAAGTGAACCGACAACTTCACGAAATAAGAAAAAGAGAGTGACCTTTGACCTATCGGAAGAGGAATCAGCTGATGATCCCTCGTCAGGATCGGAAAAGGTAGTCTACATGAGTGAAGTCTGTTCGGCAGCTCTAAAGCCATATCTTCGCAAGGCTCCAAAATTCAATTCTCGTTGGACAACTCCCATTCCTAACTACTACTCATCCAAAGTTGATGCTCCTGCCCTCTTCAAATACACTGGAATTATTCGTATGAGCTGACTGAGACCGGTGCTTCTGAGTATTCATCCGAGGACAAACCAGTTGACCTCAAGAAGGAACAAATTCTGAGGAAACAACTGAAGAAACAAAAAGACATGTATACTTGGAGTATGTCCACTTTCAAATACTATTCCTATGAGGATAACTCTAATGATGGATATCTTTCATCTGACTCAAACACTTCATCTATTATCCATCATGAATTTTCTGAGGACGACACTGATCATAGATGGGAATCATATGCCTCATCTTCGACTCATCATTACGATCTCCCACCGCAGGCTCATAAGAAGATCAGCCGAAAACCGCCTTAATCATCGGCTACCCACCCTCCCTTCTGACCACATCGGTCTCCTTGTACAGCTTCTTCCTCTACTTAGGCCAAGGCCTTAATATAGGGGGGGAATGATGCCATCTGTATATATCATTTCCCCAGATCACACTCTATCTTCCGATCGCTCCATTTCCACCCTTCTTCCATACTGAGGCTGTCTAGAGCCTAAGTATAGGGGGAACCGACACCCACCTGTCTATACTCTCCTCATTCACATATCCCAACCGCTTCATTTTTCTTTGCATTTTCACTCCCTTACGCTTAACCCGAGCTATATCTTCTTTCCGCTTCTTGTGCTCTGAGGACACAACACTCGCTATGTATAGGGGAGTCTGTATATATACGTTGTATATATTTTACCTATATCTCGTACTTTCACGTAAGTCTATATGTATTTACGGGGTGGGTAACTAACTTGAAAAAAAAAAGAGAGAGACGAGTTTTCTACTAACACTAACCGTGCCCAAAATTTTTGAAAAAAATGGCTTCTTATTTCATTTGCATTTTAGAAAAATATTGTGTCTGCATTTCACACACCTGCACTTCATCCAACATCACATACATTTGCATCTGTGAAAAGTCATTGGGTTCTGAATCGATTTATGAGTAGAAACTGAGAGTGGTCTGGACTTGACCTTAATCCACCTAATTTTCAGAGGAACTTCACCGAGAAATATGATTTTAAGAACTTCAAGTCTTTTGACTTAATTCTTTAAGTTCCACATGACAATGTGCAACGTTTGACTCTTAGTGTCTAACCTGGTCTCTTCATTATGGGTACAACTCTGAAATAGGGAATTAATTTGTACTCTCGCACTATGCACTTAGCTCAACTCAGACGGGATGTTGGAAGACTGTGTGAGTCTCTTTTCTGGTAGCGTGGAAATCTAAAGACCGGAGTACGGGTTGAAATAAAGCTTCGGAAAAGGGATGGACTGCTGGGCACAATTTTTTCTAAGACCCCAAAAAATGTACGAAACAAAAATATTCTATATCCGTAGGGGCACAACAAGATCCAAGCAGAACCACCAAAAATTCCAAGTACAAAGAAGTAACTACCAAATAAAATCCGACCAAAAAGGTCCAAGCTTCAAGAAATCTGCAGATCTTGGTGGAGACTCGGCTACACTGGCCATCTTCACAAGGAGAGGTGACTACACTGGCCACCCTCCAGTTCTTTTCCCCTTCTTCTATCTTCTCCCCCAATTCGATTGTGAACACAGCGCGACAGACCTTAGAAGGAAATACCTGACTCCCCGAGGACGAGTTACTGGAGAGGAGAGGAGCATGGTAGTCCGACATTCTAAATGGGAAGAGCTAAAACCTCTCACACACATGAGTCGGTTGTTCAATGTTCATAGGGTATACTTTGGGAAGAGGATTGATCTAAGATGACTTCTGAGCCGAAACTATGACAATGATGTGTAGAACTTGAGGGCTGTTGATTTTAAAATTCCAAGTCTCACAGAAGTTCCGACACACTATTAATCCAAAGGTCGAGTTTAGTTTCACTTTCACCTTCAGCTCATGGTCTTGGTATGGAACCCAATCTCATTTCACCTCATGGCATTTCTTTTTGATGCTTAGGGACGAGCATGGTTTAAGTATGGGGGGATGATGAATCTCAGATTCATCTCTCTAATTTTCATTTATGAAGCTCAGTTCCCTCAAAATCAACAGCATATATGCATCTATTCTGTATAATTAGCATTCATGCATGTTTGCATAAGAATGGCATTTTATCCATCATTTTTGCACAAAATAAGAAGCAAAAAATCAAAGCCAAAGTTGACATGTAAATAGCCTAATTTCTCATATTTTTAACTCCTTCGTGCTAACTCTGAATGCCACAAAACCACCTCCGTTGTGTACATATCACAAACAAGAATAAATGAAAAAATATAAAAAAATCACTAACCCTGTTAAGTGGACCAAAAACCCAAAACCTAGTTTCAGGACTTTCAGACTACAAGCCCCATATCTTCCCCATCCAGTGTATGATTTGATCCTACTCACTTCTGAACTAATGCACATTCAATTACCTTAAAAACAAGATCAAGTTCAAATGAATCGGAACTCATATGTGACAGTTGGGTTTTGGGCCTCTTTTGTACATTGTGTATTTTAACGGTTTTTGACCCGTATTTTATGTATATATTTTCTTAATAAATAAAAATCCAAAAAAATAGATTTAGATGTCTTTTATTTATCTTTGATTTCTTCTTATTTTTACGAATTTTTTTATCTGGTTTAAAAATGACAAAAAAAATAGAAAACCCAAAAATCAAGGTATTCTATGTACATGGGATACCCCAAAATTCACTTTTTACAATTGATCGATTTTGGCTTTGATGTCTTCATGAAAGATGTAGATCGTGTTGAGACAAGCATTTTTTATGAAGTAACTTTTCCGATCCGAGGTCGTTTACTATTTCTTTTTGATTTTACAAAATCTTTTTCTTCGATTTTTCTAGAGCTGACACGTGGCAGTCCCTGGGGCTGCCACGTGTCAGTGTTTTTTTGGGCATTTTTATTTTCATTTTTATAAAAAAATAAAAGGTCACACGTGCATCGCACGTGCCTCCCAGGCATGTGCCCCGCTTTCTCTCCCCTGCCACGTGTCACCTCAATGGTCGTCCGATCTCGGCCGATCGGACGGCCATCCACTTTCGTCTTCCCCCTCGATTCGGAATCGCCACCCCCCCCCCCACGAGATCTCCGCCAACCACCTCCGCCCGCTATCCTCGCCAACCCCCGCCTCCGCATTTCATGCACTTTCCCTCACCGGCCGCTCGCCCCACTCTCCTATTTAAGCTCCATACCCTCCGACCTCACCCTTCATCCGCCAATTCACAGCTATTCTACGGTCGACGGTGACAGCGTCATCTACAGCCGGCGAGATACGAGCTCCGGCTCGTTATATCCCACGACGACCCCCCTCACCATAGTTGCTCCGCTCTGAGTTCCTCTCGCCGAGCCGACTACCTCCGTACGCCTTCGCCAAACCATCAACTACGCCTCCATCGTTCGTCATCAACGATCATCTCCTCCGACAATCAAATCTGCCCCAACTTCATCTTCACCGACAACGACAGCGCTGCAGGAGATCCTCCACCACCATCGACACCACAAGCTCCTCCGCCTCCAAGCCACGTCAACGACAATCTTCACCGACACGCCGGCCACCACCGCCTTGGACCAGGCTCCCTCCAAGGTCACCGACCCTTCTCCAGTAGCCACCGCCGACCGCTTCTGCCATCGCTCCACCAGGAGAGGCCGAGCTCCTCCGCTGCTCCCTTCACTGACGACCACCGTGCCTCGCCTTGGCCGGGCACACAGCCCGAGACCCCAGCACGCGCTTCGCGCGTACGTGGGGGACGTCATCCGTACTTTACCCAGGTCACGTGCTCCGCACGTGGCCGTGGGTAAATTATGCAAAAAGCCCCCCGGGGATTCCTTATTTGCAGTTCTTCCCATCTACCCTTCACACGTGACTGTGGGTAAATTGCGCAAAAAGCCCTCGGGGATTCCTTATTTGCAGTTCTGCCCATCTACTAGGAATTTTGCAAGCGAAGGTCCCCAGTTATTGGTATTTACATTTCAGCCCCCCTTCTGCATTTTATTTATTAATTTAAATTGCATTTGTAGCCCTGTGTTCCCACTTTGTTTTGAACTCTTCTGAGTCCTATTTTATTTATTCAAAAATAGTGTTTTGTTTGTCAAATAATTCTCTACACTTTGACATATTGTAGGCATTTTTGTGATTGCCGGTTAATTAATAAATAATTATTTTGTGGAAATTTACATATTTTGCCTAGTCCATGCTCTAAAATTCAGATTTAATTAACCACTGCTCTAAAAATTCCCGAAAAATCACATAGTGTAGAGTTAATTGTGCTTGACATTATGCCCAAAAAGATTTGAATTTACATGCATCATTTGCCCTGTAAAAATTATTTTTCACATTTCACTATTTAATTTTTAATAGGTATTAAACTCCACATTTTCAAGGTTTAGGATTTTTCTGAGATCCATCACCTAGTGATAGATCTTAGATAATTTTATTTCTTGAAAACAAGTATGTTTAATATTTATTATAACTAAATATTTAAAATCATTCTGTTTGCATTTAAAAATTCATAAAAAAATTCAAATTGCATCCAAAAATTTACATTGCATTTATTTCATCATATTTTACATTGTGGCCTTGTTTCGTATTTTTCGGACATCATTTGATCGAAGTTTGCATTTTAGTCCCTAAAATAGGCCAAAAATGCATATTGCATCCCTTATTTACATTTAAAAATTCCAAAAAAAAGATCGCCTCGAAAATCGTGAATGAATCTTGATAGACATTAATCTAGGTTATTCGTTTACCTTCTTGTGATCTACCTTGGGACTTGCCCAAGTAAAATAAACATAAAACAACTTGATTGAAATTGAATAATATTTACGGTTATTTCTTAACCGATTCTGATCACCGCCTACAACGAACGACAAACCAAGTTTTTAGCACGAACAAGATAAAAACAACTTCTTAACGAAACAATATCGGACCCGTCAGTTATCCAAGCAAAGTTGTACATTTTTCATGACATTTTTTGTTTTCTTCTAAGAGAGCCCATTTTTCTTCTTTTGTGAGAGAGGAAGGGGTACTTCCTCGTGTTTATTTTTATAGCAAGGGATCCATTAAGGACATCCCGAGTGTAAACATACTTTGACTATTGGGGTCTATTTCACTAGGTACCGGTGCACTTGGGGGATCTCACCGTAGTTTTTGGTTTTCTTCGATTTTTCTTTGTTTCACGTGATTTCGTGGAGCTTAGGGGTGCATGTTTGTTTACTTAGATGACTAAAGTATAACCCAGATCCCTAATCCACACTTAGGCATAAGTCATATTATTTTGAAAATTTAATTCATTCTTACGCCTAGAACTGTTGATCAAGACTCGGTTTTTATTACTTTTGCATGCATTAGCCTATGTTTTACAATTATGTGTGTATCACTTGCATGTGGTCTATTGGTGCAAGGTATGATTTCTATCTCTGCATGCATCATCGTTTTCCACCGCATTCCATGATTCTCCCTCCGTGAGAAACATTTTTGAAAATTAAAAAGAACCGACATCCCGTTAGATATTTTTGAAAATATCCAAAAAAGTGAAACCCTCAAAAATTAAAAAATCTTTCTTTTAAAAACTTGACATAAAAAACAATTGCGGACTTAAATTGTATTGGGAGAGCAAACCCCTCATTGTATTCAAGTACAACACCAGACAGTGTGAGTGAAGACACATCTTAAGGATTGTCAAAAATCCTTGAACCTGTGCCTTAAGTACATGTTCATCACTTTTCGGTGCATGGTTGCAACTGTAAGAACTTGCCTCTGACCATAGAAAGCCATTTTTGTGTACTCATACCTCACAGTTCACTTTGGGCTTGATATAACCCAATAGCCTGGGCAGATGGTACCCCTGTTTAGGGGCCTGTGACCGTTTATGCTGGGAAACAAGGCAACACCATCTATGAGTTTTCTTAATACAACTTATTGATCATCAAAAATAAAATTGAAAAGATAAAAGACATAACTCTTATGGTCTCCATCGTGTGAAGTTGGTGAATCTTGGTTTTGCATTATGTTTGTATGAGAGGTGTGTGTTATTCCACGTCATATATGAATTCACACTCATGTTCTTATTTTGACATTGTATTATCTTCCGTGCTTTCTTTTGACATCGAAGATGACGACTAGTCAGATTTTATGCTCAGACTCCATGAGCTTTCAACCTTCAACAATCTGTAGTTTGTCCTCGGGATGACCTTCTTCCCTAGTTGTCCCACTTAGTCATTAGGTGAGTCGGATCCAGACTCCCTCGCCTCCCAGCCCTTCATTTGAGGCAGATCCATGCCTCAATTTATCATGTATTTCTCCTGGATGTTTTTCATAGAGTTCTTATGAGACTTTTTCCTTCCGAGCGGATTCAAGGATCATGGCTAGAGGGAAGGGACCAGTTGAGGAAAGAGTTATTAAGAAGAGACTGAGTGGTGAGAGACGTATAGACAGAAGACTTGATACAGCTTCAATTATTATTGAGGGAATTCTAGACTCATTACAGCAGATGAGCTTATAGATCAAAGATTAGTGTAGAGACCGGGATGAGCTTAGAGCTGAGATCATTGTGTTGAGAGCAGGACCCCGGAACCCACCACCAGCTGCCATGGTTCCCGCAACATTACGAGATGAGCATGACCCGGAAGCTAGGATGCTACACCATAGGAATCGGTTATTACCGAATCGAGGGCCATACGAGCAGAGATCATCCTTCATTTCATACTTCCCAAGTACTATGGGAACACTTTAGATGAGCCGTTTGACTTTGAACAGCAGTTCGAGATGATATGTGGTACAGTTAGCTATCCAGGGGTTATGCAGGATGTTGTACGCCTCAAGGCCATCCCCTTTGCCTTAGCAGTGAGTCACTTGGGGAGGGAGATTTCTACTTGGACCACATTCCTACGTTAATACTTTTCTCTGGGATGGATGAATACGGTGAGGACTCAGATATCTAATTTTACACAGTTACCACATGAGTCATCCCATGAGGCATGGGATAGATTCAAGGATTTGACATAGAGATGCCCTAATCATGAGATACCTTTGATGGTGCCTATACATAACTACTATGGAGGACTCCAACCGGATGCTCAAGTCCTAGTGAGCGTCGCATGTGGCAGCAATTATCTAAATAGTGATGTTGAGTCAGTTTGGTCCATTTTTGAGGGGATGGTGAGAATTCACATGTTGTAGACTCTACTTGGGCATTCTATAAGGGCATACATCCACCACAACACAGAGACCATCATAAGGTAGCACACGTTTATGATTCTGATTCATGAGCTGACATAGGATTCATTAATGAGAAGATTACACTGATCGATGTTATTCAGAAGCAAGTTCAGGATTTACAGTCGCTGTGACAGTTGGAGAAACTCTCATCACTTCCTTAGCAGTTGAGCGATCTGACGAAGAAGGTGACCGAGTTATATCTTCGGTTCCACCAGTCTCGCACTCCTTCTTCCACTTCTCAGCCTATATGGAGATCTCTAACCGCTCCTGAACCCATCAGATTTAGTATATTCATAGCGAGTTGGTACAACCTACTGAGCTTCCATAGATTAATTGGCATGAGGATCCGTCAATTGCCAACCCGAGTCAGATCACTATCCCTAGAGATGTTGATGTTGATTCTCACGCTAATCTTGAGATCAACATGATTTGGTACTCTCTTGTTCAGCACTCCACACGCTTTACTCCTCAGAGCATACACCACCACCAACAACAACAACAACATAGTAATTTGTAGTATGGACGTCCACATTTCCAACACCACCAGCCTTACACGTAGCAACAATCTCACCAACATGCATATTAGAGACCGCATTCACATCAATATCCTACTACACATTTAGAACCTTATCAGTACCAGCAACAACAACAATCTTTCTTTATACCACAGAGATCTCCTAAACCTTACACACCACAATGACACACTCCTAGGCAGGAGAGAGTAGACATCCAAGGACACCACCCTAAGTCTGAGGTATCTTCATAGGCCCTGGCACTAAACCAGATCATGGTCAAGCTGAGCACGCTCCAGATAGCACATAGGACATAGATGGAGCGGGTTAACCATCACCTGGATGAGTTAGCCACACCCAAGACCACTCTCCCAGCGCATACTCAGATGAACTCGAACAACAAGAGGAGGCATTCAGATCTGGTAGACAACACCACATTTATGATATCTTTTACTAAATTTTTATCTAACTTCATTCATCTCAGGAGTGCTAGATCACCACGAGCACCTGATCGAGATGAGGAGAGGACACATGATGAGGAGCGAGAGCCGATCCTTGATGATCTTGATTATACACATTCAGACGCTGAGGAGGAGGACCACTATGACGAGGATCAACACGATGTCCACCATGATGATCAGAGAGAGGGGAGCGATGCAAAGACAATTGACATGGACACAGGCAACTCATACGATGATACCATGCCAGACCCTGTAGATACCCCCTATGCATATTTCTTTCTCCTATTTTAAAGAGTTTTGTGCATATTTTTGATACTCATATTTTGCGAGGGTCAAAATATATTGTCGCTGAGGCGACCGCTCACATAACACCAGTTGATCAGCAATTAACCCACAATAAAAGAATAAATCAATTAAGTCCCAAAATTTGTGAATTAACATTTAACTCTACCACAAAATGCATAGTGAATAAGAATGTAGAGGTCAAACCACAGAGAGCAATACAAAAATGAAGCAACCTATGATGTCCATGTACAACAGAGTCATCCTTGTATGAATCCTATTTCTGTGGGTTTTTCTCTTTTTTTTAATATATATGTTATTTAATATTCTATATTTATTTATATATATATAATTTATAGAATATTGATATAAAGATATACACCCATAAAGGGTATGTATAGAGAATATGATACATATAGAGCTAGAATATAGCTATATATATTATTTTTATTATATTTTTTCTTTTTTTACTTTTCAGATTTTTATACATAAATATATATATATATATTTTAATTTTCTTTTTCAATATTGGAATGTATATACAATGTAGTGAGAGGGGTGATATAATATTTATAAAAATATACAAAAAAGCTCAAAAATGCAGAAATAAACTATTTTTGGTCTTTTTATAAATTTTTACTGTTTTTATGATTTTTAGGCATTTTTCAGAATCTTTTTGGTATTTTTAAAAGGGAAAATAAAGGAAAGCAGGGACTTAAACTACTGGACAGAATTGAAATGAGGTCTAAAAATAGAAAATGACATCCAAAAATCCTCAAATCAAATTTAAATCATAGATAATAAAAGGAGGAAACTACAGAAACTTACTTTGTATTTTTAGGATTTTTCTAGGATTTTTTAGATTTTTCTGAAGTTTTTAAGGGTTTTCTTATTTTTAGGGTTTTTATTTTGAGTTTTTTAGTGATTTTTGGACTGACACTAAAGTATGATAAAATAGACAAAGGTAATTTTTTTGGAATTTTTAGAGGTGATGTACTATTTTTTTGGTATTTTCTAAGCTAGACAGTAGACAAAATGCATATTTTTTTATTTTTAATAAATGCAAAAATGCAACAAAAATGAAAACCAAAAATATGGCGTGCAAGAGCAAGCTAACAGGAGCCTATATTAATTTTTGTAGAATTTTTTAAGTTAATATGACACATGAAATAAATGGAACAAGTAAGCACAAATATATGGCCTGGTAGGGGCATTTTTGCAAATAAAAATAAAGACAGGGGTTGTAGTACAAAAACACCAAAAATATTACACGTGGTTTGCAATTTTAAGGGCTAAAATGAAATACAAAACACGCCAGGGTCCCCCGCGCAAAATGACCATCACGTGGGACTACACGTGATCCGCACCCACGGGGACCAAAAAGTAATTTCAGACAAGCTCGGGGTCCTGGTTGCAATTTTCACAAAAAAATACACTTTCAATTTTATTTTATGGACTAAATAGAAATATACAAACGTACAAGGGGTCTTGTGTAATTTAGCCACCTCACGTGGGACAACACGTGAGGTGACGTGGACTGGACCTAAAAGTAATATAATAAAGGTACAGGGAGGTCCATGCAAAATTTACACAATAAAATGAACTTCAACTTTTATTTACAGGGGTGAACGATAAATACAAAAAGGCTGGGGCTAAATAAGAAATTTACCCCTAAGTACGCGCTGGTGGACGGCGTTGATCATTTCACTTGGACACACGTCGCACATCCAACGGTTGGTAGTGGTTCGTAGATGAAGGCTGAGATTAGATCAGCCTCGCTGATCGGACGGTGAGGGCCACACTTCATCTAACAGTTCTTGTGTGATCTGGGGGTGCCATCCTGATCGGACGGTGATGGAGCCTCCTGGAAGAACAGGGAAGAAGCTCGTGCGAGGCGAGCTTCGATCTTGAAGCTTGGGCTCCTCCGGGCTTCTCCCTCACGTCTGAGGTGTTCGGATCGTAGCTGGGGGCGTCCCGTGTCTGCTCGTTGTCTTGGCGTGGCTCCTGGAGGTCCAAGGAGCTCAGGCGAGGTCGATGAAGGTCGGGACCTCCAGGAGCTTCTTCCTGGTTCGAATCGAGCCCAGAAGGGCTCCTTGCGTCGTTTGACCTGCATAGGAAGAACCAGGGGGACGAGGGCTATCTCCTAGACCCTGGTAGGTGAAGCTTTGGTGCAAGATGATGTGAGGCAGAGGAGCTCCGGCGATAGGCGGAGGTGGAGCTCCGATTCGCATGGACTGGAGGTCCTTGGTTGAACCTACGTGATCGATAGATGGAGAATGCGATGGGGAACGAAGTGAGGGGCGTTTGGTGGTCGGAACCAGTGGGGATCACAGTGAAGAAGTCGCCGGAGTGGAGCTCCGGCAAACTTCGATTCGACGATTTTAAGTTATTCTACTGATCTAAAAGCTACACTAAGAACTGGAATGAAATGCTGGAACTTAAATCTACCTAAAATGCAATAAAGAACAGCTCTTATACTTGGGGGCCACCAGGGAGCAGGACGGACGCCGGAGCTCCGCCGTGACAAAACTTATACCTCCTCCGGCCGATTCGAGTCGTTAAAATGCTCCCCCTGTCACGAGGAACCTCCCAGGAACAAATTCGAGGCTTTAGGGTGGATGTAAATTGGCCAAATTTGAGGAGGAGGTCGAGGGCTCTTATTTATAGACAGACTGGCCGCCCTTCTTGGCCCGCGTATTCCAGCCAATACAATGATCGTTTTCTCGATCCAACAAGCATGCGTGATAGATGGATGATCCCTCTACAGATCTCGTGAAGGCGGCGAGCGATAACAAGGGACGAGACGCCCGGGAAAAATGGCGCAAGTCAAGGGATCAACAAGGTTCAGAGGCGCCAGGTCCCGATGGGACAGTTGACCAGAGGTCAACAACGGCTGGCGCCCCATTGGTCCACCTCGGACGCTAGAGGACAAAATAGGGGACCTTATTCTAAAATGAATTATTTATCATAATAAATGACTTTATTAGAATTTTCTTATAAAATGAAAAATGTGTATTAATTCATGTAGTATTTATCTATGATTTTTATTTAATTTTTTGGTGTATTTTATTATGGTTTTATTTTAATAATGTATGGATGCATGTATTTACATGTATTTTGTATATTGTATTTTTATGTTGTTTATTTTATTTTATTATTTTATTGTCTTATTTTATAAATTTATAATTTATTTTTGTGAGTGTGAGGGTATTTTTATTTGATTTTTATGAGTTGATTTTCATATTTAAATAAATAGGTACAAATATATGTAGGTATACCTATAGGTAGTTTACCTATATTTTATACATACTTAATTTATTTAATGTATTTTCTTGGTTTTTAGTTGAAATTTGTATTTTTAATAAGTTATATGTAATATTTACATTATTATAAAAATATAGATGAATAATGAAATCCCCTTTTATTTTTTATACATATAGATATCATAGGTATTTTTGTCTATGTATCTTATAGACTTATTTTATTTTACAAATTCTTTTTGGTTTTCTTTTAATTTCAATATGTACATGTATTGTATACATTATTTACATATTTCTAAAAATATAATTTTGTAAAAATAATGAACAATGAATAATATGAGTATTTTAATCAGGCAGATTGCACAATGAAGGCCAAAAACCTAACTTTTACAGATGAACTCCAAACATTATGAAACCAATTTTATTAAATAGTTCTTGGAAAGCTATATACAATTAAAGTGAGTTTGGTGGATTTTGAGTTTTTATTTGCAAGATATGGGTCTGTGAAGTTGAGATTCTGGCTTTTTATTATGTGTATAAAATGTACACTGAGTATGATTTTTATACAAACTCAATTTTGTATTTTTATTTACATTATTATCTACAACTTTCATGTACAAAGTTTCTTTATTTGATGAATGAATAATTATATACAAAATAGGTGTCAAAAATGCATAAATAAATGAATCAATAAATGAGGTATTTATTGTACTGTTGGCCCTTATCTCCCCCAACTTTATTCCTTGTCGACCAATTCCATGCTGGCCTTGGTCTCGGGGTTCGGGTCATAAAATATCTGCAATATTTTACTCCTTTTTCTTTTATTCTCTTTATTCTATATTTTGGCATTAAAAACCTTAATTTATGTACAATGAATGCAACAAATAATGAATGCTTTTATAGACAAATTAATACTATTTTCATGCATTTGCTGGGGTTTTTATGGCCAAAATGATAGAATAAAGGTGATGAAATGGAGATTCATCACCCCCCTATACTTGCCTTTGCTAGTCCCTAGCAAATACTTATGCAATAAGTACAAAAAAAATAAAGAAAAGAAAAAGAGAATTAAAGAAGGATAGAGTGAATAGGGGTGCTTTCAGTGCAATGTATGTCTTTATAAAATCTGAATTAGGAGCTCCTGTCAGACCTTGGGTGTAGATGTGTGTGGAACCTAGTCGGGAACCGGCTTTAAAGTACAACAGCCATCGAGAGTCATAGAACTCGGTTCAACCCACCTCAATAGCATGGGCAGAACTAGTCTACATCATACGCAAACCCTTATAACTATGAAGCTGAATTGTATAGTGTAAGTGATAGTGGCTCTCCCCAACTGAAACGATAAAGGAACCGACTTCTCCAGAATGACAACCCAATGATTCCCCAATCCAACAGCTCTTTCCTCGAGGAGCAGGGTATTCCCTTCTAAGTTCAAGTGGCAACCAGCTCAAGAGGAGGGGGTGAAGAGAAGAATGGACGGTAGCCAGTGTAGCTACCTATCCTAGGATGCAAGACCAGTGTAGTCAAGTCATCCAGCTGCAGGCTCACATATTTGACTTTGGAACTCAAGCTTGCTTATTGGCTTTACACATATGTACATACTTTGCAGGCATTTTATTTTTGTACAGGCCTGACCATTTTTTTTTCGACATACTATTCACAACAGCATTTACATAAGGAGTTTTTCCTCTTGAGCCAGTAGACTATCCCTCTTTTGAAGCTTTATTGCAACCCACAATCTCCTGTCGTTAGACCTCATGGCTATTGAACCAGGTTGGGGTGCACTTCCCTCCCTAAACGAGGACGAATGTTTCCACCCGTGTGCGTCTCAGACTGGCAAATCCAACCCTTTCACCACTCCAACTAAGTTGAGCCAAGTGAAAGGTGCAAGTGTCCAAGTTAGGTCACGGTCGGCAAGAGTCATGCGTGTGTCTAGAAAAGTTCTAGTTAGTCAGTTGAGGTGACTTGAACCCAGCCCTGATTTCTCACAGAATTAAGTCTACATAGACCTGAAGTACCTTAAACCTAGTTCCCATGAGGTTCCAGTGCAGTTAAGTGCGGTAAGGTCTAACCAAGCTCCAATTTTAGACTTTATTGGATTGATTCAATCATCAAGCTCACTCAAAAAGAATATGAATGGTATGCTCATGCTATGCACAATGAATGATGTAATTTTTCACAAAGAATTCACAAGAATCAAAGAATCTTTTTACAACAAGAATTTTTGTAAATAAAAAACTTAACACATACAAAAAGTACATACAATTATTTACACGGGCGTACCGCTTTATTTACAGAATGTATGGATCTTTAAAGACTTTACAGATTTTAAGTAAGTAATTTATTCAGATTGTATAGAAAGAATTTTATGTATTTTATTCACGATTTACAAGTATTTGTACTGATGCTCTTATTTCTTAGTTTGAAAATAATTTTTGCAAACTATAGTACACGATAATTTTTGCAATCATTTACACACATTTGAAAGCTGTTTTTGCAAAGATTTTTCACGCTATATACATATATATATACATTTTCCACAATAGTTTTGACAAAATTTTTCAAAACATTTGCACATAGGTTTTTCAAATCCTTTATTCCACACAAAGAAAAAGTTTTTCAAACCAAACAATTTTACACAGGTTGAAAACATTTCACAGCAAATTTTCCAAACAGTTCACACTTTTTCAAATCATATTGTAAAGGTATTCAACCTGATTTATTAATCAGTATATACAAAGAAAAACTGTATTTGTTGTACAACATGGTTTTGGCTCTTATAAGCTTTATTTGGGATTATTGCTTATTTTCGGATGAGAGATTTTTGTGCAGACTCCTCATATTTATTCGAGAATCGTTTTCAAAAGATTTTTGAAAAACTATAGTCCAAAATAATTTCACAACATGTACACGCGTTTGGAAATGATTTTTGCAAAGGTTTTTAACACAGAATAAATTAATTTTTCAAAACAATTTGACAATCAAATTTTCCAATCATTTGCAAACTAATTTTCACACCTTTTTATTTCACTTAAAGAGAATAAATTTTACAAACGAGACTTATTTTACCAAGGTTGAATACTTGTACACACTATTTTTCAA
This sequence comes from Ottelia alismoides, assembly GCA_037367405.1. Lineage (NCBI taxonomy): Eukaryota > Viridiplantae > Streptophyta > Magnoliopsida > Alismatales > Hydrocharitaceae > Ottelia > Ottelia alismoides. The sequence continues at coordinate 52,701 of JAZKJV010005310.1, read as the reverse complement.
GCAATTATCAAAAGATTTTTTCAAAGAGAATATTTTGCACAAAACGCTTTTCTTGACTTATTAATTAGTACAAGTACAAAGAGTCTGAGGAGCTCACAATCAACTTTTATTATTATAGAGTTACTTATTACTTTTTATATTGAGTTGATGTTTTATTTTTCAGTATGAGTTATGGCTTATAGTATATACATGGTATATACGACCCCCCTATACTTAGCTTGAGCTATGTCCTCATAGGTCGAAGAGAAAAGAGAAGATATAACTCGTACTGAGTATAGACAAGTCTAAAGAATGTATATGAATAAGGAATGAATGAATGAGAAGTTGACCGTCCCCCCTATACATAGGATCAAATAATCCTAAGTATAGCAGACTATACAAAAAGCAGGGAGAGTCAAGGGTGGGAATACACATATCGTACTCAGATTGTCTCCCCCTATACTTAGGGTAAGGTACTCCAAAGTATAGACAAGAAGAGAAGACAATGGAGAGGATCGAAATAAAATGAAAAACTCGGGGTGCACATCCCCCTTATACTTAGGACAAAGTACTTCCTAAGTATGGAAAACTGTCTACAAGGGCGGCACCTTTTTGATACAAAAAAAGATAGAAAAGTAAAAGAAGAAAAGAAGAAAGAAGAAAATCAGATAAACAGTTTTTGGGGTGCATCGTCTGAATCTTCTGGTGCCGTCACTGTTGTGGATATTTCATCATGGTGCACGAGCTGAATGGAGTCAACAACGGCCAAGAATGTATCTGGTTCGAGGTAAGGCTTCAGGAGTTGACCGTTGACGACGAATGGTTGTGCGTCAGGGGACAATTCTGATATAGCAATACTTCCGTTGTCACGCACTTCACAAACTCGGAACGGCCCCTATCCACTTACTCTTCAATTTCCCGGGGAAGATCCGCAACTTTGCATCAAATAACCACACCTTCTGTCCAACATCAAAGGTCTTTCGTCTGATGTGCATGTCATGCCAGCGTTTCACCTTCTCTTTGTACATCAGTGTGTTATCGTATGCATAGTCTCAGAACTCCAAGAGTCTGTTCAGATCATCCTTTCTTTTCTGGCCACTTTTACGTGAGTCCAAATTACAACTGTTAACTGCCCATAAAGACTTATGAATTAATTCAACGGGCAGATGGCACGGCTTCCCGTATACAAGACGATAGGGCGACATGCCCAAAGGAGACTTGCAGGCGGTCTTGTAAGCCCATAGGACCGAGTCCAAGAGTTGGGACCAGTCTTTTCTGTTTAGCCTGACAAGTTTCTACAGGATAGTCTTGATTTCTCTATTTGATAATTCTGTCATGCCATTGGTCTGAGGATGATAAGGAGATGTGACACGATGATCGATGCCATACTCCTTCGTCAATTTCTTGACCTCTTTGTTAATGAAATGGCTACCCCCTTCTGATATGAGAATCTTCGGTATCCCGAACCGCGAAATGATGTTCTTCTTCAGGAACTGACACACTGTTCGGCTGTCGGCGGCTCGAGCAGGGATAGCTTCAACCCAACGACTCACGTAATCGACGGCAATAAGGATGTGCTCAAAACCTTGACTGTTAGGGAAAGGTCCCATGAAGTCAATGCCCGATGCATCGAAAACGTCCGCAATCTGAATGATTTTCAGGGGCATTGAATCTTTTGCAGTGAGTGTACCTTTCAATCTCTGATAGTCAATACATCGTTTGACAAATTCTGCTGCATCCTTAAATAATGTGGGCAAGCAGAACCCACACTGAAGTACTTTGGCTGCCGTACGATCTTCAGAGTGATGTCCACCAGATTCGAGCGAGTGACAATGCTCGAGGACACTAGATTGCTCCTCCTGAGGGATGCACCTGCGCCAAATGCAATCCGCTCCTTCCCTGAATAAAAGAGGATCCTCCCATTGATAGAATCGGATGGTCGACATGAATTTGTTCTTTTGATTCTTCGTCCAATCCGATGGTGTTACCCCAGAGGCGAGGTAATTGACTATATCAGCATACCAAGGAAGAGAATCCACTATTAAGATTGATTCGTCAGGAAAGGTTTCTGTAATGGGTGCATTGTTCAGAGGAGACTCAGGCTGCTCAATTCTGGAGAGATGGTCTGCTACCACATTCTGAACTCCAGGCTTGTTCTTAATTTCCAGATCAAATTCTTGGAGGAGAAGGATCCATCGAATCAGTCTTGGCTTGGCATCCTTCTTCTGTTGGAGGTACCGGATAGCAGAGTGGTCGGTAAAAATTGTGACTTTTGATCCAAGCAAATAGGATCTGAACTTTTCAAGGGCGAAAACCACAGCCAGCAACTCTTTCTCTGTCACTGTACAATTTCTCTGTGCTTCATCTAACGTTCTGCTGGCGTAGTGAATGGCATAGGGCACTTTCTCTTTCCTCTGCCCAAGAACAACCCCGACTGCAAAGTCTGACGCATCGGTCATTCTCTCAAAGGGAAGAAACCAGTCAGACGGCTGTAAGATTGGAGCCTGAGTGATAAGCTTCTTCAGCTGATTGAAAGCAAGGAGAACCTGCTGATCTACATTGAACTCAGTTTCCTTGCACAGAAGTTCTGTCAAAGGTCGGGCAATGCGGCTGAAATCCTTGATGAATCGTCTGTAGAATCCCACATGCCCCAGGAATGACCTTACATTTTTCACTGTCTGAGGTGGCTATCGATTTGCAATAACATCCACCTTCGCCGGGTCGACTTCCATGCCGTGTTTGGAAACGACGTGACCCAGCACGATGCCTTCGGTGACCATGAAGTGGCTCTTTTCCCATGACAGCACTAAATTGACTTCCCGAAACTTCTGAAGCACTCTGTCTAGGTGCTCAAGACAAGAATCAAAACTATCAGCATAGACAGAGAAGTCGTCCATGAACACCTCGAGAAAACTGCCTACCATCTCGGCGAAGACTGCTAACATGCATCTTTGGAAGGTTGCAGGTGCATTGCATAATCCAAAGGGCATTCTCTTGAAGGCGTAGGTGCCGAACGAGCAAGTGAAGGTAGTCTTCTCTTGATCTTCAGGAGCGATTGCCACTTGGTTGTACCCAGAATACCCATCCAAAAAGCAGAAGAACTCCTTGCCTGCTAGTCTTTCCAAAACTTGATCAATGAATGGCAAGGGGAAGTGGTCCTTCTTAATTGCTGCATTAAGACGGCGGTAGTCAGCACACACCCGCCAGGATTTTGGTACCCGAGTGGATATTTCCTCTCCTTTATCATTTATAACCACGGTAAGCCCGGATTTCTTTGGAACTACATGCAGTGGGCTTACCCATTGTGAGTTGGAGATGGGATAGATAAAGCCTGCATCACACCATTTCGTTATCTCTTTCATGATGACATCCTAGAGGTTAGGGTTCAACCTTCTTTAGAATTCGTGTGATGGCTTGGCATCTTCTTCCAGATAGATGTGGTGCGAACACAAAGCTGGATTTATCCCTCGGAGATCTGATACACACCAACTAAGTGCCTTGCGATTCTTTTATAGAACCTCGAGAAGACGAGATTCCTGATCCGAATTCAGCCTGCTGCTGATGATGACCGGATACATTTGTTCTCCACCCGTAAGGAAAGCATACTTCAGGCCTGCAGGAAGTGGCTTGAGTTCTGGTTTTGACCTGTCCAACTTGTCGGTCACTTCATATACTATGCTGTTGGTGGGATGTACTTCTTTGAAGGGGCTACCATCCTCATCATTCTGTTGAGATCCCAGTGATGTGCCGAACGGTCTGCGCTAGGCTGATCGTGTTCGGTCTGGAGTGAATAATCAAAGAGATGCGTCTGCATCTGAGAATCTGTCTCCCAAGAATCATCGGAGCCTAGGGTAACTGTGCTTTCCAAGTCCTCCTCAAGAGTGAGGATTTCTCGGGTCCATGAATCGTTCAATGATAAGAATGAATCTCTGATTTCTGCAATAAAGTCACAGTCTGCTTCAGATGCTACATGGCTCTCATCAGTCATGGCGTTCGGCTCTCTGCTCATGTTTATAGTGATTTCCTTGGCATTCGAGCTAAAAGTGATTTTGCCAAACCCGTAATCAACCACGGCACCTGAGGTACGTAGAAATGGTCGACCAAGGATGATAGGTGTCTGGAGCAGGGGTGTTGGTGAGTCCATATCAAGGACTACAAAATCAGCTGGGAATTGCATCTCCTGCACTTTAACTACAACATCTTCCAAAAGACCCCTGGGCCGCTTGATGGATCGGTCAGCGAATTGAAGGATCATTCGTGTCTGCTTGAGCGGACCCAGCCCAAATTCTTGCATTATTGATGATGGCAAAAGGTTAATGGAAGACCCACTGTCAAGGAGAGTGCGCTCGAAGACCTGGTCAAAAATCTCACAACTGATAAAAGGTGCTCCTGTGTCTTGCTTCTTCTGTGGGAGGTTGCTGATGGCTGCCACAGTGGCCATGGATAGCACGCGCTTTTCTACATCTCTACGTCTGTTTTCTTGTGCTGGGAGACGCTTGTTGGTACATGCCTCCTTTAGTCTGTTCTTCACAGCGGTCATGTACTCCACGACCTTCAACAAGGGAATCTCAACAGTCAACTTGTCTAGTATTTCCACAACTCCCGGATCAAACAATGCCTTTTTTCGTTTTGCATTTTTTTAGATTTTTCTATTGCATGAGGAAAAGGAATATGTACATCTCTGGCAGGAAAAATAGAGTTCTTATTTACATCAAAATCATCGCCCATAGAATGTTGTACATCCGGACTACAAAAAGGAGTACAAACTGTATCCTAGCATGCGGGTGCTGCAGGGCGAGAAAAAAGTATAGCGTCGGCTCTGTCGGCTGGCGAGGGATCGGCTGCTGCTGGCGGCTCCTCCAATGCTGGCGCGGCTTCGCTTTGGCTGCAAGCTTCTTTTTGTTGTTTTTGATTTTGCTGATTTTTTTGTATTTTCGGCTGGGACTGATGGTATTGCATGATGGCTGGATTGGCTTCTCCTTCTTCTTCCTCCTCACCCGCCCCTGTAGCTGGCACGGCTGATGCGGAAGATGACGATCCACCTGTTTCTTTATTCACCTCATTCTTAGTGGCAGGCGGAGGCAAGGCCCTACCGCTCCTGAGAGTAACATCATTAGAATAAACAGTAATATCATTTTCAGACACGGACAGGACATCACAGTCTACCTGCTCTTTCTTCTTGAAATTATTGGGGTTAGCTTCAACCTGAGCTGGAATGGTAGTTCTAATGGCGGTCAGGTCGTCAAGCCTCTTGGTCATTTCTGCCAGCCCTTTGACAAGTTGGGCCAGACAATCCATGGTAGGGTTCATAGGGGGTACCTCGGTGGTTTCAGCGTACAGACCACGCTGTTGTTGCATGGATGGGTGCGGAGGTTGTTGCTGGTGGTGCTGGGGTGGTGTAGGAAGTTGAAGTTGCTGATAAGAGGGGGGAGGATACTGTTGATACTACTGAGGTGGGGCAGTCGCATACTGATGAAACGGTTGTGGATGGCAGTATTACGGCTGCTGGTATGGCTGATTCTGCCTCCATTGATTTGCATACTGGGGAGGCTGATGGTACTGCTGATGAGTCTGCGAGGACTGTCTAAAACAACCACCCTGAGGTTGGTGGTATTGCCGGTTGGCAAGTGGCTGACCCTGGGGTTGTCCCATAGGACAAGTCGGCTGTGCATCGTTGGTCCATACCCCGTTCACTTCTTGAATAAGGGGTGGTGGAGGAAAACTGGATCAGGTCCTGAAAGAAACTCTGGTTGGTACACAACCATCTGCTGCTGCGGCTGGCCCTGGTCGGGCGCCTGCACGTAGTACACGTGTTGGACTGCCGGTGGCTGCTGGCTCGGCTAAGGCTGATGCTGCGGTTGCTGCTTGTACTTCTTCTCAGCTGGAGCTTCTGATGGTGTCGCCGACTGAACAGAGTTGATGGTGCCCACCAACAGTTCAAGGTACTTGTTGATCTGATCAAGCTTTTCAAAATTCTGAGTCCTCTTATTGATCACAGCGAGTTTTTCGAGGTCCTGTGATCGCTTCTCAATGATGTCAACTTTCGAGAGATGGCCTCTGATGATACTGAGGTTGGAGCTCTCATCTCTCTCTGCCTCTTTGGACGATGCCATGTGTACTTGTTTCTGGAGGATCTGGGGCTTCTTATGATATGCCTTGGATGAAGAGAGGGTGGCCTCTCCTTCGGCCATTTCTTCGAATATCTGCCAGACTACGTCTTCATCCTTGTTGAAGTGCGAACCCCTACATGCTACGTCAACGAGCCTTTGGCTCTCGATGTTCAGTCCCCCAAAGAAGTGCTGGACCAAGCTGGTCTTCGAAATCTCATGATGGGGACACTTCTCCTGCAGATCGGTGAATCTCTCCCATGCTTCGTGTACTGACTCATGGGCTCCTTGGGAGAAATTACTGATTCGGGCTCGCATTTGGTTGAGCCGACCGAGAGGGTAATACTTATGCAGAAAAGCTGACTTCAGCTCCTCCTAGGTCATCACAACCTTCCCCAGATGGTTGACCCAATAGAGGGCCTTGTCTTGTAAGCTGAAGGGGAATGCCAACATTTTGACAATGTCCAAAGGGACATTGGGATAATGAGTGGTGCGGCAAATGCGTGAGAATTGCTGCAGGTGAATGTACGGCTCTTCGCTGGTATTTCCATGGAATGCAGGGAGAAGAGCAATGAACTGGGGTTTCAGCTCAAAGTGAGCGTGTACCGGTGGAATGAGGATCCACTCTGTCATCTGGCTGTCTCCCGGATTGTATGTCTCTTTAAGTGTAGGCTTGGGTGGTAGTGGAAATTCTGGATCGTCATTGTTCGGCCAACCACCTCCTCCACCTCCACCTCCACCTGCTCTTCTGCCTCCTCCTCCCTCATCTCGGTTCATCATATCATTCAACATATCATGAAATGCTGTCTGCGTGAGGGCCTGCTCGGTCAGCTGCTGTTGGATGGCCTGGATAGACGCCAGTAATTTTGCATTGACTTGATTCTGGTCTGGCACCTGTCCTTCTGGTTGGGGTGGTTGTTGACCCTTGCCCTTTCCTTGGGGAGCCATATCTGGGTTTGAGTCGGACGAAATGAACTCTGGAGTAGTCTCCAGGGCTTGCTCTGTCTTCTATCTGCATAATGAGATAGTCCATATCAGACCACTTTCAATTTTGTTCAGCTGTCATGATGAAGCTGGAATTCAGGTCAACCCCAGCATGTTGTGAATGGAAAAGGATGTGGACTGTAATCGACTCCCATTCACATCGGTGAAAGCGGGACAAAAGTGATCCCAGCTTATTGGGTGGTCAAGAGAAAGGTAGAAAATGAGGAGTCTAGAGATCGATCCGCAAAGTCCGGATCGGGTTCTCGGGAATCGCCTCAAATTTATTGGCGGAGTTGAGTCTATGGAATCGATATGGGTGTCGGCGAGGTCCCGACGGAAACCATCCATGGATCAACTTCGCGAAGCATGAAAGAGGATCGGATGTTGGAAGAAGGATACGATGGTCAACAAAGAATAAAAAGGAGTGTAAAACAGTAGAAAGGCTCGGGTGAGCGGGGTGGTCAAAGGAGAATGACATAACAAAATTTTGCGCAAAGGTGCGGGACTCGATCTTTGAACCTTAATCTAGATCCATACAAACGCAATACCAAATTGGGTTCACCAACTCACGCCATGTGAAGCTGTGAAGGTTCGGCTATTTATTATCTTTTCATTTTTAGAGTTGTGATTTCAGGCATATCTTGTAACAAGTCCTTAGTATGCTACCCTATAGGAGAGAGAGTACTGCCGGAAGAGTATCCCGTACTTGTCCTCCTCCTATGTAACATGTAGTCTGTACTTTTTGGAGTCCTTGTAACCCTTCCTGGATCCCTACTCAGCCAAAGAAATAGAGAGAGGAAGCCGATAGGTGAAACCAATACTTCGGTTCTCGCTCGCAACGGAATCACCTGTGAGCGTGCAAAAACCTACTCGAACGCAGGACAATGAGACAGACACCCCCGTAAAGGCATGGCCTATGCTCAATACTTCGGACAGGGTCGATGCTCTACACAACAGAGAGTCATCATTGGTGACCAAGTCCTACTCGCCTATGTACGATAGAAGCGCCATTACTTCGGAAATTCAGGCGATACACAAGGCAGTTGCAGACTGGGTTTTTGGCTTTAATCCTTAGGGGGTCGTACTCGCTCAAGGGAGTAGGGTTTTGGTCCCCCTCCAAGGTACCTGAAAACAATGAGGGCTTTATGAACCCGGTACAATGATAGTCCATTACAGATTTTAATTAAGGTCAAAGTTTATTTAGCAGTCCCCTTGTTTTATTTTTTTGGGTTTTCACTTTTTTTGAGTCTGTTTTCATACCAGCGCCTAACGTTTTTTTGTAGATTCTCATTTAAGTCCTAGGTTCTCAAAATTAGAGGGAGATAGCGGAAAAGCCGTGCAAGTGGTTCCATGATGGAAATCTCACCATTGAACCGAATGATGCATGCTGAGTTAGAAGACTTACAGTGCATCCCAGCTCTCTCCATGCGGTATGCAAACACAATTTTTAAACCTATCTACATGTCGGTATGTAAGGCACAAAATCGCCTTAAACATTAGCTGCTATTAGCGTGAAAAACCAGAAGTCGCTCATTTATCTTTAGCCTCAAAAGTCCGGTCTTGGCTCACCCCTCCTTTGCTCAACACACTTGAGTTTAGGAGATAGCGCTTTATGGGGCTCGCTGTGGCACAAGGGCTGAGAGACAAATGAACGGCTTGTTTAAGTTTGACTAGATCCATACGAAGTATACTATAGGAACATGCATTCTTATTAATGTTTGGGCCTAGCTACCGAATCAAGCAACCTATGTTTAGGGTCTCCAAGCACACAAAACAAAGTAAAATAAAGGCGGAAAGCTCAAAACTTTGGGAAACAAAGAAAAGAAAGCGATGGAAAACTCGAAAAATTGTGATGAGGCCCCCAGGTGAACAATCACCTGGGCACTGGACCTCATTGTGAAGAGTAGAGTCCTGTTAATTATTACATGCCAAAATTGTCTCTCTCTCACCATAAATTACAAAAATAATCCTAATTGCTCTAGCCCTATATAACTCCCATCCCCTTGTATCCTTGGTGCTCTCTCCAGCTGGTCATGAAGTGAAGACCAGCCTCCTCCAAGCTCGGCTGCCTTGCCTCCCTAAGAAGCCATCCTCGCGTGGCGGGCCCTCGCATCAAAGTCACAAAGAGATTGAATTAGTATAGCTTAATCAACAAAACAAAGAAGATATGAATTAATCACAACAAATAAATCAATCAAACATGGTGATCAATTGCAAAAGAATCATCTGCTCATAAAATCAATGATAAACAAGAATGACAAAATGTAAAAGGCTATGCTCATTGCTCCCCGGCAACGGCGCCATCTGATAACTCGTATTTTGCGAGGGTCAAAATATATTGTCGCTGAGGTGACCGCTCACAGAACACCAGTTGATCAGCAATTAACCAACAATAAAAGAATAAATCAATTAAGTCCCAAAATTTGTGAATTAACATTTAACTCTACCACAAAATGCATAGTGAATAAGCATGTAGAGGTCGAACCACAGAGAGCAATACAAAAATGAAGCAGCCTATGATGTCCATGTACAACAGAGTCATCCTTGTATGAATCCTATTTCTGTGGGTTTTTCTCTCTTTTTTTTAATATATATGTTATTTAATATTCTATATTTATATATATATATATATATAATTTATAGAATATAGATATAAAGATATACTCCCATAAAGGGTATGGATAGAGAATATGATATATACATATAGAGCTAGAATATATATATATTATTTTTATTATATTTTTTCTTTTTTTACTTTTCAGATTTTTATACATATATATTTATTTAATTTTCTTTTTCAATATTGGAATGTATATACAATGTAGTGAGAGGGGTGAAATAATATTTATAAAAATATACAAAAAAGCTCAAAAATGCAGAAATAAACTATTTTTTGTCTTTTTATAAATTTTTACTGTTTTTGTGATTTTTAGGCATTTTCAGAATCTTTTTGATATTTTTAAAAGGGAAAATAAAGGAAAGCAGGGACTTGAACTACTGGATAGAATTGAAATGAGGTCTAAAAATAGAAAATGACATCCAAAAATCCTCAAATCAATTTTAAATCATAGATAATAAAAGGAGGAAACTACATAAACTTACTTTGTAATTTTAGGATTTTTCTAGGATTTTTTAGATTTTTCTAAAGTTTTTAAGGGTTTTCTTATTTTTAGGGTTTTTGTTTTGAGTTTTTTAGTGATTTTTGGACTGACTAAAGTATGATAAAAAAGACAATAGGTAATTTTTTTGGAATTTTTCGAGGTGATGTACTATTTTTTTGGTATTTTCCAAGCTAGACAGTGGACAAAATGCATGTTTTTTATTTTTAATAAATGCAAAAATGCAACAAAAATGAAAAACAAAAATATGGTGTGCAAGAGCAAGCTAACAAGAGCTTATATTAATTTTAGTAGAATTTTCCAAGTTAATATGATGCATGAAATAAATGGAACAAATAAGCACAAATATATAACCTATTTAGGGCATTTTTGCAAATAAAAATAAAGGCAGGGGCTGTAGTGCAAAAACACCAAAATATTACACGTGGTTTGCAATTTTAAGGGCTAAAATGAAATACAAAACCCGCCAGGGTCCCCCGCGCAAAATGACCATCACGTGGGACTACACGTGATCCGCACCCACAGGGACCAAAAAGTAATTTAAGACAAGCTCGGTGTCCTGGTTGCAATTTTCACAAAAATAATACATTTCAATTTTATTTTATGGACTAAATAGAAATATACAAACGCACAGGGGGTCTTGTGCAACTTAGCCACCTCACGTGGGACGACACGTGAGGTGACGTGGACTGGACCTAAAAGTAATATAATAAAGGTACAGGGAGGTCCATGCAAAATTTACACAATAAAATGAACTTCAACTTTTATTTACAGGGGTGAACGATAAATACAAAAAGGCTGGGGCTAAATAAGAAATTTACCCCGAAGTGCGCGCTGGTGAACGACGTTGATCATTCCACTTGGACACGCGTCGCGCATCCAACGGCTGGTACTGGTTCGCAGATGAAGGCTGAGATTAGATGAGCCTCGCTGATCGGACGGTGAGGGCCACGCTTCATCAGACGGTTCTGGTGTGATCTGGGGGTGCCACCCTGATCGGACGACGATGGAGCCTCCTGGAAGAACAGGGAAGAAGCTCGTGTGAGGCGAGCTTCGATCTTGAAGCTTGGGCTCCTCCGGGCTTCTCCCTTGCGTCTGAGGTATTCGGATCGTAGCTGGGGGTGTCCCGCATCTGCTCGTGGTCTTGGCGTTGCTCCTGGAGGTCCAAGGAGCTCAGGCGAGGTCGATGAAGGTCAGGACCTCCAGGAGCTTCTTCCTAGTTCGAATCGAGCCCAGAAGGGCTCCTTGCGTCGTTTGACCTGCATAGGAAGAACCAGGGGGACGAGGGCTATCTCCTAGACCCTGGTTTGTGAAGCTTTGGTGCAAGATGATGTGAGGTGGAGGAGCTCCGATTCGTAAAGACCGGAGGTCCTTGGTTGAACCCACATGATCGATAGATGGAGAATGCGATGGGGAATGAAGTGAGGGGCGTTTGGTGGTCAGAACCAGTGGGGATCACAGTGAAGAAGTCACCGGAGCGGAGCTCCGGTGAAATTCGATTTGACGATTTTAAGCTTTTCTACTGATCTAAAAGCTACACTAAGAACTGGAATGAAATGCTGGAACTTAAATCTACCTAAAACGCAATAAAGAACAACGCTTATACCTGGGGGCCACCAGGGAGCAGGACGGACGCCGGAGCTCCGCCGCGACAAAACTTATCCCTCCTTCGACCGGTTCGAGTCGCTGAAATGCTCCCCCTGTCACGAGGAACCTCCCAGGAACAAATTCGAGGCTTTTGGGTGGATGTAAATTGGCCAAATTTGAGGAGGAGGTCGAGGGCTCTTATTTATAGACAGACTGGCCGCCTTTCTTGGCCCGCGTATTCCGGCGAGTACAATGATCGTTTTCTCGATCCAACAAGCATGCGTGATAGATGGATGATCCCTCTAGAGATCTCGTGAAGGCGGCGAGCGAGAACAAGGGACGAGACGCTCGGGAAAAATGGCGCAAGTCAAGGGATCAACAAGGTTCAGAGGCGCCAGGTCCCGATGGGACAGTTGACCAGAGGTCAACAACGGCTGGCGCCCCATTGGTCCACCTCGGACGCTAGAGGACAAAATAGGGGACCTATTCTAAAATGAATTATTTATCATTATAAATGACTTTATTAGAATTTTCTTATAAAACGAAAAATGTGTATTAATTCATGTAGTATTTATTTATGATTTTTATTTAGTTTTTTGGTGTATTTATTATGGTTTTATTTTAATAATGTATGTATGCATGTATTTACATGTATTTTGTATATCGTATTTTTACGTTGTTTATTTTATTTTATAATTTTATTGTCTTATTTTATAAATTAATAATTTATTTGTGTGAGTGTGTGGGTATTTTTATTTGATTTTTATGAGTTGATTTTCATATTTAAATAAAGAGGTACATATATATGTTGGTAAACCTATAGGTAGTTTACCTATATTTTATACATACTTAATTTATTTAATGTATTTTCTTGATTTTTATTTGGGATTTGTATTTTTAATAAGTTACATGTAATATTTACATTATTATAAAAATATAGATGAATAATGAAATCCCCTTTTATTTTTTATACATATAGATAGCATAGGTATTTTTGTCTATGTATCTTATAGACTTATTTTATTTTACAAATTCTTTTTGGTTTTCTTTTAATTTCAATATGTACATGTATTGTATACATTATTTACAAATTTCTAAAAATATAATTTTGTAAAAATAATGAACAATGAATAAATTGAGTATTTTAAAACAGGCAGATTGCATAATGAAGGCCAAAAACCTAACTTTTACAGATGAACTCCAAAAATTATGAAACCAATTTTATTAAATAGTTCTTGGAAACCTATATACATATAAAGGTGAGTTTGGTGGATTTGAGTTTTTATTTGCAAGATATGGTCTGTGAAGTTGAGATTCTGGCTTTTTATTCTGTGTATAAAATGTACACTGAGTATGATTTTTACACAAACTCAATTTTGTATTTTTACTTACATTATTATCTACAACTTTCATGCACAAAGTTTTCTTTATTTGATGAATGAATAATTATATACAAAATAGGTGTCAAAAAATGCATAAATAAATGAATCAATAAATGAGGTATTTATTGTACTATTGGCCCTTATCTCTCCTACTTTATCCTTTGTCGACCATTCCATGCTGGCCTTGGTCTCGAGGTTCGAGTCATAAAATATCTGCAATATTTTATTCCTTTTTCTTTTCTTCTCTTTATTCTATATTTTGGCATTAAAAACCTTAATTTATGTACAATGAATGCAACAAATAATGAATGCTTTTATAGACAAATTAATGCTATTTTCATGCATTTGCTGGTGTTTTTAAGGTCAAAATGATAGAATAAAGGTGATGAAATGGAGATTCATCAACTTATGAGACTCTCTATATACATGATGATTCTTTTGATGATGTGAATAAAAATGCTGAGTTTGTCATTCCTGATATTGTTCCTTCTCCCTATGCTATATATGGAAAAGGAAAGAAAAATGCCAAAAAGAATGTTGTCACTCCAGAAACTAATTGTTTATTGAAAGATCACATTCTTATGAAGATTCTACTTCACGATGCCTTGGATCATTTACCTACGCTCAAGAATTTGTTAAGGAACAAATGCACAACACGTAGGAAAAGGAGATCATGAGTTGAGAAACATGTATTGACCTAGGCAACTTCATGTGCTATTCAGAATAAGGTACCTAAGAAGAAGAGAGATTCTAGAGCTCACTATGTCACGTGCCATATTATAGATGCCGCTTTCCATCATGTTGTCTTATATAATGGTTCCTCTTTTAATTTTCTTCCATATTCATTGATTTATTAGCTCAATAAAGACACTCTTTACAAATCACGAGCGATACTTCAGTTTGCAGATCGATCTGTGAAGAGACCTAGAGGAGCGCTGAGGAACATTATCGTAATCGTTCAGGGCCTGCAGTTTCCAGTGGACTTTACTATCCTAGACATGATGTGCCCTACATAGTTACACCTTGATCCAATCATTCTCAAAAGATCCTTCTTGCAGACAACGAGAGCACTCTTTGATTATGATGTTGGGAGAGTATCATTCCACACAGATAGTGGAGAGATGCACATTGAGATGGCGAGAGGATGTAGCGGTCCCGGATCAATATTTCCATTTACTTCAACGGACACCAGTCTTGCAGATGATTGTCAGCACATAGATGAGACACAGAACCTCAATCTTGAGAGTGTATATTTTGATACCCACGATATCCTACACGGGGATAGGGTGGATCATATGGTTCCTACTTCTTAATATGATTGTTCACATGCATATATAGTGTTCACATCAGAACTAGATGAGCAGTTAGTTACAACAGACATCTCAGTACCGCAGATTGAGAGTACACATAATCCAGCATGAAAGTTAGGTGATTATATTTCATAGATCATACAGTCTATTCAACATAGAGAGTCGAATGGTGTGATGGATACACATATAGACAACTTCTGTAGCCTGACTCCAGAAACACAGATTTCAGTAGAGAGACCTATGTCATACACATCGTTCATTTACATCGGCAACTTTACTTGTTTATCCAAGGATCACTACACACGAGTACATCACTCAATCTAGTACAACCTAGGTTGAGGTGATCTACTTTGTACATGATGTATGACTACTCTTCTACTTCATTTTGTCCAGTATAAAGACCTGCGAGCCTTTTAGTTTTCTATAGTATACCACCCTTGTATATTCTTTGTATTCCACTATCTTCCCCATTTTTTGCTCGTCTTATATACTTAGGATATCATATCCTAAGTATGGGGGGGACCGATTGGCCATTGATTTGTGTTTCCGATTTTGTTCTTCATCCTTTTATTTTTTTTCCGTTATTTTACACCAATAACTGGTCCCCAATTTTTGGTCACATTTTTTTCTATTTTTAGGATGCCTTGTCCTAAGTATAGGGAGGACTGAGTGATTCCGTTGATTTAGTTTTTCTTTCTTTGGTTCCTTCTTTTATATATTCCTTTTCCTCAATCACCTCATTTTTGTCTTCCACTATACTTACGATGACCCGGTCGTAAGTATCGGGGGATCGACTGACTTCTATTCTTTTATTCTTTTTCACCAATTTTTACTTTGCATGAGTTATGTCCTCCTTTTCTCTTTTGACACTATGAGGTCATAAGACAAGCTAAGTATAGGGGGTGCGTATATATTGTATATATACTTGCATCCATAACTTGTACTTTTATGTATTTTCCATATCTATAAAATCAATAAAAAGTGGGTAAGGGTTAATTTAAAATCTATTTATTTATTATTTATAAAATCCTTATAAATAAGTAAAATATTTTAAAAATTCTTATTTAAAATTTTTATGTCTTTAAAATGTATAATACTTATTTAAAATTCTATTTATTGAAATATGTGTAAAAATCATTTAATAGTTGTTAAATTCTTTATATGAATATTTGTAAAATACATTAATTATCTAATTCAAATAAAATATTGGTAATTTGTCTTGTAAAATTCTTGTACATTTACTTGTTTATAAAAATTAAAAAATCCATAAAAATGTAAAGTCCTAAAATTCATAAAAATTGCAAAATTTTTAAACTCCATAAAAATGAGTCAAATTCAGAAAATATTTTTCACAAAAACATGGTTGTATTAGCATTTTTCAGAATAAGTTTGATTTCTAGAACTAAAGATTGGGAATAGTCTAAAGGATGGAGCTTGATTTTGACCTTTAACTTTCATTATAAGGAGCCTAGTTAGGAATTGAAATTTAGCTCCATGTCACTGACTTAAATCTATGGGTTCCATGAGACCATATTTTAGAAGTTGACTTAAACTTGCCTAAGAAGAACACTTGGTGTCATCTGTTTAACCCTTCATCAGTAAACCAATTTTGGACGCAAGCACTTTGCACTTAGCTCGACTTGCATGAGGTTGCGAATGGCAGTTCATTTTAGTGGTGCATTTTCATTCTTGTCTAATGGTGCGTATGTCTATAGACATGAGTTGTTGGGTTGAAATAATGCTTTGGATGTGGGAAGGATCTGTTGGCACAATTTTTTCGAAGACCACAAAACAGGTACGAAAATAAAAGATTTTAGAACCTTCGAGGCACAAAATATTGACGTGGTGCAAGCAACATTAGAAAGCCAATCGAAAAAGAAGCCACCAAATACCAAATATGACTACAATGATTGAAGCTTCCAAAAAAATCCTACACATCTTATTGGAGACTTAGCTACATTGGTTGGGCTTCACAAAGAGAAGCGACTACATTGGTCACATTCCAGTTCTCCTCTCATTCTTCTACATTCTCTCCCTATTCGATTGTGGGCATATCACGACCTGACCTTAGAAGGGAATATCCCTCTCCTCAAGGAAAGAGTAGCAAGATGAGGTACCAATGGGAGTGTATTGTTCCGATAGGTGCTTTCTTCGCTTCTTTATGCTCTCCTCGAGGAAAGAGTAGCAGGATGAGGTACCAATGGGAGTGTATTATTCCGATAGGTGCTTTCTTCGCTTCTTTATGCAAGAGCTAACACAATTCACACATAGTACAGATTGAATTCAAGGAAGGTAGAGTTAGCTATATGGATGAGTGGATTTGAGGTGGTTGTTGAGGTGAACCTAAATAAGGATTTGTGGAACTTGAGGACTGTCGAGACTAATATCCTAGTCCTAGTTAAGGCTCTGACAAAATGCTTATTTTAAACTCGACCAAGCTCTATCCTTTGTCTATTCTCATGAATTGGTTTAGGAAAAAATCCCTAACTTTCTTTCTTTTTCCCTTATTTTTTCAAATAAGTGTTTGCTAAGGTACTGGCAGAGTTTAAGTATAGGGGGTTAATGAATCCATGATTCATAAACATTCTTTCTATATTTTATCATAAAACCCTTAACAAATGCACGTAACTATCGATTAATTTCCATTTACTAACAAAACTTCATCATGAATAAAAATGCACTTTTATGCATCAAAAGCATGTAAATAAATAAAAGATTAAAAATAAAGAAAACACAAAGAAGGAATACTGTAGATATGTATATATCTACAATATGACTTATAAAATATAAATATAGCTAAAAGGTATATTTATATAACCTAACCCCCGAGACCGAGTCAACATGAATTGGTCGCCAAACAAATAAGTAGGGAGATAAGGAAGAAAACCACAAAAAGAATCATCTATACACTCTACATGTTCTTCATTAATTAATGAAATAATTATCAAAACTTCATTTTTTAATTATTTTATTTGTACATATTTATCACCAAACTCTTCTCCTAATTATTTCTAAAAATGTTTAGAAAAATATAAAATTAAGTTAAAAATATTATCATGTATATATGTCAATAAATTCAACTTTTAAATTGTCAATTTCTCAACTTCTGAACATCATAACATCCTCATACGAACTCCAATTTCACTCTACTCATCTTTAAAGTTCTTAAAAAAATATTCTCTAATTAATGAAGTTGATTTCACTAAATTCAGAGTATGTTTCAAAAAGTTAGTTTTGGGACCTAATGACAACTGGGTTTCTTGGTTACTTATTTTCTTAAGAACATAATATTTATAGTTTTATTGATGTTATATATTTTAATTATTTTCTTGATCTTGTATTTTGACCATGAATTATTTTGGAACTTTTTGACACTATTTAATATTTTAAATAAATAAAAAATCCTAGTTAATAGATGAAATTAAATTATAGACTATATATTTGTATTTATTTACATATTTAAATTAATTCATTAAAATCTATAAAAATTCACATACACCTTTTTATTATCATAATAGTTAATAAAATGTAAAAAGGTTATGTTATTTATTATTTTATTAAATTAAAAATGAAATGTCTATTTATTAAGTATTCTATATACCTAATTATTAATATAATAATTATATTTTATTAGATATTTATTATTTATCAAAATAAGTTATTTTATACTTTATGTAATTTAGTTATCTATATTTTTCCTTTTTATACCCTTTTTAAAACAACTTTATTTAATATTTTTACCTAATTATTAATCTAAAATCAGTATCAAGCCAACCAGGTGCTGACATGTGTCAGCACCTGGTTCATCTTCCTCAAGAAGGCTATTGTCTGGAAATGTTCTAATGACTCTTCTTCACCTAATTATTTTCGTGCTTCATCACATCCTAAATTTAATCTAACCCCTCCATTTGATAAACCTACCTACCCTCCTACTCCCCTACCCTTGGATCGTCACCTACCCATCACCATTTCACCTATTTATTGATCCAAAGTTGCTCAGTTGCAACTAACTCTTCCTTCTCCAGAAACAAATTGGTCGGACCTCCATATTCTTCTCATCGCTATGCCTGACTCTAGCGGTGACAGCATCCTCGGGCAGCTCTGCATGGAAGGTGGACCTCCGGGGAAGAGACTACAAAGCCTTCAAGGCTATGCATCGATACCTCACATGCCGTCGAGCTTTGGGAGTGTCGCCCCGTTGAGCGATAACCAGAGGATCAAACAACTTCAACCCTAGGTATTCACTTCACCACCTTCTATTTTCGTCGATCCTCATGCCATAACTAGGAACATCAAATCATGTCATTACCATTCCTTAATCACCATCTTTGAATGACAAAAAATCCCTTCTCAATTTCACTTCAATCCAGCATAATTTCTATTCTAAAAACTCTCTTCCTGGAAACTTTTTCAACTATATTTTACTTTAACTTCTTAGCCAGTTCTCCTTTGAATCGAGCATCAACAACTCCATTACAGGAACAAAGACCATTTGGAGCGTGATAAACGTCAATATTCATCATCTGGATCATATTCATTTCACCAATTGGGCACGGAGTAACAACATATTCAGAACTAGTGTTTGAAACCATAGTTGATTTTCAAGCTGTGTGCCAAGGAGCCTCGCCACCACCTCCCTCAACTCCATTTTACTACAGGTGAGCTCAGAGGGGATAAGCGATACCCTCCTAGCCTTGTTGTAGCTCTGCCATCACTGGAGAGTGAACGGAGGGGAAGAAAGTTCCCGCAATATCTGCTATTTGGGGCAGAACGTCGAAGAACAGTCGTAGTGCAGCTTTATGATATGTGTCACAATTGAACGACCCAGATTGCACGACTACTTTCTAATCTTGACGTAAGATAATGAAATGGTTGAGAAATATCAAGTATACCCTTGCTAGACCACAGAAATTACATGCACCTCTAGAAGATTGATTTATTACATTTAGGTCCCTTACCAGGGATTTAAATGTAAGGTTCTAGAGATTTTCTTACAAATAGGTCTCTGATCAGGGACCTATTTGAAAGAATTCCATATCTTTTCTCTTGTATTTTTTTACACAATATTTTTGGAACTATTGTGAACATTGTAGACTTGAGACCTTATTCTTTCATCATTATTTATTTTTCTTCATTTTACTTTGAGTCGATTTCCGAGGTATTTTGTCGATTTTTCATTGAGATTTTATTCTTTGCATTTCGACTTCATTTTGAGTGTTTTTCATGCTTTCTCTAGCCCATTTATCGAGTCTCTTTCATGGATCTACTATATAGTATCATTCTATATATCTTTACCATATTCTACTATACTGTAGGTCATCTTATTTACAAAAAATTCACTTCAAAAATCAAATAAAACTTGAAAATTTAAAATAAAATAAAAATATTAAAAAATCAAAATAAAAAAGAGTTTTCTTGCATTCAAAGAAGATAAATAAAGACAGATAAAAATATCCCAAAAATATTCCTTCACTCAAATTTTCATGAGCACAATTTTCTGCTTCCTTGTGTTTGAACCAGGAACACTTTCCTGGTAAAATAAATAGTGAAACAAACTCCAAATCGGTGTTCATTATTTTCTTTTATTAATTGAGATTTTTTTTCGAGCGATTCTCTACACCGACATATTCATTTTTACCAGTCTCAAAATCCCGCTTTGTCAGGGACATAGATTTTATAGGTCCTTTTCCCAACAACCATGAATTTTAGTACATATTGTTAGTGATTGATTATTTGTCAAGGTTTGTGGGGGCTATTCCAACCTAAGCTATAAACGACATGACTATCTGTACGTTTATAAAGGATCATATTATTACTAGGTTTGGGGTTCCTAAGGTTCTGATCTCAGATAAAGGTAACCACTTTGTAAATAACGTAGATGAAATCTTTAGATAAGGACTATAAGTTTGAGCACATAGTGACTAGTCCTTACCACCCTCTATCGAACGACATGGCAGATGTTTCAAATAGGGAGGTGAAGCATATTTTGCAGAAGTTAGTTCGTCTTGATAAGAAGAATTTGTCCCATCTCCTGGACCAAGTTATGTGGGGCCTATAGGATGGCCTACAAAGCTACTCTTGGTACTTCATCATTTAGGATGATTCATGGTAAGCCATGCCATTAGCCCGCTGAACTAATTAGCAAGTCTAGGTGGATAATTATGAAAATTAACTAGATTAGTCACCTAAGGAAGTTACATCATGACATGAACCTTAATGAGCTTGCAGAAATCTGAAATATAGCGTATGCCAATGATTTTATCTATAAGGACAAAGTTTAAAAGTGGAACGATATGCATATTAGATGCAAGCACTTTGTGCCAAGACAAAAGTTATGGTTATGTTGGACAAGAATTTTTCAGGTTTTAATTAATGATATTTATCTTCATTGTCGTTGCAACCCTAAAAATCCCTCTAAAAAAATTATTTAATTCTCAATCCAAAAAAAATGAAGAAAATGTAGAAAGAGAAAATTGTTATTTAATTTACATATATAATGTATAGGGTCAAATTCATGGAGGCTACTGAAAAACGAGATTGCGAGAGCCGCTAAATAGTGGCCTAACAAATCAGACTCATTGTCGCTGGGGCGACTACTCAAGCCTTCACGTTTGTCAACAATTAACCCACACAATTAAGAAGACAATAAAATGCAAGGGTCAAAATTTATTATACCCTACTAAGAATGTACAGTGGCAAGCAAGTAGGGGTCGAACACATGAAGCGAAGGAGTAAAGCAATAGACAAACAATCAAACCCTCTACCTAGTGAACTACTTAGCCAATATGGATTTTTTATGGGTTTTCAGTCTTATATTTTTTATTTATTTTTTTTTAATTTTATATTTTTGTATTTGGATTTTTAATTTACTGATTTTTTATTTTCTTTTTATAATTTATACTTTTATATTTATTTTTCAATAATAGAATATATATAGAGTATAGGAAAAGAGAGGATAAGGTATTTATCAAAATAGGTAAAAATACTCAAAAATTAGGAAATAAAATGTTTTTGGCTTTTTTATATTTTTCTAATCTTTTTTGTGATTTTTCTAGATTTTTACTAATTTTTTGGTATTTTTAAAGTCAATAATACTAAAAACAGTGAAGAAAATAAAAGACTGAAATTAAAATGGAGAAATAAAATAGAAAACAGTAATAGAAATTCTCCAAATTAATTTTAAATAAAAGATAATAAAATAAAAAAATTGGGAACATAGTTTATATTTTTAGGCTTTTTCTGAATTTTTAATATTTTTAGGAAGGTTTTTGGGGTTTTCTAATTTTTAGGGGTTTTCTTTTACATTTTTTGATGATTTTCGGTCTAAATATAAAACACACTAAAATAAGCAAAATATATTTTTTTGGGAATTTTCTGAGGTGATTTTATAATTTTTATGGATTTTCTAATGTAAACAGTCTAGAAAATGAGAGTTTTTGAATTTTTATAAATAATAAAATGCAATAATTTTGCAAAATAAAAATATAGCAAAGTACTACAATGCAGCAGGAACCTATGGTAATTTTTGTAGATTTTTTAGCACCTTATGGATACGTTAAATAAATACTAGCAACATCAAGAAAATACTTGGCTAGCAGGGGCATAAATGCAAATACATAGAAAGTCAGGGGCCTGGTTGCAATTTTTACCAAAAAAATCACGTGCGAAGCACGTGTTCTGCTGTTCACAGGGGTATAATTGCAAATAACAAAAATCGGTAGGATGGGAGTGCAAATAACCCACAAATATATTTAATTAACTACGCACATGGGTCTAAATGCAATTATCAGAAAGTTTAGGGACATAAGTGCAAATTACCCAAAACCACGTGTTTGTCACGTGAGGTGACATGGCTGAGGGCTAAAGTGCAAATCTAAAAAAGTTAAAGGGTCTAGTTGCAATTATTACAAAATGTTTGAACTGTAGATGAAAGTTTTAATTCTAAATATTAAATACAAAAAAGGCCAGGGTTAACAGTGCAAAATACCCAGACTAAAGGGTGGATCGAACGGTTGTGAGCCGTCCACTTGACACATGGCGCGCCCTTAGCGCGCGATACCTCTTCGGCTCCAGCGGCGAGTATTAGATCGTGGACGTTCGATCAGACGGCACTAGGGCTTCGAAATCCGACGGTGGCTGCAGCTTCTGGAGTTACGTTCTTGATCTGACGGTGCAAAGAGGGTCTCAAAGAACACCGGGCTGGAGATGCTTCGATCGAAGATGGTGGCCGACTCTGGTGTCCTCTGGCCCTAGGATCGAGGGCAAAATGATCCTGGGGCCCTTCCGCGTCGAGTGAATGTCTCGGGCGAGCCTGAGGTGGCGTGGAGCGGTCGGACGACGGGGATGACCTGGAGGCTTCGTCCATGGAGTTTCGAGGCTCGATAGTGCCTTCTCTTGGGCTCTTCTCTGCAGGGTTAGAAGCGGAGCAAAAATGCGATGCAGTTGGGGTGTTTTAGGGCTAAATGGAGGTGGTTCGTGGCTCGGTCGTGGAGCTCCGGCAAATGGCAGAGAAGGAGCTCGGGTGGCTCGATCTGAGCAAGATCGAGATGGTTTGAAGGGTGATTCGGGGCGACGGAGTGACTAGGAGTGAAATGGAGGTGATCGTGGAGGTTTTGGTTCAGTGATGTGGTCGGAACGCGGAGGCGGAGCAGAGCTCCACCGTGGACTCAAAGAATGATTCTCGGCGATGAACGAAATGGAACGAGAAACTGCTACGGTTCTACGTTACTCTAACTAGGAGCTACAAGAAAATGCAAAAAGAAAGGGGGGAGGATCCCCGGCGTGGGCTGCAGAGAGCTGCAGGCGGCGCTCCGGCGAGGGGTTGAACCACCTCGATTCGACTCCAAATGGCTCGAGCTCGGGCTTAATGTGTTCATGCTGTCACCAGGAGCACGAAGAGCTCAAGAGCAGGTGCTGAGGATGGAGGAAGAGGGATCCAAATCAAACTGAAGGTCAAAGGGGCTTTTAGAAGAAGTGACGGACATGGTCCAAAGATCGATGCGCACGAGGATGAGCAGTGATCCAAAACCCGATATTTCATAGGGGCGTGAATCCTCGATCGAAGATGAACAAAAGTCAAGAAGGAAGATTCGTGAATAGAGGGCCAGCGTGACCTAGAAAAATCCACCAAAGCAGACAAAAACCAAGTCTGATGCACTGACATACCTTGGTCAGAGGGTTGACCGAGGTCAACCAACGGTTGAATCTGGTTGGTCCACGTGGACCAACCAGAAAAATCGTTGGAAAAAATATTTAGAAATTTGATTAAAAATAAATAATTATTTTATTAATTTTTATATATAAACCGAAAAATGTTTATTATTTTATGAATTATTTTATTATGCTTTTTATTTATTTTTTAGAGGTATTAGTTTACAGGTTACCATTTATACCCTTCATAGGTACATATATCTATATATTTAAGTATTTTATTTTTATTTTATGTATTTAATTTATTTATTTTTGTTTATTATTTTATAAAATTATAGAATATTTTTATACACTTAAATATATTTTTATTTTTTTTTCAGAAATGTTTTGTACACTTAATAGAAAAGAAGAATCAATTATATAGGTATATTTATAGGTCTCGTACCTATGTATTATATACATGTATTTTATTTTGTATTTTATTTAGGTTTTTATTCTTATTTTATTGTGTAAATATATTATAAGGAATATTTACAAAATTATAAAAATAAGAAATTATAAATATAATGAATAAATAATAAAATGAATATTTTAATCTGTACAAGTATACAATGAGGGTCTAAAACTCAACTTTCAAACTGTAGCTCCGCCAAATGCGAAACCACCGCCATTAAATAGCTTATTTTTAACTATATACAATTAAAGGTGAGTTTGATGTATTTGGAGTTTTTATTTGGGAGATACAGGTCTGGGAAGTTGGGATTCTATATTTTTATTCAGATCATAAATTTTTATCTGTATATTATTTTTGAGTGAAATAAATTTAGTATTTTTATTTATTTAATTATATACAACTTTCATGTACAAAGTTTCTTTATTTGAGATATAAAAAGTGGAACCAAAAATAGGTCCCAAAATGAATAAAGAATGAAGGAAAATAAAAGGTATTTTTATTGTATTCTAGACCTTATCTCCCCCTACTTTATTCCTTGTCGACCTAGTCATCGAGATTTCTAGGTCTCGGGATTTCAGGTCATAAAATATTTAGAATATTCTATTATTTTTCTTTTCTTTATTCTACAATTTTGTCTTTAAAAACTGTATTTTATACAATATTTACACAATGATGCATGAATGCTAAATGCCTGAATTAAGCCTATTTACACACATTTACTAGGGTTTTTAAGGCCAAAATGATAGAATAAAGATGATGGAACGTAGATTCATCATCCCCCTATACTTGCCTTTGCTAGTCCCTAGCAAACAATTATGCAATAAGTGCAGAAAAAGAAAAACAAAGAAAAGAAAAAGAAAGAAATGTGGATTCAGTTTAATTATCAAACTTGTCTCCACAAAATCAAAGTTTGGAGCTTAGGTCAGACCTTTGGAATTTTCGTGCGGTCGGAGCCTTAATGAGAACCGGATTTGAAATCCAACAGTCCTTGAGAATCTCAAAACTTTGTTCAAGTCTCCTCAATAGCCAGGTCAGAAATATCTCAACTCATACACAAACCCTTATGACTATGAATCTGACTCGTACAGTGTAAGTGATAGTGGCTCTCCCCAACTAGAATGACAAAGAGACTGACTTCTCCAGTATGACAACCCAATGATTCCCCAATCCAATGACTCCTTCCTCAAGGAGCGGGGTATTCCCTTCTAAGTTCAAGTGGCAACCAGCTCAAGAGGAGGGGGTGAAGAGAAGAATGGACGGTAGCCAGTGTAGCTACCTATCCTAGGATGCAAGACCAGTGTAGTCAAGTCATCCAGCTGCAGGCTCACATGATATGACTTTGGAACTCAAACTTGCTTATTGACTTTACTACATATGTACATACTTTGCAGGCATTTTATTTTAGTACAAGCCTGCCTTTTTTTTTTGAAATACTATTCACAGTAGCATTTACATAGGGAGTTTTTCCTCTTGAGCCAGCAGACTATCCCTCTTTTGAAGCTTTACCGCAACCCATACTCTCCTGTTTTTAGAATTCCTCATCACTGGATGGGTTGGGGTGCACTTCCCTCCCTAGAGGAGGACAAATGTTTCCACTTGTGTGCGTCTCATACCGGCAAATCCAACCCCCTCACCACTCCAACTGAGTTGTGCCATGTGAAAGGTGCAGGTGTCCAAGTTAGGTCATTATCAACAAGAGTCGTGTGTGTGTTCCGAAATACTCTACTTAGGCAGTCAAGATTCCATTGAACTAAGTCTCATGATCCTCAAAGAATTAAGTCAACCAGACCTGAAGTACCTCAAACCCAGTTCCTATAAGGTTCTTGTTATTAGGTAGATTTTAAGGTCCAATCAAGCTCCAATCTCCGGATTTTATTTAGACTTGTTGAACTATCGAACTCAATCCGAAAAGTGCTAATGCTAAGAAAATGATATGGAGAATGCAGAAAATATTTTTGTGATGCAATTTTAAAGATTTTGAACTTTCTATGGATTTTTGAAAAGATGATGATGAACATGCATTTTTTTGAATTTTTCAAAAAGATTTTTTTTTCAAATGTCTTGGGCATTTTGATTTTTGCAAATATTATTGGTATTTTTGAAAACAAAAAGATTTTTGGATGAAAACTAGGTACAAATATTTACACGGGAGCGCTTCTTATATATACAAAAAGTGGATTTTAAGAATTTACAGGGGTAAGTGGTTAGTTTTATACATATAGATATATAATGGATTTTGGTGTGTTGTAAATATTCCTCAAACTTATTTGAAAATGATTTTACAAACAATTTTTGAAAACTATAGTCCAAAATAATTTTTACAAACAATTTTTACAAACATGTACACACATTTGAAAATCATTTTGCAATGGTTTTCAAACAATATAGATAGATTTTTCAAATATTTTTGCAACAATTTTTCAAACCATTTGCAAATCATTTTTCAAACATTTTATTTCACACAAAGAAAATAAACTTTGCTAACAACACATTTTTACAAAGGTCGAAAACATGTAACAAAATGTTTTCAAAATAGTTTTCAAAAGATATTTCACAAAGATTTTCAAACTATTTTTCAAACATCTTGTAGAAAACATTTTCACCTGATTTATTAATCAGTAACTACAAAAAGAATTTGAGGAATGATAACATCTTTTTATTAGGGTTTTTAATGAATTTTAAAGAATTATTAGCCAAGAAAATACGAAAGTACGAGTTATGGCTAAAGTATATACGTAGTATATATGACCCCCCTTTACTTAGCTTGAGCTATGTCCTCATAGATCAGAGAGAAAAAGAGAAGACATAACTCGTACTGAGTATAGAAAAATGAAAGAGAATATGAACAACTCGGGATGTGCATCCCCCTACACTTAGGATAAAGTACATCGTAAGTGTAGCAGTGATGAAAGGGATGACATCATGTCGGTAGAATAAGATAAACGAGACTGAAAAGAAGAAAAGAAGAAAAGAAGAAAAGTCATTCAAAAATGTTTTGCTCTGCTTGGCCTTCCTCTGCCTCTTTGAGATATCCGACTCATCCCCGTAGATTACTTAAATAGAGTCAACGACAGACATGAATGTATCATGTTCAAGGTAGGGCTTCAGAAGTTGTCCATTGATTGAAAATAGCTGTGCGTCAGGTGACAAATTGGATATCAATACACTTCCGTTGTCACGCACCTGCCTAACCATAAACGGCCCAGTCCATTTACTCTTCACTTTGCCTGGAAAGATCTTTAACTTCGCATCAAACAACCACACCTTCTGACCTGGATCGAAGGACATGCGACGGATATGCTTGTCATGCCACGTTTTGACCTTCTACTTGTACATCAGCCTGTTGTCATATGCATAATCTCTGAATTCCAAAAATATTTTCAGATCCAATTTTTTGTTCTTTCATGCTTGCTTGGAATTCAAATTATAGATGTTGATGGCCCATAGAGATTTGTGAATTAATTCGACGGGCAGATGACATGGCTTGCCATACAAAAGGCGGTAGGGAGACATTCCCAAGCGTGACTTGTACGTTGTTCTATAAGCCCAAAGAACAGAATCGAGCAGTTGAGACCAATTCTTGCGATCTGGACGCACAAACTTCTGTAAAATTTTCTTGATCTCCCTGTTTGAACATTCAGCTAAGCCATTGGACTGCGGGTGGTAGGGTGAAATAATGCGATGTTCAATACAGATATCCTGAGTCAGCTTCTTCACCTCTCTGTTTATGAAATGACTACCCCCGTCAGATATGAGAATCTTGGGAATCTCGAACCGTGCTATGATGTGATCTCTCAAGAATCGACAGCCAGTCCTACTGTCGGCGGTTCGGACAGGAATAGCCTTCAGCCAGCGACTTACATAGTCGACAGCAAGCAGAATATAATCATAGCTCTGGTTGTTGGGAAACAAGCCCATAAAGTCGATGCCCCATGCGTCGAAGACGTATGATATCTGAATGAATTT
Source organism: Ottelia alismoides (assembly GCA_037367405.1). Taxonomy (NCBI): domain Eukaryota; kingdom Viridiplantae; phylum Streptophyta; class Magnoliopsida; order Alismatales; family Hydrocharitaceae; genus Ottelia; species Ottelia alismoides. The sequence continues at coordinate 24,663 of JAZKJV010005310.1, read as the reverse complement.
CAGAGGCATCGTGTCTCTCATTCCTATGGTTCCGCCCATCTTCTGACAGTCAGTGCAGCCTTTGACATAATCATCTGCATCCTTGAATAATGAAGGCCACCAGAGGCCACTTTGAAGAACTTTTGCTTCCATTCGTTTGCCTGAATGATGTCCTCCAGAATCTTGGTCATGACATAAGGCGAGGACACTTGGAACTTCCTCCTGAGGAATGCACCTTCTCCAGATACAATCTGCCCCCTCACAAAATAAATACGAATCCTCCCACTAGTAGAAATGGATTTTAGACAGGAATCTGTCTATTTTCAACTTTGGCCAATCCTGTGGGAGTTTCTTGGTCACCAGATAATTCACGATGTCTGCATACCAAGGAAGCGAGGTGACTGAAAGAATTGCCTCGTCTGGAAAGGTCTCTGTGATTGGCTGCAGATTCAGCTCATGAGATTCCGGCTCAGGAAGCCTCGATAGATGATCATCCACCACAAACTTTACCCCAGGTTTATCTTTAATTTCCAAATCAAATTCCTGGAGGAGAAGGATCCATCGGATAAGACGTGGTTTGGCATCCTTCTTCTGCTGTAAATACCGAATGGTCGAATGATCAGTGTAAACGACTACCTTGGATCCAAGGAGGTAGGATCCGAACTTTTCTAGGGCAAAGACTACCGCTAGCAGCTCCTTTTCGGTGACAGTGTAGTTTCGTTGAGCTTCATCAAGCGTCCGGCTAGCGTAGTGAATCGCAAATGGTACATTATCTTTCCTCTGTCCAAGTACAGCACCAATGGCATAATATAACGCATCGGACATTATCTCGAAAGGCTGAGTCCAAATCGGTGGCTGCAAGACTGGGGCCTGTGTGATGAGTTCTTTCAGCTGATGAATGGCAAGGAGCACATAGTCATCCACAATGAATTCATTCTCCTTACCGAGCAATTGAGTCAACGACCTGGCCAATTTGCTGAAATCTTTGATGAATCGTCGGTAGAAACCGACATGGCCCATGGATGACCTGACTTGTTTAATTGTTGTAGGTGGCTCAAGTTTAGAAATTACCTCCACCTTGGCTGGGTCAACCTCCATGTCACGTTTAGAAACAACGTGACCCAACATGATTCCTTTGGTCACCATGAAGTTGCTCTTTTCCCACGAGAGCACAAGATTTACTTCGCAGCACCTCCGCAAAACTCGGTCTAAATATCCTAGACATTGATTGAATGAATCCCCGTAGACCGAAAAATCGTCCATAAAGACCTCGAGAAAGTTGCCCACCATATCGGCAAAAACTGGAAGCATACACCTCTAAAATGTGGTTGGGGTGTTGCAAAGCCCGAACGACATCCGTCTGAAGGCATATGTACCAAAAGGACAGGTGAACGTGGTCTTCTCTTGATCTTCAGGAGCAATAGCAACTTGATTGTATCCAGAGTATCCGTCCACAAAGCAGAAGTATTCCTTCGCGGCCAATCTCTCCAAGATATGGTCGATGAAGGGTAAAGGAAAGCGGTCCTTCTTGGTGGCGAGATTAAGTCTTCTGTAGTCCATGCACACTCGCCAAGAAGTGGGTACTCTGGTTGCGATCTCCTCTCCTTTGTCATTCTTTACAACGGTGATCCCTGATTTCTTTGGCACAACATGAAGAGGGCTCACCCATTTGCTGTCGGAGATGGGATAGATGAATCCCGCATCACACCATTTTTGAATCTCTTTCATAACAACCTCCCGCAGGTTAGGATTTAATCTTCTCTGAAGTTCTCGAGAGGGCCTGCAATCTTCTTCCAGAATAATGCGATGCGAGCACAGTGACGGATTGATCCCATGGAGATCCAAAGTTCGCCAGCCTATCGCCTTGCAGTTGCATTCAAGAACCTCCACCAGATGAGATTCTTGGTCTTCGGTCAGATGTGCATTGATAATGACCGGGTACATGTTCGGTTCTCCCGCAAGGAAGGCATATTTCATGTTGGAGGGTAAGGGTTTCAACTCTGGCGGGGTTGATGAATCTACGTTTCATCATCTTTATTCTATCATTTTGGCCTTAAAAACCCTAGTAAATACGTATAAATACTGTTAATTTAGGCATTTTAGCATTCATGCATATGTGTGTAAATAGTGTATAAAATGCGGTTTTTAAAGCCAAAATTATAGAATAAAGAAAATAAAAGAAAAAGAATAAAATATTGTAAATATTTTATGACCCTAAACCCCGAGACCTAGGCATCTCGATGACTAGGTCAACAAGGAATAAAGTAGGGGGGAGATGAGGGCCAAAAATACAATACAAATTCCTTTTATTTCATTCATTCTTTATACATTTTGGGACCTATTTTTGGTTCCACTTTTTATACCTCAAATAAAGAAACTTTGTACATGAAAGTTGTAGATAATTAAATAAATAAAAATATAAAATTGATTTCATTTAAAAATAATGTACAGATAAAAAGTTATGATCTGAATAAGAATCCAGAATTCCAACTTTCCAGACCTCTATCTTACAAATAAAAACTCCAAATGCATCAAACTCACCTTTAATTGTATATAATTTAAAATAAGCTATTTAATGGCAGTGGTTTCACATTTGGAGGAGCTACGGTTTGAAAGTTGAGTTTTGGACCCCTATTGTATACTTGTACAGATTAAAATATTCATTTTATTATTTATTCATTATTTTTATAATTTTATAATTTTATAATTTTGTAGATATTATTTATAATACATATGTACATTAAAATCAGAATAAAAACATAAAAAAACATAAAATAAAATACATGTATACATAAAATACATAGGTATAATACATGTGTCCATACCTATAGTATTAATACTTTTATTTTATTAAATATAGAAAACACTTCAAAAAAATAAAATAAAATAAAAATATTTTTAAGTGTATAAAATTATTCTATAATTTTATAAAATAATAAACAAAATAAATAAAATTAAATTCACAAAATAAAAATAAATTATTAAAATATATAGATATAGATACCTATAAAGGGTATAAATGGTAACTTGTAAATTAATACCTCTAAAAAAAATAAAAACCACCATAAAATAATTTATAAAATAATAAATATTTTTAACCAAAAAATAATAAATTGATATGCTATTTTTAAATGATTTTACAAAACTTTTTTCCAGGCTTTTTCCTGGTTGGTCCACGTGGACCAACCAGGTGGGCTGGAGAGTTGACCTCGGGTCAACTCTCTGACCCCTGCCTGTGGCTGTGTCAGAACCATGTTTTATCCCGTTTTCTTGGATTTTTATAGGATGGCCCTTTCACCCTTCCATGATGATTTCTTCACGACTTTTTGTCCTCGAAGATTGCTCTTACACGCCCAGCCTTCATCTCGAGGATTGGGACATCGATTCGTGAGATCAATCTCGATCTTGGACCCTCCACCTTTTTTTTCAAAAACCCCCCAAAACCTCCATTCTCCCTTGAACACTTTTGACCCAAGTTTGAACCCTTATTTTGGAGCTCTAGATCGATCCCTGTGACAGGGGGATCTCCAGCTCCTTCGCGCGAGGCCAGGCGAGGGCCAGGAGGAGCTTCCACCCCATCTCCGGATCGTGAGGTACCCATCTCTTATCTTTTAAAGCCAATCGAGGTCTGTTTCACTTTGTTTTTCTTGCATTTGTTTTAGCTAGTTTAGCCTTAGGAGTAGTCCATCCTTTTTCCTTTCGATTCGCACTCTTAGATCACCCGCGCCACCACCTCGCTGGAGCTTGCTCCGGCGAGCTTTGTTTCCACCCTTCCACCATCTTTCATCGCTAGGAGGTGTGCAGCATTTTGCCAGCGTACCTCTGTAACCATCTATTTTGCAGGTTCAGGAGTCCAGCAGAGCACCTGGGGAAGTTTTGACGGCCGGCCGAGGTTCGCGGAGCAGCCCAGCTCCGTCGGGCTCGCGCGGCCACTCCGGGATCCTTCGAAGCGTTTTGACACCCCAAGGATTTGGAGAAACCTCGCATGAAGCAAGCAGCCCATCTTGGAGCTTCACACGCCACGGAGGAGGCGCTCGGAGGCCGAGGAAGTTCGCCAATCGCGACGTTCGTCCATGTTCGTCGTCATCATTTTCCTGCCGTCCGATTAGGGGCATTCTTCCAGGAGCACAGATACCGTCGGATCACGAGCGTGCACGACCGTCCATCACACGAAGATCACCTAATTGCATCCGTTGAGCCGAAGGGGCATCGGGCGCTCATACGCCGACACGTGGATTAGTGGGAGAAATCCCACCGTCCACCAGCGCCTAGGTGTGGGCATTTTGCAACACTACCCATCCGTTTTTGTTAATTTAGCATTAATTCATAATCTTTCATTTGCAGCTCTTATGTTTTTGTAATATTTATATAAAAGCCCTCGAACTGCATAGAATTGCAGAACAGTCCTTTGCAGGCGCACGTGCTCACGCGCGTGCCTCCTGGGAATTTTGCAGGAGAAGCCCCTTAAGTTTTTAATATTTTTATTCAGTTTGCAAATATTTTTAATTAGTTATAACTTTCTGGAATATTTACATACATGCCCTTCAACTTCTTGTTTATTACATACATATCCCTGCTAGTGTGATTTATCTTTTTGTTGTCTCTTTTTTTTGCAAGCATGTATAAATTCGTAAAAAAATCCACAAAAATTATTCTAAGCTCCTGTTGATCCTACATTTACACCAAATTTTTGTATTACATATTTATTACATTTTATTATTTATAAAAAATCAAAAAAGCATTTTTAACTATGTTTGCATTATAAAATCCATAAAAAATATAAAACATCTCAGAAAATCCCCCCAAAAATATATTTTGCATATTTTAGTGTGTTTTAATTTCAAACCAAAAATCATTAAAAGATATAAAAGAAAACTCATAAAAATATAAAAACTCAAAAAACCTTCATAAAATTTATAAAATTCATAAAAAAAATCCAAAAATTGAGTTTCCTTTTCCTGAATTTTATTTATTTTGTTATTTTCAATTTAAAATTAATTTGGAGAATTTTTGTTACTATTTCCTATTTTATTTCTCCATTTTAGTTTCAGATTTTTAATTTGTTCTCTATTTTCAGTATTTTTGACTTTAAAAATACCAAAAAATTAAGAAAAATCTAGAAAAATCACAAAAACATTAGAAAAATATAAAAAACCTAAAAACATTTTATGAACTGATTTTTCCTTATTTTTACCTATTTTTATAAATACATTATTCCTCTCTTACTTACTTTGTATATATTATATAAAGAAAAAAGAAAATATAAAAAAATATAAAATATAAAAAAAAGAAAATATAAAATCAGAAAATTAAAAATCAAAATACAAAAATATAAAAATTAAAAATAAAAAATATAAAATTAAAAGCCCACAAAAACATAGCATAAATAGGCAAATACATCACATTCACATTTTTGAGCATTTTTCGGCCTCGTTCTACCTGTATGCTCCATGTGTTCGACCTCTACACATACTTGCACCTATTCACATCTTGTTGTAGAGTTATAATAAATTTTAACTCCACACATTTACTTTCTTTGCTTGATTTACTTGTTGTGGGTTAAATGTTGTTTGAACTGTGGATTTCGTGTGGTCGATTCAGCGACTGTTGGTTCGCCTTGTGAACCGACACGACCTCTCGATTTTCACGTTCAACAGGGGTCTGATCTGCTTCAGAAGTGAACTCAGCTATTAATGCAGGTGGCGATTCTTTCATCTGTTCGGTATCCACCATACTATGTTCTGCCTCTTCACTCAGATTTTGACAGAATGCTTCAATGATTTCCTCTTCATCACAAGAATGTGCAACAATTTGCTCTTGATTTTGAAGGCACATCACCTCCACGACAGTCTCATTCAACACATCAGCGAGTTCCTCATCCTGATCGATAAGGGGAAATTCGACTGCGGTCTACACTCCCTCCTCGGGGTAGAGGAGTTCATGGATCTCATTGTCATCCAAGAATAAGTTGGTGTCTTGTATTTCTGCTATTAAGTTGCAGTCGTCAGAATACTCAATCACCCTTGCATATGATGCAGATGTTCGTTCGGCTGGTGTTCCCTCAGGCAGGGTCTCCACTCTGATTGTTTCGTTGCCAGCGCCAAAAGTGATTTCTCCAGTCCCATAATTCACTACTGTGTTCGACGTCCGTAGGAATGGTCGTCCAAGTATGATTGGGGTAAGGAGCAGTGGAGCGGGGACGTCCATATCTAGCACCACAAAATCGGCCGGGAACTGCTTTCCCTTAACCATAACTATCACGTCCTCCAACAGGCCCCTAGGCCGCTTAAATGATTTGTCTGCAAACTGCAGAATCATCTTTGTAGGCTTGAGCAGTCCTAGCCTGAATTCTGTAAGCAATGAGGCTGGCAATCAGGTTGACAGAAGATCCGTTGTCGAGAAGTGTTCGTTCAAACTCCTGATTGAACATCTGACAACGCACAAGAGGTGCTCCCATATCTGGCTTTTTGGGAGGTTGCTGATGGCATTAACTGTGGCCATTGTGAGGATATGCTTTTCGGACATGCCACCCTTGCTCCTGGAATTGTGAGGGTGAGGCCTGCGCTTGGTTGTACATGCATCTTTCAATCCTTTCTTTACAGCCGGCATGTACTCAAGAACTTTCATCAATGGCATGTTTAATACCAAATTCTCTATGATTTCTATGATGGCAGGATCAGACAAAGCATTTTTCAAATTTTTCATTTTTTTGTGTTTTTTCATTGCTTCTGGAAAAGGAATATTTACAAACTCTTCACCAATATCATTCAAAATATTGTCCATATTGTTGTTTACAGGTAGATGGCAAAAAGGAATAGAATAATCTACAAGATGTGGACCAAAAATGGCAGGCTCGGCTTCAGGTGCTGGCGTTGGACTCGCTGCAGGTGCAAAATCCCTCTTGTCTGTGGCTGGCTTTGTAGCAGGTGCAGACATTTCCAATGCTGGCCTATCTCCACTGAGGCTGCTGCTATCTTTTTGTATTTTGTTGTTTTCTTCATTTTTTTGTAATTTTCTCGGTGATGGTGCTGCTCCCAAAATGCTTTGTGGCCCTAGCGTTGACCTGGCTGACGATTCACCGTCAGATGCAAGATGCTTTCCCTTTGCAGTAGCTAATGGCTGGAGTGTCCTACTGCTCCTGAGAGTAACAACATTAGATAAAAAATAATTTAATTTACCTGAATCGGGTTGGACGCTACCGACTACCTGCTCCTTGCATTGGAAGTTGTTCAGATTTGCCTCGACTTGAGCAGGGATGGCTGTTTTTGCAGCCGTCATTTCGTCGATCTTCTGGTTCATCTCAGCCATGTTCTTCATTAACTGTTCTAAGCAGGCCAGGGTTGGATTACCTGGCACAATCTGAGAAGAATCCCCCTACTAGGGCCTAGAAGGCTGGTATGATGGTTGAGACTGCGACTGGTAACTGTGAGAGAATTGGTGAGAAGGAGGGTTGGAGGAATACTATGAGTTCTGTTGGTTATATGGGGCAGTCGGTCGCTGATGGTATCCTTGTCCGCGATATCTGGACTACTGAGGACCATGCTGGTAGTTCTGCCCCCAGGTGTTACCGTGAGATGGAGGCTGGTATTGGTATGAGGGCTGGAAGGGTCTCCCACCCTGTTGTTGCTGGTGATAGGGCATGTTGCCCATGTTTTGACCCTGAGAGTGTCCCTGAGGACGGGTCAGATGCGCTTCATTGTTCCATACACCATTGATCTCCTGAATCAGTGGCGGGGGTGGAGAGAACTTCTCGGAGTAGGCTGGCTGGGACTCAAGTTGATATACAACCATATGTGTCTGAGGCTGCGGGGTTGCTCCGAAACCTGCATGTAATACACGTGTTGAACAGGCTGGGGCTGCGGTGGAGTCGGCTGAGGGTTTTGCTGCATTGTAGGCTCCTTCTTCTCAGCGTTCGGCTCGGCAGTAGTAGACACAGCGTTGCACATGTTGGCATTCAACGCACAAACGAGCGGCTCCAGCTGCTGGGAAATCAAATCGAGCTTTTCCAAGCCCTGGGTCCTTTTCTCTGTCACAGATAGTTTTTCGAGGTCTTGCGACCGCTTCTCAATGATATCCACCTTAGACAGGTGGCTCCCAATGATACTCAAGTTGGAGCTCTCATTCTTGTCTTTGGTGTGAGAAGCCATGTTTGCAGGCTTGCTGATGGCGGTTGGTATCTTCATGTATGCTCTGGACGAGGATTGAGTGGCTTCTCCTTCAGCCATTTCCTCGAAGACGTTCCATACCACGTCCTCGTCCTTGTTGAAATGCGAGCCACCACAAGCGGCATCGACAAGCTTTTGGCTCTCTAGTGTGAGCCCACCAAAGAAGTGTTGCACAAGGCTGGTATTTGGAATTTCATGGTGGGGACACCTCCTGAAGATCCTTGAATCACTCCCTCGCTTCATGGACGGTCTCGTGGGGTTGCTGGCAAAAATTGGAAATACGGGCATGCATCTGATTCAATCGCCCGAGAGGATAGAACTTATGGAGAAATGCGGACTTCAGCTCCTCCCAGGTCGTGACTACCTTCCCTAGGTGGTCGACCCAATATAGGGCCTTATCTTGCATGCTGAAGGGAAAGGCGGTCATCTTGACTACCCCTAGAGGAATACCAGGGTAGTGAGCAGTAGAACAGATGCGGCCAAACTTCTTGAGAAATATATACGGCTCCTCAGTGGTATTCCCGTGGAATGTGGGGAGCAGAGACAGAAACTACGGCTTCAGCTCGAAGTGGGCATGAATATATGGAATCTGAATCCACTCAGTGATGCGACCCGCTCCTGGATTGTATGTCTCCTTCAACGTAGGCTTTGGCTACGGTTGGTCTGCTGCCGTTGCATCAAATTCTGGTCCTCCCACTGAGAACTCATCTCTAACCTCTTCAAAATTGAGCTCTTGATTTGGATCATCCTCCCGTAGGCCATCTCTTGCATCGGTCCTCCTCCTCAGATCATTCAACATATCTTGGAAGGAGGTCTGGGCTAGGTCTTGGTTAGTCAGCTGTTGTTGGATGGCTTGAATGGAAGCCAACAGCTGACTGTTAACTTCGTTCTATGTGGTGTACTACCCTTCCCTCGGATTTGCTTCAGCTTCAGGTTGGGGATGTGGTCCCTTTCCTCTTCCACCGGCCATCTCAAATTCTGCTTGGTATGCTGGCTCAGAATCGGGTTCAAAGTCTGACATGGAAGAATGCCCCGATCAGTCTGAATTGCAGCACCAGATAGAGAGAAATGGTATATGTTAAGATCAACACAGAACTTTGTTAAGTACGACAATGTGTAAGGAGTGAAATCAATTGCCATCCAAAACGGACAAAATTCGGGACAAGAGTGGTCCCACTTTATTGAGGAAGATGGGGATTCAGGAGATCGGTCCACGGAGTCTGAACCGGGTTCTCGGGAATCGCCCCGAATTATTAGAGAGTGTGAGTGAATAGAACTGATGTGGGTGTCGATAGAGTCTCGACTAAACTGTTCATTCATCGTCATCTCGAAGATCAAGAGGAAAATCGATGCGGATGAAGATACGGAGGTCAACGAGAAATAAATGGAGTGTAAAATAGTAGAAGGCTCACAATGAGCAAGGGTCAAATGGAAGGAGAACAAAATTGCTCAAAGGCGCGATGTTTTTGATCTTGACCTTAACTCGACTAATCAATCAAACCCAAAGCAATGGATTCACCAACTCGACCTGTGAAGCCGTGAAGGTTCGGCAATTATGTTTGTGAATTTTAGATTTGATTTCCAGGCAATTATCTTTTCACGAGTCCTTAGAGTGCTACGCCTATAGGAGCAAGAGTACTGTCGGAAAAGTATCTCGTACTTGTCCTCCTCCTGTGTAACCTGTAGTCTGCACTTTTTAAGGTCCTTGTAACCCTTCCTGGATCCCTAGTCAGCCAAAGAAATAGAGGGAGGAAGCCGATAGGCGAAACCAATACTTCGGATCTCGCTCGCAACCTAATCACCCATGAGCGTGCGAGAACCTACTCGGACGCAAGACGATGAGACAGACACACCCGTGAAGGCGTGGACTATGCTCGATACTTCGAACAAGGTCAATGCTCTACACAATAGAGAGTCATTTATGGCGACCAAGCCCTACCCGTCTACGTACGATAGAAGCGCCAATACTTCGGAAATCCATGCGATACACAAGACAGCCACAGACTGGGTTTTGGCCTCTAATCCTTATGACGATGCTCACCTCACTGGGAAGGAAACCTTCCTATGCAACCTGAAAACAAATGAGGGCTTTGCTCACCCCAAGGTAATGAGTCCAATTAATCAATTTTATTTAGGTCAAGTTTTCTTTAGCAGTCCCTTTTTTTAATTTTTTTGGTGTTATCACTTGTTTTGAGTCAATTCAATACAAGCGCCTAACGGTTTTGTATTTTTTCTTTGATTCCTAGTGATCCAAAAATAGAGGGAGAAGAGTCGGAAAAGAAATGCAAGGCGGCACCAAGATGGAAATCTCACCTTTGTGCCTAGATCATGAATGCAAAGATAGAAGACTTACAGTGCCTCCCAGCTCTCTCCATGCGGGATGCAAAACAGGAATTTATAAACCTAATCTATATGCTGATATGCACACAGAAATCGTCCTAAGCACGCAATTTCAAGCGTGAAGAACCACAACTCGGTCGCCGGTCTTCAATCCAAGAGTTCGGTCTAGGCTCACCCCTCCTCCTCTCGACAAATCGAGTTCAGGAGCAGTGCTTGGAAGGGTGGGCTCGCGACACGAAGGCTTGAAGACGATGAAGCGACTGTTTAAGATTAAACTAAGTCCAAAATGCACTATAGGTACATGCAAAGGTTGTTAGGTGTTTGGACCTAATTTACTCGATCAAGCAAGCCTAAAGACTAAGGGCTCATTCCACAAAAGAAAGGAAAAATAAAACAAAACCGGAAAATAACAGGCGATGAAAATGCGTCAAAACTGCGGTGAGCCCCCAAGTGAACAAACATTTGGAAATTGGGCCCGAGTTTCCAAAGTCCAGGGTACCTGTATTATTATAAATTAATAAAATGTCTCTCTCACAAAAATAAAAAAAACTAACTATCTCTCTCTCTCTCTCAAGTTCTCTTGCTCTCTCCTGTTGGTTAGTGTAGAATAGCCGACTCCTCCCAAGGCTACTCAGGATCCCCTAGGCGATCCTCCTCGATCAGTGGTCCCTCGCAAGAAAACAATGAAGAGATGTCAGACAGTTCAAAAACAATTATTCAATAAAATCAGACAATCAAAAATGGCTAAGCAAGTAAACAGACACAAGTCTACTCTACAAGCCGATGCTCCCCGGCAACAGCGCCATTTGAAAAACGAGATTGCGAGAGCCGCTAAATAGTGGTCTGACAAATCAGACTCACTATCGCTGGGGCGACTACTCAAGCCTTCATGTTTGTCAACAATTAACCCACACAATTAAGAAGACAATAAAATACAAGGGTCCAAATTTATTATACCCTACTAAGAATGTACAGTGGCAAGCAAGTAGGGGTCGAACACAAGAAGCAAAGGAGTAAAGCAGTAGACAAACAATCAAACCCTATGCCTAGTGAACTACTTAACCAATATGGATTTTTTGTGGGTTTTTAATGTTATATTTTTATTTATTTTTTTAAATTTTATATTTTTGTATTTTGATTTTTAATTTACTGATTTTTTATTTTCTTTTTATATTTTATAATTTTTTATTTCTTTTTCAATAATAGAATATATATACAGTATAAGGAAAGAGAGGATAAGGTATTTATCAAAATAGGTAAAAATACTCAAAAACTAGGAAATAAAATGTTTTTGGCTTTTTTATATTTTTCTAATCTTTTTGTGATTTTCTAGATTTTTACTAATTTTTTTGGTATTTTTAAAGTCAAAAATACTAAAAACAATGAAGAAAATAAAAGACTAAAATTAAAATGGAGAAATAAAATAGAAAATAGTAACATAAATTCTCTAAATTAATTTTAAATAAAAGATAATAAAATACAGAAAATTTGGGAAGAGAGTTTATATTTTTAGGCTTTTTATGAATTTTTAATATTTTTAGGAAGTTTTTTTGGGTTTTCTAATTTTTAGGAGTTTTCTTTTACATATTTTAATGATTTTTGGTATGAAATTAAAACACACTATAATAAGCAAAATATATTTTTTGGGAATTTTCTGAGATGTTTTTATAATTTTTATGGGTTTTCTAATGAAAACAGTGCTGAAAATAAGAGTTTTTGAATTTTTATAAATAATAAAATGCAACAATTATGCAAAATAAAAATATAGCGTAGTACTTCAATGCAACAGGAACCTATGGTAAATTTTATAGATTTTTAGCAATTTATGGATACGTTAAATAAATACTAGCAACATCAAGAAAATACATGGTTGGTAGGGGCATAAATGCAAATACATAGAAAGTTAGGGGCCTGGTTGCAATTTTTACCAAAGAAAATCACGCACGAAGCAAGTGTTCTGCTGTTCACAGGGGTATAATTGCAAATAACAAAAATCAACAGGACAGGAGTGTAAATAACCAACAAATATATTTAATTAACTATGCATAGTGGTTTAAATGCAGTTATCAGAAAGTTTAGGGACATAAGTGCAAATTACCCAAAACCACGTGTTGCGTCACGTGAGGTGACGTGGCCGAGGGCTAAAGTGTAAATCTAAAAAAGTTAAAGGGTCTAGTTGCAATTATTACAAAAATTTTGAACTGCAGATGAAAGTTCTAATTCTAAATATTAAATACAAAAAAGGCCAGGGTTAACAGTGTAAAATACCCAGACTAAAAGGAGGATCGGACGGTTGTGAGCCGTCCACTTGACACGCGGCGCGCCCTTATCGCGCGATACCTCTTTAGCTCAAGTGGCTAGGATTAAATCGTGGAGGTTCAATCGGACGGCGCTGGGGCTTCGAAATCCGACGTTGGCTGCAGCTTCTGGAGTTACGTTCTTGATCTGACGGTGCAAAGAGGGTCTCGAAGAACACCGGGCTGGAGATGCTTCGATCGAAGATGGCAACCGACTTTGGTGTCCTTCGACCCAAGGATCGAGGACAAAATGATCCTGGGGTCCTTCCGCATCGAGTGAAGGTCTCAGGCGAGCCTGAGGCGGCGTGGAGCGGTCGGACGACGGGGATGACCTGGAGGCTTCGTCCCTGGAGTTTCGAGGCTCGATAGAGCCTTCTCTTGGGCTCTTCTCTGCAGGGTTAGAAGCGGAGCAAAAATGCGATGCAGCTGGGGGTGTTTCAGGGCTAAATGGAGGTGGTTCGTGGCTCGATCGTGGAGCTCCGGTGAACGACGGAGAAGGAGCTCGGGTGGCTCGATCTGAGCAAGATCGAGATGGTTTGAAGGGTGATTCGGGGCGACAGAGTGACTAGGAGTGAAATGGAGGTGATCGTGGAGGTTTTGGTTCAGTGACGTGGTCCGAACACGGAGGTGGAGCTGAGCTCCGCCGTGGACTCAAAGAATGATTCTCGGCGATGAACGAAATGGAATGAAAGACTGCTACGGTTATACATTACTCTACCTGGGAGCTACAAGAAAATGCAAAAAGAAAGGGGGGAGTCTCACCGGCGTGGGCTGCAACGAGCTGCAGGCGATGCTTTGGCGAGAGGTTGAACCACCTCGATTCGACTCCAAATGGCTCGAGCTCGGACTTAATGTGTTCCTGCTGTCACCAGGAGCACGAAGAGCTCAAGAGCAGGTGCTGCGGATGGAGGAAGAGGGATCCAAATCAAATTGAAGGTCAAAGGGGATTTTTGAAGAAGTGGTAGACAGGGTCCAAAGATCGAAGCGCACGAGGATGAGCAGTGATCCAAAACCCGATATTTCATAGGGGCTTGAATCCTCGATCGAAGACGAACAAAAGTCAAGAAGGAAGATTCGTGAATAGAGGGTCGACGCGACCTAGAAAAATCCACCAAAGCGGACAAAAACCAAGTCTGATGCACTAACAGAGCTCGGTCAGAGGGTTTACCGAGGTCAACCAACGGTTGAATCTGGTTGGTCCACGTGGACCAACTATAAAAATCGTTGGAAAAAATATTTAGAAATTAGATTAAAAATAAAGAATGATTTTATTAATTTTTGTATATAAAATTAAAATGTTTAAATATTTTATAAATTATTTTATTATGATTTTTATTTATTTTTTAGACGTATTAGTTTATAGGTTACCATTTATACCCTTTATAGGTATATATATCTATATATTTAAGTATTTTATTTTTATTTTATGTATTTAATTTATTTAATTTTGTTTTTTATTTTATAAATTTATAGAATATTATTATACACTTAAATATCTTTTATTTTATTTTTCTGAAATGTTTTGTACACTTAATAAAATAGAAGAATCAATTATATAGGTATATTTATTGCTCTTGTACCTATGTATTATATACATGTATTTTATTTTGTATTTTATTTAGGTTTTTATTCTGATTTTAATGTACAAATATATTATAAGTAATATTTACAAAATTATAAAAATAAGACATTATAAAAATAAAGAATAAATAATAAAATGAATATTTTAATCTGTACAAGTATACAATGGGGGTCTAAAACTCAACTTTCAAACCGTAGCTCCGACAAATGTGAAACTACCACCATTAAATAGCTTATTTTAAACTATATACAATTAAAGGTGAGTTTGATGTATTTGTAGTTTTTATTTAGGAGATACAGGTCTGGGATGTTGGGATTCTGGATTTTTATTCAGATCATAACTTTTTATGTGTACATTATTTTTTAGTGAAATAAATTTTGTATTTTTATTTATTTAATTATCTACAACTTTCATGTACAAAGTTTCTTTATTTGAGATATAAAAAGTGGAACCAAATATAGGTCCCAAAATGAATAAAGAATGAAGGAAAATAAAAGGTATTTTTATTGTATTCTGGACCTTATCTCCCCCTACTTTATTCCTTGTCGACCTAGTCATCGAGATGCTTAGGTCTCGGGGTTTCAGGTCATAAAATATTTACAATATTTTATTCTTTTTCTTTTCTTTTCTTTATTCTACAATTTTGGCTTTAAAAATCGGATTTTATACAATATTTACACACCGATGCATGAATGCTAAAATGCCTGAATTAAGCCTATTTACACGCATTTACTAGGGTTTTTAAGGCCAAAATGATAGAATAAAGATGATGAAACGTAGATTCATCATCTACAAAAATCCCAAGGGTTATTTGAGTAACGAAAATCAATGAAAAGAAACAAGGGATCTATGAATACTAAACTTGGTTTTTTATAATTTTTATTTTTTGTACTTTTTTGTGGAGTTTTATTTTTTTATTTCATTATTTGATTTTGTATTTTTAAATTTTATTTATGTAAAATAATTTTTGAAAATTAAAATAAAAATATATAAAAGAAATCTATCAAGAGATTAAAGAAAGAGTCATGTTTTTGGGATTTTTACAAAGTGATGAAGAATATGCAGAAAATGGAAATAAAAGTATTTTTTGGTTTTTTGTCATTTTATTCAATGGTTTTTTTATTTTTCAGAGATTTTCAATTTTTAATGCTTTTAAATAAATCAAAAATAGATAATAAAGCAAACAGAACACAAAATGATTGTCTATTGATAGCAAAAAAATCAAAATATATATATGAAATATTCAAAAAATGAAAGAGAAATTTTTGTATTTTCCAAAAAATATCTTATAAATTTTGTAAATTTATTTGAATTTATATGAAGTTTTTATATTTTTGAGTGTTTTATGATTTTTTTAGTTTTTATGAAGAATAAAAATGCCAAAATGGAACAGAAATTAAAAGAAATGAAAATGAACAACATGAATTAGCATGACTTTTTATATTGTTTTGAATTTTTACAAATATAAAAACAACGAAAATGCAAAATAAAAATTATGGATGCAAGATGGAATTAAAAGAATGCTAACATAATTTTTGTGGAATTATAGAGAGGTTTTGCTCATTTTTTTAATTTATAACATACAAAATAAATGCAGACACACATGGGTATATATGCAAATATTGAAAGTTTGTGGGCTGACTCATAATAAATAAATAAACAGGAGGGGTAATTTTGCAAAATTTCCAAAATACACATGTGGTTGCACGTGCACCTTACTGGACAAGACCAAAATGTAATTAACTTATCTCCATCGTTTGACTAATAACCAACAAAATGCAAACTTTTTATTGTAAATAACCCTAGAAATCACGTGCGAGGAACATTTCACAAATTAAACAGGACTGATTTGCAAAATTAAATGCAAAGCAAAAAGTACAAATATTCAAGATATTACATTTAGACGCATGTCCCTCTAAGGAATTATTTGCAAAATAATTAAATGCAATGGTTCGGGCACGAGTTTACCCTTAATCCACGTGGAGTGATCTACGTGCACCATTTGTTTAGATGTTGATTGGATGGCTAACAGATAAGCGTGTGCAAGTGGCTTGGATTTGATCTGGTACTTTGATCCATGGTTCAAATTTGGGGCAGATCGGATGGCTGTGATGAAATCTGGAGGGACCGTTCTTGATCATGCGGTGTTGGATCTGTCTGAAGAACTGGAAGGCAGGCAGTCCACGGCAAACATCGAGCGAGGGGATCTCACTCATTGCAAGCCTAAATTGGCTCTGGAATGGTTCTCTAGCTTCATGCATTCCTCTTCTATCTATCTAGTTGCTCCTCGGCGATTGGTGAAATCTCAAGCGTGCTTTAGAGGTCATAAGGTGTATTTCTCTAGGTGAACCTCCAGATGGTGTGATTCACTCCCAGGTGTTCTCCTATTCCTTACAATGAAGTCCATGCTTGGAGTGGATTTATCCGACAGTTTTATTGATGCATAAAAAGTAGGAAATGATGAAGGGGATGGAAGAAGCGACAAGGGTGGTCAGACAAGGAGCTAATCCTCATATCTAGAGCGATTTGAGGTTGGTCAGATGGTGGCAGAACTTGGAGAATGTCTGGAGAATGTGAAGGAAAGGTCGGAGGTTGGGGACGGTGACCGGAATCCCTTCGATTTTGCAGATGGGTGGTTTAAGCTGAGGGTCTAATTAGCACAATTACTAAATAATCAAAGCAAAAATAAAATGCAAAATCAAAAAGAAAGACCTAAGATACCTAAAGATTAAAAGGCGGAGGATATCAGCCTCGATCTACGACTGGTAGTGGAGAGGTGGAACACGCAGCGGAGAGCTCTGATGTATGGTTTGGATCACAGCTTTTGCTGAAGTTCTCACACTCCCGCTCGAAGGGAATTAAGTGCCGTCACTGGTTGACTCTCTAGATCTCAACCTTCGGGGAAAAATTGGACAAAATCAGATCAAACCCACGATAGAGGTGGATGTTGTCTATTTATAGATGTGGCTCTGACGAGGTTTTTGAATTTGAAATCGGAGCAAATCGTGGTATAGATGCTGGATCTGGAGAGCTAGCGAGGGAGTGGAGTGAATGGGCTAGAATTATGGAGAAGGAAGGGGGAGTTATTGAGTGAAGCATACGGGAAAAATGGGAGAAGAAGCGACGATGCTCGAGATGAGCAAAAGAAGCGGGTAGACGAGGATGTTGACCTGGGTCAACGGTCCCAGGCCGACCAACCAAAATGGGCTATATGATAAAATAGGATAAAAAATAAGAAATAGATCGAGAAAAAAAATCAAAAATGAGTTTACAATAAAAAGTTATAAAAAGAAAAAATGTCAGTAATTTAATTTACTTTTTTTTATTTTTAATTAATTAAATAATGTACAATACAAGGGTTTATAAATAAATATACGGTGTTATGTATAAGTATCTATACCTATATATACAAGGATTTATTGTTTTTTATTTATATAGATATATACATAATTTAATATTTTATTTATTTACAATATTTTACTAGGGCTTTAATGAAATTTTATTTGATTTTTAGGAATTATGTTATTAGGTTAAATAAAAAGGTATATGCATAGTATATACATAGTGATACATATACAATATATATAAGATTTTTTTATTTCATTTTTATTTATAATTTTTAATTCTATTTTATATAAGTCAAATACAAAATTCACAAATTATTAAAAATACAATATTCATATATATGTACAAGAAAATAAATATCTAAATAATGTACATAGTATACATTGGTATTATATACAATAGTTCCCCAATTAGCCACATTTCACATCTTAACTCTGATTTTATGAAACCACCTCCATTTGAAAGGTTATATAATTTGGAGTACAATGATAGTGAGTTTGATGTATTTTGAATTTTGGTGAAGAAAATATTTATCTTAAAACTTGAGCTTCAGGACTTTTTGAGAGGGTTGTTATTTACACAATATACACATATTTTTATTGCAATTATTTTTATTATTTACAAAAAATTTTATTCACCATTTTTCTAGAAGAAATAATTTTTTTTAAAGAATTTGGTGATAAGTAAAATAAGGAAAAGTATATTATAGACATTAGTGTATAGATGATGAACATAAACAAATGAAGATTGATTTTTGGTGTCCAGGTCTTATCTCCCCTGCTTTATTCCTTGTCGATCAGTTCAAGTCTTGAACTTCTCTCAAGGTCAGAGTCATCATGTATCTATTACATATATACAATTAGTATTTTTCTTTTATTTCCTTTATTTGTTTATTTTAAGTTAAAATAGTGATAAGTATACGATATTTACACAAAAAATGGGTTAGTAAAAGAATGAATTTATTGATATTTACATGTATTTATAAGGTATTTTGATCCAAAATAAATGAATAAAGATGATGAACTGTAGATTCATAAGGCTGTTTAACTCTAGTTGAAGATTTTACATGGAATACTATAGTCAAAATGGGTGGGTACCTTTATAATGAAGGAAGTTCACGGCAATGGTAGTGTAGAGATAGCTAATCTCACGAACCGTTCACATTCGTTCTTGGTCAATGGACAATTGTTACAGCATTTTATAGAATTGAAAGAACGATTAGTTCCAGTTGAGATAATTGAGTTCAGGATGAGTGAGTACTTTGTAGATGTTTCAGATATGACATGAAGCCACAACTTGAAGATTCAGCTGAAATAGATTCAGCGACTAGTGGATTCATTCTTCTTTCAATCTCTCACTAGCACTTGATTTATTCTTTTATGGTTTTATTACTCCTCTTCTTAGCTTCTTACTCCTATCTTACTCTATTTGAAGCTTAAGTATAGGGGGAACCCAACATCACTTCTGTACATTCTTCTAGATTATCTTTAGTAATCTCCTTTGTCCTTTTGTCCTTCATCCTATTCTTCTACTTAGGATATTTTCAACTTAAGTATAAGGGAGGCCAAGCTCTTGTTATCCAAGTTGTTCTATTTCTATTCTTTTGTACCTAATCTCTCTGTCCTTCAACCCTATACTTAGGCTATTTAAAGCCTAAGTATTAGGGGGTCAGACCGGGTTCGTGTCCTTGTACTGCTCTTTCTCTTTATACTTAGTATGAGCTATGTCTTTCATTTCAATTTGTACCATGAGGACATAACACAAGCAAGTATAGGGTGTGTATATATTGCATATGTACTTGTATTCATAGCTCATAATTCCACATATATGGGTTAAGGGTTTGGGGATTTGAAAAAAGTTTGTAAAATGATTTGCAAAATGTTTGGAAAATCTTTATATCTCTTTGACATGGTTTGCAAAAATATTTTACAAATTATTTTGGAAAGGTTACAATCAAGTTGTCACCTTAGCACATTGTTTTTTGTATATATACGAACAAATATATATATATATATGAGAAAAAAATAAAAATATAAAAAACAATGAAAACTACTCACTAATAAGTTGTTGTTGTCTTGACACTTTCACATTCACATAAGGCTTGTTGAGATTCATAGCATTTTGTTTATGAGGTCCGAAATTCAGAGTTATCCTTTTTTAATCATTAGGGCCTTAGCTTAATAATTCACATTTCTCTAGTTTCAACTATATGTGATGAATATGAGATTAATCATATTTATTATTCTCAACACTTAGACAATTCAATAAAATCTACCTCCAATTAACCAATATTAACAACTAAACTATTGTGTATAACTTATCCTAATTATTGTATAAATATAACACTATCTTATTTTCTTTATTATATTCTTACTAAAAAATCAAAGAAATGAGATAATTATTGTATATATATTTTACATTTTCTAAAAATTTAAAATACAAAAGTATCAAAAGAATTAAACATGCATTTTTAGTCCAGTATAAATGCTAACAAAAATTCTAGTTTGAACAGATGACCTTGTTTTACTTTTTATCAACATGAAACTTGTAGATCTCGGCGAAGTCTACAACTCTTATGTTTTGACATTTTTCTAATTAATCTTATATTTATTTCTTTTTGAATTTTCTCTCTTTTCTTATTTCTTTTTTTCCTATTTGGCCATATGATGTCCCTACAACTGCCCGGGGCCCACTCCTCTTTCTGCCACGTGCTCACTTTCTGGTCATCGATCAGACCCTGATGGAACAGATCTGTCCTATCCAAGCACACTCATTCTTGGACCTTCGATATGATCAGTTGATCTGATCCTGGCCATTCTCTCGCGCTACATTCTCCGCCGTTGGATCTCAAGATCGAATCACTATTGTTTCGCCTCCTACCTTGTAACTTCCCATGTCACACCGCATCCTACCTTCTTCCCCCATTTATACCACTCTCCATACACACTCGTTTTCCATCACTGAACACCTCTCTATGTTGTCATAAGATCCACTTTCCCTACGTAGCCACTAAACTCTCACGAGTCAAACCCTACGGTTGTGAGTGACCGTTACAAATCCATGACTCTGCCACTTTTGTAAGGGCTAAAGACCACCTTCATATACACCTCCTCCTCCTCCTCCTCCATTTGACCTCGTCTACTATTCACAGGCCAAGGGTGAGCCCTGCTCTTCTCTATTGTGATAGATGAGTGGAGGGGACGAAGACCCTTTTCACCTTGATGTCGACCCATGGTCGAGCTAACCATGACACGATGGCTCAAACGTCGTTTGAGCTCTGTGGCTTGGCTGAGCACGACGAGCGATGACCCGACCTCTCCCTCGAGCTCAACCTAGGCTAATCCTACCTCCGCTAGTTACACTCTTCGATTCTCCAGGTAAGCCTTTCCTTGCCTTTCCATATTTTCTCCTTTTATATAAGATGCACACACTCCACTTCACATTCGATTGACTAAATAACCACCTTCACCAAACATCCCTAACCTTTTCCCACCCTTAGCTTCACTTCTCCCCTTCTCCACAACCTATCCACCACCTTCCCCTTCTTGTCAGACCTGCCAAAGAAGAAGACATAGGTCCTCCGCTCCTCCACCCGATCTGGACACTAATCCCATTCACAGTTGCACACACACATGCTTCGGCTATGCTTAACCCTTTTTACAAGTGCATCAAATTCAATGGCTAGATGCTTCCACTCTCCTCCATTCTAGAGCAGGAACTCTGGTGAACTCCCATGTTTTTGTTGCTCTAAGCATCCTCGCTGATCGTCCGACATCCTAGGAGCTTCGCTAAGCCCTTGCGAGGATGCTCAAGCCTTCCTCACCACAAATAGGATGAGGTGGAGGAATGGGAGGTTTGTTGGAGCCCCACCAAGTCCGCCACAGAAGAGGCGGAGCAATGGAGGAACTCCATGTACAGGAACCATCCGATCATCCTGATCAGACGGCACAGATTCACCCCATGCCTTTGCTCCAGAGCCTTCACCCTTGATAGAGCTGAGCCAAGGTGAAGCAGCTCGGGCCGCCCACAGGGCCCGAGCCTACCACACCGAGCTTCTACCTGCCAGAGTCTTAGAGCACATGCAGAGCATGTGTAGGCAGGTAAAGTTGTAGTCGATGCCAGCGGAAATCTTCAAATTGCAAACATGTCCAGTACACGTGCCTTGCGTACAATGCTGTGTTAAATTTACAAGGGCCCTTCTGACTTTCAAAAACTACAAAAAGGCCCTTCCAGGGGCCTGTTTGAGTGTTTTCTCTATTTCTTTTTTATGTTTTTATTCACAATGATGCCCCTGGAGTCTTTTATTTGTATCTCGAGCATCCGAACTATGTTTCAGTTATTTCAATTTCTTTGCATTGTTTATTTAATTCTCTATTTCATAGATTATTTATTCCAGTTTTGACACATAGAATAGCATGACAATTTGAGGTATGTTATATCTCATGTTCACTGATTTCAATGCCACGTGTTGAACGTTTGATTAAATTTAATGCATAAATTGTTAATGAAATTGATTTACTCGTATTGCTCAATTATCTGGTTAATTTAATGGAAATTTTGTACGAGTAAATATCTATATGAATCGCATATCATCTTATTTGCATTTTCTGTTCATTTTTGCATAAAAAGACAAATAAAAATGCATTGGTTTCATTCATCATCTTTTGCATCATTCCTGCATTTTGTTCATTTTGTATCTATTGGTTGACATAGATAGATGATTTCATCGCTTAATTAGAGCATTAATATCTGAATAATCACAGAGAAGCTCGTGTCCATGTGTTCAAACTTGGTAGACTTACAAGGTAAAATATTTCACACATTTAAAAGTGTGGTTCTGCATGGATTGTTTTTGCATCCTATACTAAGACAATTACTCATTATTATTAGACCAAAAATACTTTCATCAGATGGCACCAATGCTAGGGAATGACAAATTTTTAGGGCTTTAAATTGATTTCTGTAATTAACTATTGTGGTATTTATTTTTGTGTCTTTCATATTTCTTTTCTTTTTCATTAATATTTCTTTAATTTTATTTGCATTTCTCTCTCACTCTGGATACTAAACACATTTTCTCTCTTTGTAGATAACTAGGAACATTCTTGACAAAATTAAAGCCAGCAAAGAAGTCTTTTTTAAATTTTTATCCTCTAAGAGAGAGTTTGAATAGGTTTATTTTCTGCATTATTTTCGAGGTCTCTCTAAACCCTAATTTCTTTAGTAACTAGGATTGAATCTCTATGGTGTGTCGGGTCTAATTCAACACCATTTATGTGATTGTGACTTGAGTGGCGTGGAAATTAGGTGCATATACGCTAGCTTAAGGAGTATTTTTTATTATGCTCGTAGTTTTTACGCCACACATTTTCGCAAATAAGACACACTAGTCGATCATTTTGACTAATCATGAATCTGAGTTTAATCATATTAATTTTTATTTATTCTTATTGTTGAACACAAAAATCGGGAGGTCGTGTTGACTCACAAGGCGAATCAACAGTCGTTGAGTTTACCACGCATGAAACTCGGAATTCAAACAACGATTAACCCACAACAGAGATCAAACAAGGAAAAGCATTGCGGAGTTCAAATTTATTATAACTCTACAAAAGATGTATATAGTGAAAGTAGTGTAGAGGTCGAACGCAGGGAGCAAGCAGGTAGATCAGGGCAATAATGCCCAAAGGTGACTGTGATATATTTTTCTATGAATGTTATTTTTTGTGGGTTTTTAATTTTATATTTTTTAATTTTATTTTTCATTTTATATATTTTTTATTTCGATTTTTGATTTCTGATTTTATATTTTTCTTTTTATAATTTATATTTTTTATATTTTGATTTTTTTATAAAATAAGATATATATACAATAAGGGAAGGAGAGAGATAATGTATTTATAAAATAGGTAAAAATAAGCAAAATACAGGAAATAAAATATTTTGTGTTTTTATAAGTTTCTAATGTTCTTGTGATTTTCCTCTTTTTTGATATTTCTTAGTATTTTTAAAGTAAAAAATACTAAAAATAGTGAATAAAATGAAATTCAGAAATTAAAATGGAGATGAAAAATAGTGAAAAGTACCTAAAATTCTCCAAATTAATTTTAAAATAAAGATAAGAAAATAGAGAAATTCATGAACAAAAACTATATTTTTGTGTTTTTTATGGATTTATATATTTTTATAGAGATTTCTAGTGTTTTTTCTATTTTGTGATTTTTTTATATTTTTAGTGATTTTTGGTCTGAAGTTAAAAGATGCAAAAACACACAAAATATAATTTTTTTGGAATTTTTCAAAAACATTTCATAATTTTTATGTATTTTCTAATGCAAATAGGGATGAAAATGCATGTTTTTGATATTTTTTATAAATACTAAAATGCAACAAAACTGAAAAATAAAAATATGGTGTGATAATGCAATGCAACAGGAAGCTAGGGTAATTTTATTGAGATTTTTTAGGAGTTTATTGATGCATGAAATAAATACTAGAAATAAAAGAAATTACACTACTTGCAGGGATAGTTTTGTAATTATCCAGAAATTCAAGGACCAAAGTAAAATTTTTCCAAAAAATTATAATGCAATTAAAAAGTTAAAGGTCCAAATATTAAATCCAAAACCCATAGGAGTGCCTCTGTAAAAGCGCCAAACTTACGTCCACAAAACACATGACCTAACAAGGACCTGTACGCAATTTTTTTAAAATCTAGGGGCTTATATGCAAAATTCCCAAAACTTTATTACTGCATAAACAAGTTTGTGGACTAAAACTAAATAAGCTAAACAACACGGGTGCTCCTGCAAAATGGCCACGCCTCACATGCACAAGTCACGTTAGGTGACCGTGGTCGGGGACTCTTTTTACAAATAATGTAACTACAATGGTTCTTTTGAAAAAATTTACAAAATAAAAGAACGACAAATGAATGTTTAATATTATAAACTAA